>JARHVA010000320.1:4850000-5045000 GCA_037957365.1 Torreya grandis
TATCTTCCATAAAATTTTCACTTAGACTCTTGATTTGATTTAATTTTCTTAAGTGACTTTGATTAATTTTTTATAATTCTTTAGAAATATGTTTCATGCTTAATCAACCTAGTTAGAAATGTCATTTTACTAAGTCATAATTTGAATAAAGTATAATCAAAAGAAGGTGTCAATTACGTATGAAACAATACTCGAGTTATGACATTATGGATCAACATAACACATGCACATGATGCATGTTCTCAACCTAGAAGAATTCAATGGTCCAAAGTATCATTTTGTATGGTCTCAATTTGACTCAAAGTGATTGATGAAAAATAATAATCACATAAAATGTATTACCCCATTTAGGGATATATTAGCCTAAATCAACACCTGTACATGACATGTTTGAAACATTTAGTGCATTTTAATGATGTTAGCCCAGATTGTGCATTGTCATATAATATTGCTTAGATTGAAAATTGAAACACAATAGTGATAGGAATTGGATGTCTACATTTTCCCCCTATTTGAGAAGGCATGGTGAGACATTCATTTGAAGCAATGTCTTTTCAAAGAATGAAAAGGTCACTATAATCATAAGGAAAAAAAATTGTTCCCATTTTTTATTTTTAAGGTTTGCATGAATGACAGAGAAATAGGTTTATGAAATTCCCCAAACATTGTTTGGGAAGCCTATGATGCCCCCTCAGATGGAAAATTTGAAAATATTTGACGAGTGGGCCCTCAATCGAAAGAAATTATAATCTCATTATTTTTATAAAAAAAAATTGAAAAATGGAGCAATTACAAGAAAGCAAGAAGAAAAATAGATTATAAGGGCTAAAATAGTAGCCTAAGAGAGATAAAATACAAAAAATATAGGCTTAGAGGGTGAAAATTTTGAAAATTTTACTATATTTTGACTCGTAGGGGTAAAAATATTTCATTTGTACCCTAGTTATAATAAATTTTTTAGCTCTAATATTCTAGCATGATATAGATGAGAAAAATGGCCAATATCCTACACCACCATCATCTTGGGGAGCATATGAGAGAATAAAAATGACCATCATGGAGTGGAGCATCGATATGTACCCTTTTTTGGTATTTAAATTGGTGAATTACTGTATTTAATCATGTAGGAATGTGGTAGTTAGGCAATCCTACCATTTTCCTATTTTTGAAAATGGTGAGTTCACCCTTGAAAATAATGAGAATGCTAAGTGACCAATGATCTCATTAACCTTTTGATGGGATCATGGGTTAAAATGTAGAGATCACTAAGACAATGGTGAAGTCACGTTTTGGTGGGTTCACCTTGATTAACAGGCTCACCCTGCTAAATGGTGGGAATGACCTATTGAATGATGAGGTCATGGGAAATAATAGGATTACCCTATAGAGTAGTGGAAACATCCTAATAAATAATGGGATCACTAAAACAATGGTGTGAATTCTAGAGGAAAATATAATGAAGACCATGGGGGTTTAATCTAGATCAAAAATTACAAGAAGAGGGATAGAAACACATAGAGGACTAGGTTAGGCCTCAAAATTAGAAGAATATGATAGAAAAATAATTAAAATGATGCCTTATGTTTGATTTTTAGGAGTGAGTTATGGTTATCACATCATAGGAGGGGTGATCCTAAGTACTATGGTGATAGGGGACAATGATAGATGAGCTTATGGGCATCCTTGTATTAGTGGACCTTTATCATATGGCACACTTACCATTGATCCATATATATAGAGCATATTTGTTAACATTGGAAGAGAGGTAGCATTTTGAAACTTCCACTTTTCATCTATCGACTAGGAGGCAATTGTGATACTGGAGGATATACACCATATTCTATAGGTACATATGTAAGGACCTAAGATTACATGGATAGGGGTTGGATGGTACACTATGTTGGACAACCTATTAGGTGTTGTAGACTAGGATATTTTAGATGGGTGCATATATTTGGATGTATTAGAGTTGGATTAGCCTATAGAGGGTGGATCAAGATAGGGGATAGTCCCCTTAGAGGTGGTGGTTTTGATAGCTATTATTAGTGGCCTTCTGCTACCTGATAAGAGTAGGTGGTTCTTTCCCTTGGGGTTAATTAGCATAGTGTAGTAGATGTTAGATCACCTAAAATGGTTCACCTAGGTACCAATTATTCTTTTATATTGTTATATGGATATTCATATGATAGCGTATAGGGTAGGACATATCATAGGCCACAACACAATACTATAAGTGTGGGTCTGAGAGCATATAGAGATTACACAACTAGTGGGGCTAAGATATTAGAGGGGACCAAAGGATATTGTATCCTTGGGATGATAATTTATATGAATAGTCATGAAATAATAACTAGGGTACCTACCATACTATAGTTGATCCATCGATGAGATGGAGGATGGAGACTTCATTTAGCATCCCTAATTAAGGACATAGTTTTTATGGGCGAAAGACCTATTTTTGATTGGATACATGATCACACCATTCCACATCATAGGTAAGTATGATTATGTGGTAGAAAGATACTAACTAAAATAAGTCCAGTGGCATTTTGGTATATAGAAGGACATCTTAGAGGGTCCACATTATTTTTCACATGTGACCAAGGATATCAGGGAGTAGGGGCCACCAGTGCTTAGGTTAGATGTAATCACTAATTATGATTGGGTGGTTCATGTTCCATGGGACTATATGGGAGTATTTATGGATGTATGGGTCACTGATGCATATGTTGCATGGTGGATCGAAGTGAGACCCATGTGTCTAACTAGGCCATTATCTTAGTAGCCAATTTTGAGACAAATATGGGTTAAGATGATGAGGGATCTAGGATAGGCCCTATCATAAAGATAAGGTCAAGTATCAATGCATCTATCCATTCCCTATGCCATTCCATTATAGGTAGTATAGCCTCAGAGATAGCAAGATTTACTAGAGGATGTAGACATGGTTGAGCTGGGTGGCTAGGATGTGGATATAGGGGATTCCCCAAGTGGTGATGGAGGCCATGGGACATTTTTTGAAAAGGTAAGCCCCTCCAAAATAGGTATAGGATTAGGTACAGGATCAGGAGGGTTAGGACCCTTAGGGACAAGGAGGTCCACAAAGGAATAAGCATTAATGGATAGGCTCCAAAAGGATATTTATGTACACCTCTTCTATATTATAGGTTTATAAATCACTATGGTTTGGTTATAAGAGTAGTTATATACTATACAAGGAGATACCACTAGGCTATAAGGTCTTATTATAACCATGTATATAAATATTATGGGTCTCAAAGGACATATGGCACAACTAGCAAGGGTTTAGTCCTAGTTAACCACATGAGATGTGGAGTTTGTGACAATGATAAATGAGTGGGACTTTGTTTAGGCAAAGATGGAGAGACTAACATGAGAGAGATGAGGCTTAGAGAGTTGGGACGTATATAGGGGCCATATCAATGAGAGCCTTGGCTGATGTGATTGCAACCAAGGATGATGCTTTGTGTGAAAAGGATTATGTCCTATATGCTAAGGATGATATAGCCTATTAGAGGTGATCTTATGAGGTGACATTTATTTTGGAGTGGAGAGTGTCGTCATATAGGGAATATAATAGGTCACATCGGACTACTTGGTCCTTTAGGTCCAGACATGGGATAGATTTGGAGTAGTTAATGACATATCCAGTTGCACAATAGGTTGTCATGGGGCCTCCACCACCATGTCCACTAGTAGTGTCTACATCTGGCATATGTTAGATTTTCTAGTAGATTCCTCCCAAGGATGATCATGATGAAATATGATTGTTTGAGATCTCTTTTTTAACTTATAACATGTATAGGTATTCTCATGATGTAGAGAAACATGATTTTGAGAGATATATATGACATGATTTTTTGGATTATTATTACTTCTACATGGACTATTAATATTATTTGATTATCACATTGTCTTTGCATTTATATTGATCTTCTTATGATATGTTTTGATATGCTAGTTTTATGAGATGCATGTCCTTAGTTACCATATGGATGTTGATGTATTTGTTCTGCTTCATGTATGACTAGATGCTAGAATATAATTTAGGAGATGCACATCCCAAACTAATTATATAAATAGTCAATTAGACTCATAATGTATGTCAAGAGATGCACATCCTATATAGAGTCTCAAGTTAGGTATGGTGTATTTAGAAATGATCTTTTGAGCTACTTTGACTTTTGTATTTGGAATACTTGGTGTTTACTATAGCAATTTTGAAATTATGCATCATAAGTATAGCTTATAATAACATTATATTTATTTTTTTCACTTGATCAGTTCAAAATTAAATACTTATAACTAAGGATAATGATAAATATTACCAAAACTAAAGCTATAATTATTAACATTTAAATAAAAAATAAACAAAAACAAAGAGAAAATAACAATACATAAATGTAACCAAACTTAAAATCAAGATATTAACAATCAAGATTTAAGTAGGAATAATAATGTATAAAATCAAAGCAAGAACAATTTGTTTTTAAACAACGTGAAACCAAGATATGAATAATCAAGATCCACGTGTTTTACCAATATATACTTAAAACAAACAAATAATAAAACAAGTTAAATACAAATGTAAACAAAGTGAGCCTAAGGAAAAACTAGACTCAAAATGTTGATGGAATGTATTTAAACACAAAATAATAAAATAATATAATAAACAAGACAAAATAGTAAAACAAAAGACACATTCAACAAAATATCAAAATAAATAATAAAAATGAACAAATAACAGAAACACAAATAGATAAAATAATAACCCAACAAAAAAAAATGAAAACACAATAAAACACCAACAAACAAAATAAATACACAACATAATGCACATATAAACTAAAAAATTGACAACAAAACACCAACAAAAAGAAATGAAGAGATAACAAAGCATAAAAAATAAACAATAAAAAATAAATAAACACACACAAAGAGAATGGTTAATCACAATGTTAGTAAATACAAACAAAGAGTAAATTGTTCATGTAAGTGTAATAGAGGCATTATGCTCTATGACAAGTTAACCCTAAGCTAAGAAATAATGAGAATGTAAAATGTGAAAAGAATAATTTAGAAAAAGTTACCCCCAAATAATAGGGAAACAAAACAAAACAAAATGGGGGAAAATAGAAGAAAAGGAATGGGTGGCTGAGCTAACTCTAGATGCATGAGGCAAGTGCACACTACCTGCATAGCTCCATGGATGCAAGATCCAACATGAAATTTAGGCCAAATGTAGTTATCACAAGAAATAGGATAGAATAAAAATAATGATAAGAAAATATGGTTGTATTGTAGAGTAATAAGGAAATGGGATCGTAAAATGGTGAGTGTGTAAGAGCTAATTGCTCATAAAATGGCAAGAGCATGAGATCAGAATAAACACAAGTTTAGGGAAATGTTTTTGGTCTTTTTGTCTTTTAGTTTCCAATGTTTTTATTTTTTTGCGATAAGAAATGAAAATTAAATATAAATAAAAGGCCCAGGGAAGTACCTAACTGAGGAGATTCAATTCCATAGGTAAGAGTTCAATCAAACAACTAAACTAGCTACATCAGGGATCATGAATATAAATAATCATATAAAAAACACTTAGCTAAAGAGTTTCATGTTCACAGGTAAGTAAAATATCTAAATTAGTTGCAATATCCTTTGCGATCCTATCAAGGAAACAAAACCTACCAAATAGTAGTAAAATAAGAATAGAATAATATGTAATGGTGAATAAATTTTAGGAACCTTTCAACAAGAAAAAGCCATGTGTTGATACATCCTCATTCACTTATCTCTAAGAAGTTGTGACATACTATGAATGTTGAACTACTTTGTAGAATAGATGTTAAGTGTGTCTAGAATGCCTATGAATCATAATCAAAATCATAATTGGTTATGGAATATAACAGTCCAAGTTACAATAGTCCAAGGTTTGAAAAGAATATTGTTCTAATTATAATGGTCTAGGTTAAAATAGTTTAGAATAGAATAAAAATGAGTAAAATGGAATATAAATGATCCAAAGTGCTAATAATCTAGGGTTAAAATGGTCTAGATCAATAAAAATAATATTTTTCTAAATATAATAGTCTAAGATAAAAAAGATAGAATAAAAATGGTCAAGTATTGGATAGTTGAGAGTATAATAGTGGGATAAATTGACTTTGTCACAAGTTGCCCCTTGTAGACAATGGTTCAAAAAGGCTATCAAGCATATAAATTATTTAGATATATGATATTCATGGGTTTTGGTAGATCTTATCCATTTGGAGTATCCAGTCAGTATGCCCTTGATCCATAATTTGCTTTGACTACATATGAGCCCAGCCAATTGGGTTAAAACTTGCCCTTATTATTATATTCAACATTAGTGTTAATTTAGTTTTCTTTCAAGACCCAATCACCAATTTCAAACTCCCTAGGGATAATTTGATTATTATATATTCTACATAATCTATTCTAATATGCCTTAAAGTTGTCCAGGGTAGCGAAATGCTTACCATTAAGGAACTTGAGCTCTTACAACCTAGAAACTCTATAATCCTTGTCATATTTAATGTTCTCCAAAAATACCTAAAATGAATGCATTTTTATCTCAATCAGGATAATAGCATTCATGAAATAAATAAGAGAGTATGGAGTGGCATCTGTGGGGGTTTGATGACTAGTTTGATGGGCCCAAAGGGAAAGAAAAATCTACAAGTGCTAATTATGGCCAATGTCATTAACAATCTTTTTTAGGATTGAAAAAATGGTTTTATTAGATGCTTCAACTTGATCATTGCCTAGTAGGTTATATGGTGTTGATTTATTGTGCTTGATTTTGAATTTGGAACAAAGATCCTTAACATCTTGGTTTATAAATGTTTCATCATTATTAGATATAATATGGGTTAGGATACCATATTGATAGATGATATGGTAATGGATAAACTTGGAAAATTATTTTTTGGTGATGTAAGTGAGAGGAATGCCCTCATTCCACTTAGTAAAATACTTGATAGCAATGATAATATGTTTGTGTCCATCAGAAGAGGTTGGGTTGATTTTTTTGATGAGATTGAGGCCCCACATAAAGAATGTCCATGGTGTAGTAACTAGCTAGAGAGGTAAGGAAGGTGCATGTATCAAATTACCATGTTGTTAGAAAGAAACAAACTTCTTGATGTAATTATGAGCATTTATTTCCATCTTGGGAAAATATTAACCTATTCTAAGGAGTTTCTTGTCAAAGACTACACCATTGGTGTGAGCCCCACACATTCATTTATGGACATTCTTAAGCTCTAGCTTGGATTATCCTAAGGATAAATAATGAAGAAATGTTCCGTCATAGCCTTTACAATAAATTGTTTTTCCAAGGAGGGTATAATGAGATATGAGATGAAGGAAGATTTTTTGGTAATTATTGGAAAGGTTAGGCAGAAAGACTTGGTCATGGAAATAATTATAAATGTATTGGAACCAAGGTAGTTCAAATGGGGGATCGGGACCTATAATGGTGCATACCGTCTCTAAATCTGGTAATACATGAGTAGGTTGTAGAAGGTTTTCAATGAGAAATTGATACTATTTAACATTGCTATAAATTTGTATCATGGATCCAATTATCATCATTACATTTGAAAATCTATTATTGGCTTGTGGTACTTGTTAAAATTGTAGGGATTTGAAGTGAGTCTTAAGATTATCCAAAATGTGCTTGTAGGGTACAATCTTGTCATCTTGAGTCTAGTACTAATCTATAGTTTGATTGATAATCAATTATGAATCCCCATAGACCATTAACCATTGGATATACCAATGTATTTCAAATTGAATTCCTATAATAAGGGATTCATACTTGACCATATTATTGGTAAAATTAAAATTAATATGAAACACTTTGGGAATCAGATCCACTTATAGTGTAATCAACAAAATTCCATCCCCATATCCACATTATGTAAAGGATCCATCAAAGTATAACTTACACTATTCAGGGTCTTGCATCCCTTCTTCTATTGTCATAATAGAATCATCCAGAAAAATAAATTTGAGTGGTTGAGTATCTATAATAAGATCTTCTGAAAGTTGATATGTAATGACCTTCCCCTTGATAGAATTTTGATTCTAGTTCTCAACATCAAATATTCTTAATAGCATGACCTATTTGGCCATGTAACATATAAGAGTTGCTTTGGATAATAAATATTTGAGATGGTCAACTTTAGAAATAACAATAGTCTTACTATTCAGCATATAGTGTTAAAATTTTTGGGAAGTGAACATCATTACTAAATATTCATTTTACATAGGTGTATAATTATGTTCATAATACATAAGTGTGTGGTTAAAATAGTAGACCACATGTTACTTTCCATGTTGATCGTGTTAGGATAAAAGTGCCCCCAATGCATGTTTTATGGCTGAAATATAAATAATCAATGGTTGTCCAGGTATTGGTGGTATCAAGACTTACAGGTTGGCCAAGTATGTTGTGAGCTTTGAAAATGCTAATTGACATTTATCATTCCATTGAGAATTGATCCCTTTCTTTTAGAGGTGTGTAAATATGTGGAACTTATTTACCAGTTGTGAAATGAACTTACGAATAGATTGAATATTTACTTTTAGGTTGTGGAGCTATTTGAGATTAGAAGGTGGAGGCATTTATACAATGGCCTTGACCTTAGTATGATCCAATTTAATCCCTCTATGTGACACAATGAAACCTATCAGTTTTATTGAAGTGATGCCAAAGACACACTTCTTAGGATTCAAACAAAATTTGTACTCACAAATCTTCTCAAAGATTCTTCATAGAACATTAGGATGTCTAGCACATGTTCTTGATTTTGCTAGGATATTGTTAACATAGTCCTTAATAATAGCATGAATCACATCATGAAATATGACAATCATAATATACTAATAAGTGGCCCTAGTATTATTCAATCTAAAGGGCATGAATTGGTAAAAAAATATTCCCTAAGTGTGGTGAATGTATTTTTGTGCTAGTCCTCTAAAGCTATTTTGATATGATTGTATCTTCAAAATACATCTATGAGGGACAACATCCCATACCTAGTAGTAGAATTGACAATCATATTGATATAGGCTAGAGTAAAATAAACATTGGGAAACACCTTATTGATGTCACTAAAATCATTATAAAGGCATAGACCCTATGGCTTTTTGCTTATTAGGACTATATTTGATATCCATTAAAAATAGTCCAGTGATCAGATGAATCCAACTCCTAATATTTACTCCAATTCTATTTTTACCAAAAGAGTGATGCTTGGATGAATCTTTATCAATTTTTATTTTACTAGTTTAACATATGGTTGGACAACAAGTCAATGCATGACTAGGTCAGGGTCTAGGCTTGGCATGTCAGAATAAGCCCATGCAAAGATATCAATAAAATCTCCTAGAATGGTGATAATATTGCCATGATCCTTTTTAGTGGGGAAGGCTCAAAGATAAATGATTTTAGTATTATCAGAAGTCCCTATATTTACTTCAATGGTATTTTATATGAGGATCATAGAACCATCTTTTAGCATAGTGGGCAACATCTGATCTTGATATTCTTTTTCTACTTCATCTTCTAGTTGTTCTTCTCAAAGCTTTGGATATCAAGATAAATCTAAATCTATCAATTTAGGTAGTGGCCAACTAAAAATATCTCTATAAATTCAAGAGTAATACACTCAAAGACTTTATGTTAATTTGATGTGATATTGACACTAGATATAGAGCTAGGACTTGGTAGACACTATACATCATTTGGAGATGAGCAAACTTACCCATTCAAAAGATCCTGAAATAGATTTTCACTCAAGGGGTTATCTTTTTATTTACTATTTCCCTGATTAATGAGTGCCTCAAAGAGGTTTTCATCCAAAAATATTGATGTTTTATCTTTTTCATGACCAATAAGGTTTTCCTACTCTCTAAAGTAGGAAAAAGAGTCCAAATAGAAGTTAAAGCCTTGTTTATAATTGCCAATTGGAAATCCATATCTGAGGCCCATGTACTTGGTAATAGATTATTCATTCTAAAATTCATTGAGGGGTATTAAAAAATATTGTTGGTCCTAATAAATTAGGTTGGGATGGTGAAGGAAAAGGGGACAATGATATGTGATAGTCATAATGGAGTTGGATTCAAATAGGTTAGTGTTAGCAATCTCATTATAAATATTATAATGGGATTTTGCATCACTACTAGGAGTCTCATTTATAATCAACTCAAAATAATCACTATCAAAATACATGAGGTCACCCCCAGTCAATATAAATCTGAGACTTTAACTCATATTAGTCTTACCTATTGATAATGGTTCTAAGATTCCCTGCTCTCGTGGCCCAAGGCCTTTACCTATATAATCAAAGTTATCCATAATATGATTAGGCATAGGATACTTAGGATTATGAAAACAATCAACAATGTCATTAGATTATAACTAATATCCTTCAATAAAGGCTTACCAATCTTGATTTCATGAAGTTGCTGGTATAAATACCATTGGTGGTTTCTATGTATCTTTCTTCTTTTGCCAAATCATGTTGGGCCTACAAGGGCTTTGGGAAGGTTTAGGTTTGACAAAATATTTAGTAGATTTGGGAAACTTAGAAATGTTAAAGGCATATTTCAAATGGTACTTTGAAATGCATGTGTCCTTAATAGTGACCTATTGTGCAAGTGTTGTGGGGAATGGATTAGCTGAAGTGGAAACAAGGTCACTTAGGTTGATATAATTGGACTTAGGTGGTTTTAAAACTATTTATTTATTATTATTTATTTCAAATTAATAACCAAGGAAATATTTATAATTATAAAATTTAGCCTCCAAGTGTTTGTAATATTGGTATGGTTGTAGATCAAAAGGAATGGTGACTTCAATCCCATTATGGGGGAACTTGAGGCATTAGTGTAAAGTGGATGGGATAGATTATACTTCATGGATCCATGGATGACCAAGATGTATTTTATAAGGTAATTCAATATCCATAGTATGGCACAAAGTATGATAGTATATAGACCCAATAGTGAATGGCAAATATATATTCCTAGAGGATTCCCTTTTGACATTGTCATATACCTTGATCATGATTGTTTCAAGATGGATGTCTTTGGTAGTATAACCAAATCATTATATTAACTTGAGAAACACTATGTTCATCCCTAAACCATTATCTATAAGAACCAACTTGATTTTATGTTTTTCAATAATTACTTTAATATACAAGGGTTTATTATGGCTAGGACCAATAGTAGACATATCTCTCTGATTGATTGTAACTTGTCAAAAAGGAGATAAATGACCTACAATTGTTTGAAATTGTTTAGGGTCAATGTCTAGGGGAATAGTGGACTATTGAAAGAGGTCATTCAAAATAGTTGGTATGACTTATAATGTATGTAAAAGATCTAAGATATAAATTTTCACAAGGGTTTTACTTATTTGGTCTGAGATGATATACAACTTTTCAATAGAAGCATAAGAGGGTTTAGCCTTGACTGGTACAATTTTTAGTTTTGGATTTGAAGGCATAGTGTTCACATTTGGTCTAGTGTTGGAAGAGGGCAAATGGCCCTAGAGGGTGACTCATGAGCATCTAGTTGTAATTGCATAATCTAGAGTTGATAAGGGGCCATTATAATAAGAAGAAAAATTAGAAGGGACTTGGATGGTGAATCACGAGTGTCTAGTTACATTTATTCAATTTTTAGTGGGCAAGGAACCATTATAATTAAAATAAGGGGGTCTAAAGATAGTAACCCATAAAAATTGAGGTGCAATGGAATTACTTGAACTTGGTGCAGTGTTACTTAAAAGGGAGGCTATTAACCCTATAATGCAGTGTTTATTACTTCAAAAATCATTAGATGGTTCATAGGATTTGATGGTGATAGTGGTAACATGATTTGCAAAAACACATCCCACAATGCTATTATAATCATATGGCATGTTGTTGTAACCCATGTTCTTAGCATGGGTATTATGATCCTAATTATAATCATGTTAATTATTATTATAGCCTTGTGCTTGTTGACATTATATTTGCCCTTGATTTTAATTTTTTTCTAGTTATTGATTATATTTAGGAAATGGGTCTTTGTAAATGCCCATGTCCTGATTAGTGTTTTATACCACGTGCTTCACTTTAATTTCACCACTTTTGATTAAGTCCTAAATGAGACGTATAAATTGAATGCATATATAAATTCCATGGTTGATAACATGATGGAAATTATAAAAATCATATTCTTGATACTAGCCAAGTTTGCTTTATCTTTAGCGAATGGCCACAGTATGGGCTACACAATTAGATTGGCTACTACGAACTTTTAGAACACAACCTAAATAGGCTCTCCAAGTTTGCTAAATACTCTATATTTATTAATTTCCCTTTGTAGATAATACCTTTGTAAATTTTTTAATGGATTATGTGGAGTGAGTTACACATTTGGAACTAGCAAAGCATACATCATTTGTACATGTCTAGATTATATCACTCTGTTTCCCACCATATTCTTATTTTTGTTAAACCCTTTAGGATTTTTCATAGAAATATCTTGTATAGGTGATTAGGTCTAATTAGATGTTTGACCTTGTTAATAAATCTTTATAATTCCCTTAGTAATGAGTGTATTCTAGATCTACACACCCTTGACTATGATTTCCTCAAACATGTTTACACAAGAGAGTTGTATATTATGAGCCACCTAAGGGTGTAAGTTTTAGGAAAATATATCCACTAACTATTTATTTTTCAAATTGTATTGAAAGAATCCAACTAATGCTCTTCATCATTAGAGATATGTTGTGAATCTTTATCCATCATATTTTTTTGTTTTGCATAAATCAACCATAGGCAACTCATGTTCACTATTGTATGAGAAATGATTAACATTTTTTTTAGATATATCATTCTAGTCTACCATCAATCTTTCAAGTAATTTTAGGAGCTATTATAAAACTTGTCCATCCAAACTACATGGTAGTAAGTGAAGTAAATAAACACTACTATAGGATACCACTTAGAATAGTACAAAAAAGGCTTAGATATGTTGTCTAGGGTCACACTTCCCTTTGTATTTATCAAATTTGGGAGCTTAAAATTTAGGTGGAAAGTGGACTTGAATAATACTTAAGTCGAATGGATATGGACATATCTCTTCAAACTTATATTTTTTAACTCAATTTCCCATCTACAGTCTTGACACAATTTCCTTCATTGAATTCTACACCTACATGTTTGATGTGTATGTATGTGGAATATAATTTTATTGGGGTAGTGTGTGCCCCTGTTTCATTATTTTATTAGGGATATAAACCCTATAATACTATAATTTAATTTATTTTATTCCTTGAATTGAGTATGTCAGCCATTGATTCTTAGGTGGTTGATAAACATTCCCTAAAATCTACCACTATGAGCTATAATTATATTATTGATTTTGAGGAGTCTATGATTAGTTCACCAAAGGATTTTATGGTTAGGAGGAACATGACAAAAAAAAATTAAAAATAAACTAAACATGGGTTGATTTTTTCATCCCATGGTTTTGTGAGGGAACAAGAGCCTCCTGGTGATTGAAAAATGTATGATCTATGTTTGGTGAAACATGTTGGAAGGCATCTCTAGATTTTTTGGTTCATGTGAAGTGTCAGGATCTAGCATAGATGTAGACTCAACTAGGATATGTTGTGTTTGATATATCACATTTTCTTGCTATTTAGAATCATTGTTGTTGATTGAAGTTTCATTCAAAGAGTTTGTTAAGTCTGTGATAAGGTTTTTTTATATCATTGACCAATTTTCTTGATATTAGTAACAAAATATTGATCTTTGGGAATAAACTCTATGAGTTCTTATTTTCCCTGGATATAAGAAACAATATTATATTTTTTAATATGAGTGAGATATTTCTCTTGTTGTTTCTCTTATATCCTAATAAGTGTGTGTAGTTATTTTATAGGGAAATCTGGTTGTAACCTGGTGATTGATTTTATCAACCTTAGGAGGGATTCATCTTTGTCTTCTAAGGGTTGATGTTCATAATAATCTTATTTAGACCCTATAGATGGAGTTATCTTGTCCATCATAAAAAATCTCTTCCTCATAGCTTGGGTCCTAAGATACCCCACTACATGTATACCTTTGCATCATGCTTGGAAGGTTATTTTCCTCATTTGATAAGATGTGAAATATGTTTTTCAAACATTTTTAAAAGAGTGTTCAGAGATATTTAAACAAATGACAAGGTAATACAAAACTATAATAAAATAAGTGTTATAGCACCACATAATTTATAAGAAAGTGTTTATAAATTTACCCAACTTTAGTGGGTTGAAATAATCAAATTAAAAGAGGGTAAGATAACTTTGGAACCTAAAGTGTAGGCTAGAACAACAAACTTAGGTCAAAGATACATCAATACCATAAAATATAGATACAACTTTGGTGAGTTGTGATTAGAAAATTAGAATAAGGTATTTTTTATTAAGAAGATAACCATGCAAACTAAGAATCTCAAAATTTGAATTAACACGAGAAATCCTAAGTATAAATCCAAAACTAAACAATAGCACAATGGCTCCACATGGCAAGAATGGTCTAAGAACATAGAGTGTGAGTGAACTTAAGATAATCAAAGTCCATAATGAGAATAAAAATGATGATGATTCTAGGTAACGACCTTCAATCCAAATGAGAAATTATAACCAAGTTATTCAAAGCAATTACAAAGGTAAACTGATATCACCTTGGATGATAACTTAGAAAGGTGAAATTTCATATTTAGATAGGAATGAAGGACTTTGAGACTTTAGAAAGTGATCAAATGGTCTAGAATCAAATTTATATCATAACAATATTGATCATAAAATACAAACACAATGTTTGGAATGAATATTTGAACAAGACAAGAAATGATTTTAATTTGGTCAGTGTAACACCTCTTTGTTCAAATAGAATAGTGTATAACAAAGTGTTTTGTCTTTGTGACATATTTTAGAATTCACACAAATATTTTTTAGACTAAAAAAGACCAAGTGAGTAGCAGATAAAATGGAAAACACACCTAAGTGTAATGTCCTAAATCCTAAAAATGACAAGGTTGCATATATTGTTGAATTTCATCTATATACATGTTATTGAGAGGATTTTTAATTATCAATCCAAAAATAATATTTCATGAAAAGTAAGATTTTTATGCCCTCTATTATATTAATATTTTTTATGGTGATGTGAAACTTTGGGATACTCTTCCCACATCAATAGTATGTCCATGACAAGTGAAGATTATCTAAAACCAAATTTTTGCACGTATAGATGGTCCCAAGTGTGGATAATATGAGATATTCTCACATCAATTAGATCTAAGTCAACTAGATTGTTTTGAAAAGGTCTTATAATTTTCAAAACCACTACATCCATCAATTGCTTAGTATAGTGTGTTGTATGAGTTACCCCTACAGTTTGAATCCGATAACCACTAACAAAGCTTTTTTTAACTATTCAAAAAAAGTGTTTCATGTAGGTTTCCCTCAATTTATATACCCCACCATGGAGTGGGGTTGAAATGATGTTGGGAGATGAATTCCCAAGTTAACTCTTCCCTAGAGAACCCATGAGGAGGTTATGAACTCAAACTCACAATCCAAAGTATAAAAATAAATATAAGTGAAAATACATTATGGTCATTTTAGGATCACCCAAAATGTAAATATTTGAGGAGGTCCCTATAAAATTTGAGGAGGTCCCTAGAATATTTGACTAGGCACAAAATGCAAGGAATGAAATTTTTTGGTTACCCAAGTTCCGTAAAGGGGATAGGGGAAGAGCATACATACAACACCTCATTTTTTTAAAATTAAACACTTCAAATAAACAAGAATAAAAAAATAGAGCTCTTAAAAGTATTTAGCTAATGTGAGAGTTCATTTTATGAAACCAAAATGAACTATGAATGAATTTTGCCTTTGACTTATTTATGAAATGGAGACTAAGTGACTTAAATCCTAAAAATAAGATGTTAGAAGTCGGAAATAAGGGTGTGAAATTATTATAAAAACTTATAACTTATTGTTTTAATTATTTGTTTTCTTTTACAAGTTGATCTTTCCATTCCATAGAGTGATCTCACCATTTCATAGTGCATTCTGACCATTCTATAGATCAATCTCACTGAAACATAGAACAAAATAAACATTGGCTTGTAATCTCACTGATGGATACTACCAATTTAAAGAAGGAATACTACCAAACCTTCCAAATAACATCCCTCCTTCTAATATCAGCCAAGAAGCATGCTTTTACCAGGATTTGGTGCTCCATTCTACATTAATGTCGAGTAAAATTATCCTCCATCATTTCCTAATACATCAATGTCTTAGTCTCAAATATTTGATCATTTGTGAAAATAGTTGAAGATTTTTTATAGCAATCTCTGCATAGTAAGTTTGTATAACTGAAGCTCTTTTAATCAATGGTGAGGCCCTATATTTATAGCTTTCTAAAAATGTCCAAAATCAACCATGACCATCCATATTAAGATCAAGATATGTGGTCATAAAATAATTCAATTTTGGAGGGACAAGCCATAAATATTCCCATTAACATTTGGAAGAATGGGACATTGATGAGGCATGGCAGAGCTTAATTCTGATATTTGTTCCATTAATTGCCTATAGAAGCCACCTTATTGATGATGTCATGGGATGATGCAAATTTGATAAATTAATTTCCAATTAGTATATTTTAAATAACTTCCATAAAATTTTCAATTATATTCTTGATTTTATTTAAGTTGCTTAAGTGACTTTGATTAATTTTCTGTAATTATTTGGTAATATGTTGCATGCTTAATCAACTTAGTCAGAAATGTCATTTTACTAAGTCATAATTTGACTGAATTATAATCAAAATAAGGTGTCCATTTCATATAGAATAATAACCTAGTTAGGTCATTATGGATGCAAAATAACACATGCACGTGACATGTTCTATCAAATTAGAAGAATTTAGTGGTTTAGAGTGTCATTTTGCATGGTCATAATTTGATTAAAAGTGATTTAAGAAAATATAATAATCACATAAAATTAATTTCTCCATTTAGGGATACATTATCCTAAATCAACATTTATACGTGATAATTTCAAACTATTTAGTGTGTTTTAGTGATTTTGGCCCAAATTATACATTGTCATAGAATATTGCTTAGATTCCTAATTGCAGCACAATAGTGATAGGAATTAGATGTCTAAAAACCTAAATTTTCAAAAATACCTATGAGAATTAAATTAGTTTAAACTTCTTAATCCATTAAATAATTGTGTACATTCTTCCAAAAAATCATTATTATCAAGAGGAAAGGGGAAACTTTACTCTTGTTATTATGAATGGATACATTATTATGTGTTGTCTTCTACTTATTATAAGTATTTTTCCTAGTCAAAATTTTCATAATAAAATATATTTTGTCTATTATCTATGATAATTAATATAAATTGATGTTTTATTTAATCTTCTTCTTGTTTTCTATAATTTTGTAGCCTCTTTTATTAATGGTTGCATGTGAATCAATAGGGTAACACTAGTCACTACCTTTTAGTTAATGATGATCATTGTCTTCCCTAGGATTGGGGGGTTGGGGGATCTTTATTGTCAAGATGCATAGAATTAAAGAGAGGATTATGTGTTTTTCTTCCCAGTGAGTAATTATTTTTCTAATATTTCTAAATATCATGGGCCTCATTTGTATTCTCCTATGGCTCATTATTATCTTAGCTTATAAAATTAAGAGTCTCTAGCATCATGGTGGTTCTGATATGGGATGTATTATGTGTGTTAGATATGATAGTTGTGTTATAATAATTTGGGATCACTTCATAGTATTCCATTTGATTTTGAAATATTTCAAACACATTGTAAAATTCTATACATTCTAATTCTCCTTGTTGGGTGGTATTATGTACTTTACACCAATTTGGTAAAGATAGTTCACATATATAAGTATCAAATAGCCTATTAGGGTTTGTTTCTCCATTTTTAAGTTCATTTATGGGTGTTTATATCTATGATATGTATAATTTCTTAAATTGTATTCCTCACCATAATTTTTTAATTTCTTATAAATAGTAATAAAATCATTATTAAACTTATGCAACATACACTAAATAACATCCAACTCATTTTTGGTTGAATTTTAAGTAAATTTATATGCATTATTAACAACTAGGACCAAATCTAACTTATAATTTTTTTTTGTGTTTTGATCGGATAATTTTTTAGAATACCTAATTATTGATTTGGAGAGGCATGTCTCAAGGTAAATTAGTTCATGACTAATATTATATTTAACACAAGAACGTTCTAATTGAAATTAGGAAAGGAATTAAGGATGTGTCCCTAAGGATTTAATTGTATATCCACATTTATCTATTTAGTATACACTATTGGTAATTCATTTATCCCAACTAATTGTCTAATGAATAAAAAAATCATGAGATTAAGCACATTTTTACATATCAAGAGATAATTGTACAACAAGTTGACACATTAGAGTGACCCAAATATACATATTCTAAAATTTAGAATTAAAGGTTATAATTGGCTTTCTTATATCTCTCTATATACTATAAAATTATAAATATAAGATGTTGGGATGAATATATTATCCAATTTGATCTATAAATGTGGTTTGGAATGCATTCCAACTATTCATATGATTCTCAACTAAATTGAGGGATTATTCATATGCAACATTTTGTATTTTGAATGGGAATAACCTAAAAGAAACATCCTCATTCTCTACATTAAAAATATCAATGTAGCCTCTAAAAAAAGTGATATGTTCTTCTATAATTTCATTTTAATCAAGTGTGAAACATGGGAGATAACATTTAGGATTTCAAGGTAACTCATGGGAATTTCCTTGAACATTTCTTATTTTTCCACCTAACTAACAAGTCATGGGTGAAAATGGATGGAAATTAGGATCATTGGTGAATTTGGCTGAGAACTAAAGATTATTTCACTACCCTTATCATATGTAGGACTTAAATTTAGTTTAAAATCCTTTATGAATAATATATTAGACTCTAATGTGGACCTTAAAAGATGAGGTGAAAAATCCAAATTATTTGAAAAAACCCTTTTTCAAGTGAGTTTTCAAGTATTTGTTTTAATATCAAGGTCATATTTTGATTATTTTTTAAGGGGGACATCCTTTTAGTGCCAGCTACCTATTAATGTAGGTTTGTGTATCCACTTAATTAAGCAATGGATATACACTGAAGAAGGTTTAAATGTCATAATCAAGAAGTAACGCTTCAAATATTCTCCATTCATAAGGAGTAGCATGCCATTTCATTATAAATCCTTTAATTTTAAAGTGTTATTTCTAAATATCTCGATATGTTGATAAGTATCCTTACATAGTGGATCTATTTTTTAATGTTTTCCTTTCTTTTCATTAGCCTTATCCCATAATAAGACCAATTTTGAAATTTTTAAAGCTTTATTTTTCCATCTTATTTGGCCATAACTTGATTGTATCTTGATGTTTATTAAAATTATATAAAGCTTTATCTCGAGTATCTTCCATCTTAAGGATGTTAAAAAGCCTAAATTTTATTCTATCATCCTCTCCCATATACTCTTGCATTGATATATAGGTAGCTTTAATATGATGGTAAATATTGAATCATGCCCATTAAATAAAAATAATGGGAATGATTTCAATTCTTGTTTGTATCTAGTCATGTTTTCCCATAATGAATATTTCAACTATGAATGCCACTCTCTTCTCTCTTTGTAACTACTTGATTGATTGTATCAATGACATTACTTTTTATATATTTAAACAACATTTCATTCTAGTTAGTAATTTTATTATAAAATTAAATTAATATTGTGATGATATTATAAATCTATGAATTATATGAATGAGCGTATAGATTTTTTATCACAAACCAAGGGAAAATGGGGTACCAAACCTAATGACAATGTATTCCTTTCATCACTTCTTGAGAATTATTATTATTTGTAGAAATTTATTTATTCCATTATGTGTAGTAATATATGGAATTAAATAAAAAATCAAGTCTCTATGTAGAGTTTTTAATAATAACTCTAACGAAATACAACCCTCATTGAGCAACATGTTATCATGCAATCACTAAATATAAAGTCATTTTTCCATGTTTATCCATTTTTTTAAATGTTTAACATTCATGGAAATTGTTTACATGGTTGTGAACATCATGAAAAATATTTTACCAATAATAACATGCCCTATTAATTTTTTTCCTTGTAGTGTTTCCATAAGGATTCCCACTTCCCAGTTTTTCACAAATAGTGCTCATAATTTATTTTGACTCATCTTTGGTGACACAAATAAGATAATTTCCTTCATAATTTTTGAGAAACAACATTGTTTTATTTATAATATAATGGGATTAACTAATCCTTATATCTTTCATATACACCTCGTTTAATTATTAAGGACAAATTACATATAATAAGAAGTGGATAGTGATAGAGTACTAGTCTTCTTCCTCAGTTTGTGTTTGGTCTACTTGCATAACATTGATATTTGGATCTACCTTTGCGATGAGATGAGTTAAACCTTATAATTTCACAATTTCAATAGATTTAGTTTCAATTTTATATTCCTCAAATTTGGCCATCCACTTTCTTATTCACTATACAAATTCATTTTTCCCAATTGTAATCTTCATAGCAGGAGTAGATACAATGACACACACTTTTTTTTGAGTATATAATTCTTAAATTTATTGATGGCCTTGACTAGAGAATAATATTTTCTTATATAACATCTAATATTTTAACTCTAAATCATTTACTTTGGTAGTCATGAATGCAATTGGATTCTTTTTCTCATTAATATGTTGTGTTAACATAGTTTTATAGTACGATCAAAAGAAAACTATGGAGAAAAAATTCTTGAGAAATTTTTGATGATTAGTAGAGGAGATTATGTAATGGTATTTTTTATATCCTAAAAAATATTCTTCAGTTGATCATTCCACTCTATCTTTGTATGATGTTTTAGCATGGCATTAATAGGTCTCTTAATTTTTACAAAAACATAAATAAATTTTCTGACAAAATAACTTTTATCAAAGAGTGATTTGAGTTCTTTATTACTATTTGGAAGTGTAATTTTATAAATATCAATTTATCTATCAAGGTAAATATATATTCCTTATTTGGTAATAATATGTCTCACAAAATCACCCTTGGTTATTTTGAAAATATTCTTCATTTAATGAAGGGATACACCAAGCCTCTTGCATCTCTCGAACACTTGCCTCAAGTGGTTTAAATTTTATGACTTTTACTCAAAAAAATAGTTAGAAGATCCATATAAATTATAATAAATGTCCCAATAAAACATTTTAAATCAAAATTCATGGAGTCTTAAAATTTGGCTCTTGCATTTATCTAGCAAAAGGGCATTCTCTTATAAGAAAAGGTACCCCACTTTTGGGTCAATTTTCATCTTATCCTCCATATCTACTAAAATTTGGTTTAAGCACAAAAACACATCTAAAAAAGGACACTATCTTGGATTCACTCACCATTTTTATGACTTAATATAAGGATATTAAATGATAATTGTCTTTGTTAGAGGTTTTATTCATATTTCTTGAGTCTACACAAAGACTTATTTCTCCACTATTTTTATGAACTAGATTAGCCACCCATGTGTAATGTTGATGGGAAAATTTATTTTGATGGAAATAAATTTATATACTTCCTTATGAATGATGGGCTCAAGGATGGGATTAAGTGATCTCTAACTCTTCTTGAAAGGTTTTTAGCCTTCATTTGTTGTAATGATCTGAGTAATGACTTGGGGATCAAAGACTTTAAAATGTTCAAACAACCAAAATTATCACATATTTATATTATGAACAAAAATATTTCATTTTATCCTTATTTTATTTTGACTAATCAAATCTAATGTTCACATTATATGTATTTTCAAGTGAACCCAGATTAACCATAACAAGTTTCTAACTAGAAGGCTCTTGTTGTTGGTATTTCTAAATATGCCTATCTAGATAAAATAACCTTTCTAGTGACACCATTCCTTTGGGAATTTAATTTAATTTCAATCTTAGTATTCAATCACCATCAATTACTTTCTCTAAATAATAATCTCTATCCTTTTCATCAATGACACGTAATAAAAAAATGTCAATTTTTTTCATGAATTGTACGAGGTTTTGGTCAACATTAAATACAAAAAAATTCTTAGCATTATATAAAACAAAAGGACATGGGATTAAATCAACTAGTTTTCTTTTCAAGTTAATGTCATCAGAATAAATAATCTAATTTTCATATCAATGGATCATAATGATATTAATAACACAAAAATAGTAAAGTAATGCCTAAAACCCATGTTTATATCTTATAAGGTATGATGAATTGCACTAGAATATACTCCTAACCTAATTAATTACAAGTTCAAAAGGACCAAAAAATTTAAAGAGTTTCACCTTACGATTTAAATAAAACTATAGACATAAAATTATAGCTTCATATTTAGCTAAGCTGTTAATATAATGGAATTATGGGTGATAAGCAGTAAGTACATCTTTCCCTCATGATTTACTAATAAAATAATTATGCAAGATCCATGTTTATAATGGGATCCATGAAAATATAATGCCTATAGGCTAGATTAGTGAGGAGAACAACTACATTTCTCTATTTTTTATAGTAGAGTCAATAAGGAGCATGTAAATCCCTATGTATTTGGAAATTTCATTCATATTCTAATTATTTATATTATATTAAATGATTTTAAACTTAAAATTAGTTTTTCTATCCACTTTCATCTTATTATCAATGCCTCTCTAAGGAAACCACATATGATAAAATTTAGTGGCCATATATCCACTCAATATCTTATATCAGTCTCTATTAAGTAACATACCATAGGACTTGAGGATGTTTACAATTTAGATAACAATGAATTGTTTCTCTCTAGGTTTAAATGCAAGTTATATATGCACATTTGATAGTCCACCAAATACTGTGACTCTTGATTTAACTAATTAGACAACTATTCAATCTAATTTAATGGGTTAAACCTAAATTTTCACAAATCCCTACAAGATTGAAATTAGTAGAAGCTCCCAAGTCTATTAAATAATTTTGTAAATTCTTCCCAAAACTCATAATTTTGAGGAGAAAAAGGTAGAAATTCTAATATTAATCTCTATACTTATTCCCTAAATTGTTATCTAACTCCAATTCTAAAGATTTAACCCTTATGAGATTATCTATTTTCTTTTGAATTTCATTCCATTTTATGAGCACTATTGGTTTTTATAAAACCAATGAGAGTATTATTTCCTTTTTCACTTTACAAGGCTTACCAAATATTTTATATTATCATAATTCAAATTTTGACAAACCTAATCATTCATATGAGACTAAAAGTCCACTATTAATTTCATAAAGACATAAGATTCACCAAATATTTGTCACATTACAAACCATATGAGATTTAAATACCTATAAACTTTTACATATTCATAGCAATCATCAAAAATTCTATCTTACCAAGGCTTGAATGAGGATAATTTCCCAATCTTGTATTGACATCTAAAGGCTTGTATTAATGTTTTTGGGATAATTGTTATGCATAAAGATGATATACACAGACATATAGAATCACCCATTAATATTCTTATAGAAAATTGAGAATTTTAAGATTGCAAATAATGCTACACCCATTCAAGGACATATATAAAATTTCTCAATGTGACACCATAAATTAGAATGTGAATGCCTATATATGATTATTTAAATCAATTGGTGCCAAAATAAAAACATAAAAATAGGATTTTAGATAATTTTATTTCACCCTTTTCTCGACATTTATTATCTATTTGATTATAAAATAATAAACTTACATATATATATATGTGTGTGTGTGTGTGTGTGTGTGTGTGTGTGTGTGTGTGTGTGTGTGTGTATCTCCAGATTTTTATTTGAGATGTGTAGTTGTATATGCATGCATGTCTATTAATGAATACAATGTTATTTAGAATTGGTCCAATACCAGTTTAATAAGGTTGGTGACTTATGGTCCACATAAACCAATTCGTAAATCAACCTATTATCTTTATAAAATGCAATGACCTTTTTAAAAATAAAATGTCTTTTCTTCGCATAGCTCAGGATTCATACATCTATGTGGTTCGATTCAGGAATATTAACAAAATACCTTATAACAATTTTTGAATTATTCACACATACATATTTTTATAAATTTGGGAAATTTTATCCTTTTGTAAACAACCATTTGGAACATGTTATATATTTATTCAGACCCATATAGTAATCACAATTTCTTCTAAGCTCTTCACATGGTACATGCAAATACACAAACTTTGTAATTTTTCTTTTGTTTCTCTCTCTTTGAAAATATTTAAATAATAGAACCCACTCACATTAAGCAATAATATCTTCCCATGAATTTTTAAACTAAAATTCAAGAAACCTATTGAAGCTGTGACCATTTTAATGTGCAAGTTTATAAAATCATGTAATTCAAATACCTGTGATTGAACTCTACTAGCATTTCAAATTCTTCCTTAATATCTCCTATTCTACATATAAGTTGGTTTATGAATTCATGTTATATAGATATATTCAGGTTAACCAAGTTGACTTCTATATTCCCAAATATTGCATAAACTATTTACCAATCTTATATGTGATTTTTACCAATCCATGATAATTTGATATCTTATTAAGGTTAATTTAAGATAATTTGGCCTTCCTTACACTTATAGAAGGAAATTAACTTCTTTGACCTTACAAACATTAGTTTCATATTCAAAAACCATGTGATTCAAGCCACGACATATGGCTATATTGGAATGTAACAATTTGATCAAAGTAGGATGAAGATACAAATGATGATAAATATTTATTAATACCTTGATAGGGTCATTGATCATCCATTCAAGTCAAATTATGTACTTATTCTTCATTTATCAAACTTCCTTGATTTCATTTTCTTTCCATATCTATATATTTATAGATGTTGGCCTAAGTTCCTTATTCTTCCTCTTTAACCACTCATCCACAACTCGCTTCTATAATCTATGCATCCACCTATCTTTATTAACTCTCCTCTAACTTATCCCTATGTGGAAATAGGCTTTTATTTTATCTTGATCTTGGAATAGACCCAAGATTCTCTATTCCTTGTCTTTCTCCAATTTAGATGGGTATATTCTAGATAAGTGTTATGAAAAATTACATGTAGTTAAAATAGACTAATATTGACAACATGTTTTACATTTGTAAAACCTCTCTACAAGATTTGTGTTGTTTAGAGATGGGCATTCTTTTTCCCATTTCAAGACCCAAAAACAACAAGTGAAGCTTCTTAAGATTCTTATTAACATTCTAAGTCACTTATAAGACTATTAAAAGACTCTTTACATCATAAGTTGACTTATGTATAAGATTTAAAAATTATCCTCCTAATGTTCCTACATCATACTCCCTATGAGGGAAAAATTTTGAGCTCTTGCTCAAATGAGTTTCTATCTTCTTTTTCTTTTTTTTTCCGATGTTTTTGAACTTCTTATTTTTCAATTATTCACGGTATATGGGTTCAAATGGCTCAATAGTCATTGCATATTCTATAGTGAAGTTTACTATGTTGACTTCATCTCTCCTTCTTTAAGGTTCTTCATATCTTCACATACAAAGCTAAAAACAAAATTAGTTTCAAAAACTTTAGGAATTATTGCCCTTTCCTTTGAATATTCTTCACTTACAAGCTTCATTATCTCCATTATAGCTTCTTTTATCATTTCCTCATCTCCTATGAGGGTCAAGTCTTCTGAATCTTGCATGATTTGATGCCAAATCATTTCCTCTTATTCACTAAACTTTATCATATCTTCATTTAAAGCTAACTTATATTTATTTAGTGTCATTTGAGACATTTTTTCCTACAACCAATCAAATCCTTCAAGCACTTTAATGGGTGCTTATTCCTTACATCCATTATTCATGAATTTGTCTAATAGTTCAATTGTTTGTTTATACAAATCATCTTCTTAAAAATTTGCATTTTCACCATCAAATACAATATTAAAAGAAAAATTTTGAGGACATTGAGCCTCTTCAAATGATTTTTCATCTTCATCAAGCATTTCACCTTCTTCTGGGTAGCATAATTCAACTTCTTCATGCTTTACTATGCAAGAATGTTGTTCATGTTTCTCTATTTCCATCAATGTCTTGTCTTCTTTAGATTTTAAGATCTCAAAGTGATGTTATCCTTCATTCATCTCAATAAATGCATGCACACATTCAAAGAAATAATAATTTTTAAAAAATTAAGGCTTACTTGCCTCTTTCTTTTTTTCCTTGGATTGATTTTCTAGAAACCTTAACTACCTTATATAATTGTTGACTGCTTGATGCTGCTTCTTTCTTCCTAGGATTTCCTTAAGAGGCCATTTCACTTTATTTTTTTAATATCCATCCATATTATTGATTTTATTTTATTCCTATACACTCTGTTAGGAATTTTAACATTGTTAATCTTTCTTTTATCTCATTCATTTATTTTTCCATGTCTATTTCTCTTTTATTAACCTCTTCTCTGTCCATCTTCATGTGGTAACTAACTTTTTCTAATCACTCCATCTCTCTCTTTTAAATTTTCATCTTATCTTAGGTCTTCACTAGACCTATATCCTCTTATCAAGTTTATCTTTCTTGATATCTCTAGTACCTCACCTAAGACTTTTTTCACTCTATTATTTTGATAATATAATCAGTCCTTTCCCTTGAACTTATTTACCTTCTTATTTAAACTCTCCTTGATATTCTCCCTAAGCTTCTACTAGATCTCTTAAGCCTTAATGGCAATAGGTATTTTCCACTCAAATATCTTACTTAATGTTTCCAACAACCATTTACCTCTCAATCTTTTTCAATACTTGTAATTTATCAATCATTGTAACCAAATCCTCATAAACAAAAACATACCTTTTATAAATTCCTTCAGCCAAACTTCCTAAGTTTCTAAACCTTTCAAAACTAATCACTATTTACAAAACCTTTTATTTACTTTACTATCTCATTCAATTAGCAACTTGAATCCAACTCAAAACCTGATTAGCACAAAATCTTATTTAAGCTTTGATACCATTAAATTTGATATTAATATCTATACTTATTACTTCAATTGCTATCTAAGGCTAATTCTAAATATTTAACCCTTATGAGATTATCTATTTTCTTTTAAATTCCATTCTATTTTCAAAGTAATTTTTGTCCATTATTAATAGCTAGGATCAGATCTAGGCTCTTATTTTTTAGTGTCTTGATTGATTTATTGTTGATGAAACCCAATTTTTTATTAGGATAGGCATTTATCAATGGTAATTTATTCATGACTGGTACACACTTTAGCAAGTAATGTTGTAACTAACATTGGGAATGGTATTGAGGATGTGTCCCTGAGTATTTAATCATCTATCCACATTGATTATTTTTCTATAATATATTGGTAATTCATTTATGCATACTACCTATCTAATAATACATAAATCATGGGATCAAGAATTTTTCTTGCATCTTAAGGGGCAATGGTAACAAGATGACACATTAGAGTGACCCAAAAATACATCTTCTAAAATCTAGAATTGAAGGTTCTAATTGGATTTCTTGGATCTCTCTTGACACAATAAAATTACAGATATAATATGTTGTGACCAATAAATTGGAAAAATTTGTCTATAAAGGTGGTTCAGAGTTCATTATAAATGTTGATAGAGTTATCAAATAATTAAGGAACCAGTCATGACCAACATATTTTAGTGTGGATGGGAATAACCTACATGTAATGTCTTCATGCTATTCATTAAAAAAATATCAAAATACCCTCTAAAAAGGTGATATGTTCTTCCATACATTAGTTTCCCTTAGGTGTAAAATAAGGGGAATGTATTTCAATATTTTGATGTAACTCATGGATATTTCCTTAAACATTACATATTTTTCCACCTAAACAAGAAGCCATGGGTGAAAATGGATGGAAATTAGGGTCATTCGTGGTTTGTTTTTAGTCCAAGAGGTAATTTCACTACCCTTTTCATATCTAGGTATTTTATGTACTTTTAGAGGATAGACCAATACTTATGTATGTTTGTTTGTGTACCCACTCTAATAGGTGATGGCTATACACCCTCACATTTTAGGATCACAAGGATATGACATAGGGCATAAGTTACAATTGGTGGAAGATGATTTAATTTTCAATATGGCCTTGGGAATTGTAATTAAATATTTCTATCATCACTCAAATAACATGAAAACTAACCAAAACATGGATACTTGCATAATGGTTATATTTTAAAAGGATTTAATCTAATAAAATAATCAAAATGAGGTAACGGTAATACAAGTAAGAGGATTCAGATTACTAATTATTTATTCTTTATTAATGAAAAAATTACCTAAGATATATTAAAAATAAATTAGTATTTTCCATATTCAATATTCCTTAAAATTTGAACAAACACCAACCAAAGTCTAAGGATTAATCAAACTTATTATAAAATTTAAAGTAGGATTAATTTGTAAAATAATTCACTTCATAAAATAGCATAGCACATTCATCCATGACAATTTAAATGGAGATCAAAATTTATTCACAAAAATAGTTAGACTAAAAAATACTCAATATAGCCAAATCATAAACAAAACATATAAATCTCAATTAATGATTATCTAAACTAAGAAAATACACAACATCAATCTAACTGAGAAAAGGGAAACACAAACTCACAGAACATTCACAGTGATTTCTCATTCATAAAAATAGTCTTTCAAATATTTATATTTAAAATACATCACAATAAAACTTATTTATAATAAAATAATGAATGCAAGCACATCTTGAAATTAGTTTCATGTGAACATGATTATTAAAATTAGACTGACAATTCCAAAACTAAACCCCTACTTCCTACATAAATAGATCACTATCAAAAGATAATTTAAATAGTTTTCTAATACTAAGCCCTCAAAATTATCAATTTTATATATTTAGACCTTAAATAAGATTATACAATATTGCTTGAAGCTATAAATAACAATCAAATTTTATTTCAATGCCTACAAGTAAAGCTCATAGTCCTCATCCACCCATGACACATCTATGGTTAGCCTTATTAACTAAATATATATTTTGGTGATGATTTGTGAATCACTATGTAGAGGGACTTCTAGATACTCCCTATATTTAATGGCCTTTTCAATTCTTTTCATGCCATGTGGAACAAAATCTATAATCTATTGATTATGTTTCTATTCTTAGTGTACACTTCACTCTTGAATACAATTTTAAAATTAATTAAGATCAATGTGAATTAATCTATAGTTAATAGTACACCATATACCATGTACACTTGTGGCATGCTAGCTTCTATGAAGAAATAAATAATTTTTCTCTATGATTTCATTTGTTTGTGACATAGTGTCCTTGAGGATATGCTCCAAGTGAAATATTAATGTGAATAATAACAATTTGACTTAAATTTTATATCAAAAGTGCTCATAATCTTTATATTTGAAAGCAAGCATATTTTAACTACCATGGAATTTATATATAATTCATTCTCTAGTTTAAAAACTTCCAACAAATAGCTTTGAATATTATTTTGTAATTGGTCATTCCTTACTTTAGCCTTATGTATTTTAATTGATGACTTGAATAATAAGTTCGAGGTGACCTTAACTTCATTCTTAATATTTTTTAGGAACTTTAACTTTAGCTTGAGTCTCTAAGTGTTTAATCTTATTATTCATCCCATGGACCACTTTAACTATCATACTATTAATATATTTCACAATGGATTTCAGGTCTTCTCCATATTCATCTTCATAGCTAAACTACTTAGTCTTTTTAACTATCTTTGCTTGACCTCTTCCTCTTATTTTTTAGTGAAGATAATTCCTCTTCAGTTTCACAAAAGGTTTGAGAACCACTTTTTGTTATTTTTATTATGGCATTTCTCTTCAATTTCCCTTTGAATTTCTCAAATTTAGTATTTGTGTAGATACATTCACACTTCCACATTCTCACCCATTTGTCACCAATTTAATCTATACCATTTGATTTGTGTATCCAATCATTATACTAGTATGACTAGATTATTCATATTTTTTTTTGGTTTCTCATGAATAATTATGCTACCTCTTTGAGATTTCACTTGTTGCATGATTTTTATTCACTCTGTCTAATAACTTTCCACTTTTATAACTATAATGATTATTCTAGGTGGTGTATATATTCCCTATGTTTTTTGTAAAAATGGGAGTGATCATAATGTGGTTGGGATAAATTAAATATGAAATGGATGGACTAGTAGAAATGGATGTGTAAGTGGGAGTTAGATTGTTCATATTTACCTCTAATGGTTATGAAATGGGAGTAATAATTCCTATAAAAGAAATCAATGTTTCACTTGTGGTCATACTAGAAATTATATTAAAAAAAATTGAAATAGGGTGTGAAGTCACAATATTGGTTATACTTTATTAGTGTAATTATGGATGGTGGCATATAAATCTCACCAACATTACCCTATGGAGTATCAACAAAATATGTTTGGATAATGATAGTCACAAGTGGAGTTATGGAACCAAATGTAGAAGAGTGGAAATCAAAACATCTAAACAAAATTTGGGTACTACAATATCATAAATAAACACATTATCTATTAATTTGGAATATTTAGTAATAATGGTGAATTCAAATGTTTTTAAAACTTGACTAGGAGTAGACCCAACATCTTAAATACACATCTTGAATAATAGTTAAAAAAATACATTAAGTTATAACAAAACCTTATATAAATTGAGTGGGTTTATTGGGCTTAGGTGAAAAATATGTGACAATAGAAAACTTATGGAAATAGAGGGAAAATTCTCACTCACAACAATAAAAAGAGGAGTTTCAATTTTAGTACTAACAAACATCATGGTAGATGGAATAGGAATATACCTTCTTTCCTATGGTATTGATGGTACTAGACTGGCCACATGAGAATTCATTAAGTGTAGTTACTATAATATATTATTCGTTAAATATGTATTTTAACCTTAATAAAAAAATCTTTTCTTATAGCACTCATGGTGATGGTTTGATTACCCCTCTTACTTTTAGTATTATCATCACCTCCTATTCATTTAAAGATTGAGATTTAATTGATTATCTATATGCCTTTGATTTACATATTTCAAACTCAATTTACCCTTTATTGATTATAAATTCTTTTCCACCATGTTTTTTGGATCCCACATTTTGATTGTATCATCCCTAAACTTGTTAAATATAGGTTTGTGTATTGCAATATTTTGTACAAATGGGCATGCTATGTATATTGATTTTATCAATCATAGATTGTTAGAGAATATGATATTTAATTTATAGTTTTAAAAATACCTAATACACCATGAAAAATTGGTATGCCAATTAATTTTATATCAATCTTTCAAGTACATGATAGGGAAGTGTTTAAAGGGCCACCAAAATGCATTCACTTATTAACACAGTGTAGGCAAGATAATACCAATTAAAGCTAATTTTATTAATATGTTATATGATTTACTTATATGTCATTTGCATAACATGATCATTAATATATACATAAATGTGAGGACATATATAGTCATAAATATCCTAAATACATTACTAGTAAATGTATAAATATATTTTTCTATATAGCACATGGATGGTTAAACTAGAAGGGTTTGACCACCTAGGGAAATATGGATATGTGAATTTCACAGTGACACATAAAACTTAAATTATTTATGAGATCATGTAGAATATATGGCCTTCCATCACACCATGAAATATTTTTTCAAATATATTTGAAATTATATCTCCCACAACTAGTTTATTCTCACCATTACTAATTCTAACTAGGATTGGTACCCAAAAATTTGTTCAAGTGATCAATATGAGAGGCCCTATATAACCTATTAATTATTTAAATTCATATCATGATACCACACCTAAATTTTTTAATGGTGTGGCTATATACATCATCCTTATTGATTCAATGTTATGTGGCCTTTTCATAGTCTCTTAGAAATTCCATAAAATCATTATCCTTCATCCATTGAGTAGTAATGAGATGATTATATGTGAAATTAGGATTATAAATATTATATTAACTTTAAAAATCCAATTTAGTAACATAATAAACTCTATTTTTCATACTAGGGGAGAATATGACATCATTTTTTAAAATTCCCCCAAAGTAGAGATTGTGCAAGAGCTTTTTATAGGGGAATAACATTGGTTTTTATACCACTTAGTAAAGGCCTAATTTTTAAAGATAAAAAAAAATATTTGAACTCATCCTCCAACTAGATGGTTTATTATATATCATATATATTACAAGATTCCTCAATTTTGAAATTTAATGACATTGTAATTCTTGTGATGAACGATTCCTAGACTGAGGATGGTTTTTCCACATTCTTAGGGAGGTCATAAAATTTAAGACATTATAACCTAGGATGGTTTTAGATATTTTTCATAATTTTGAAGATTTTATAAGGAAATATGTAGTGACTACCTATGAATTTTAATTTACCTATGTTGGAGAATAATTTTTATTTAGGTTAGTTTAGGTTAATCCTAAGTCTATTTAGTTATGCACTTCCCATTATGACAAATTCACATATTCCATATTTATCAGGTTTCACACATATTTTTTCCATTATGTATGGAAAATTAGAGTTACATGTCAGATGTAGTTACTTCCACACTTTTCACACACTCGCCCTCACCTTATGGGGATTAGTGACACTAGGCACACACTAAGAAGGTTGTGTAAGTTCATGATGGATTTTTCCTAGTAACTCCTCTTTCCTTCTAGATATATTTAATGATATCTTTACTCTTTAATTATACACAAGTTAATATTGAGAATATTGCTTATGTATTAAATACCATACCTCTTTCTCATTCTATTTTCTTCTACTAATATTGTAATTGGAGAATAGTGTTTTCCAAGCTTATTAAATAAAGTGGGATTTTCTTCCATTCATCTAGTTTCCCCACTTAACAACTTGTGTCTTGAATTTAATGGTTTGGATAAATTTTGAGTGAATTATTTATTTATGAATTTATTATCTTGATTTAAATTTTATTTACTTATATTCTATCAATTATATTAACAACTTGTTAGTTCAATTTTTTTGCTTTTTTGCATGTTATCAATAATTGAGGTCTTCATACAACTCTATACTAATTGATATTAATTTACACATCCTAGTTTTTCTCCAAATTATAATTTTAAAGGACACTTTATGTCAATATAGTTCACATAATTAATTAATGGTAGTTGACATGAATTATTAGCATTAATCAACATTTAAAATTTGACAAATGGAGCTTTACTAATTTATGAGATTGTGGCTTTGGTGACATATTTTAACCTTAATTGTCTACTCATCACAATCCCAACATCCCAAGGTTAAAAATTTCAATAAGTTCCTCTTTAAATTTAATGTCTAGTTTATATTCTACAAATTCATTGAATCTTTAAGTTTCATTTTTTGTGTACCCATAACTGAATGTTTTTTATTTTATCAAATTTTTGAATTAAGAAGGTTTTAATCCTAATTATATAAATTGATGTAAAATCAAAATGCTACATATATGCAATAAATGACATAACTTGATTTAGAAATTATTAAATTTATAAATATGCTAAAAATGGAAATTACCAAAGAAATAAAACTTAGCTACAAATCAGATGTAAAAAAATGTAAATGCAATTGTAAAATTGATTGTATGATTATGTGATAACACTATAAATTAAGAATATGACTTCACTTAAATCTAATACAAGTCCACTAAAATTATACAAGGGAAGCCAATGCTAGTGTGCATAGGGTGCATCGATGTCTAGTAGAGTTTTACAATTTTGTGAAGTTTTAGACCTTTATGTCATCATTTGATGGCTTTGTTTGTGTGATCAGATCTATAAGATTTGATACAGAAGCTGTTGTGTTCCTTATTCTTCACTTGAAACCCCATATCAATATATCATGTGGGAAAAATTTAATAAATGGGCTAAATGGGTTAGAGTTTTAAATTATTATTGACCTCAACACCCCCTATGTTGAGTGTTGCCTACATACTGATACTCTAAAGAGGGATCAAACTCCATGTAGTTCTCTCATGATATAGAGGTGTGTGTAAAATACTAGAATAATTCTAAATGTTGGTGAAATCTTATTGTGATTAATTTTTTAAATTAAGACATGTGACTTTGGATATGTATTCAAACATATCTCATGGCTACTAGGTGATGGTGAAGGGGTTGAGGAAGAATCCATTAATAATTTTGTTTATGAGAGAGAGATTAAGAATAAAACTTTATCAGATATCAATATTAACTAAATATGTGATATTTATGTTATAAAATATTTTTCAAATTTAATTTTATGTTTTACCAACTCCCTTTATCCAACCTTGAAAATGAAAGAAAACATAAAACAAGTTTTTCTAGCCTTTGCAATTAGGCCTGTAAACTAAAAAATTGGAATAAATTTTATTTAATGTGTCAAATCACTTTGAAACAAATTTTAAAAATTCATAATAAAAATAATAAATCATTCAACAAATTTTTATTCTTTGAATTTTTTTTTCATTTTAGAATGATTTTTATCTTCAAAACCCTAGCTTATGGTTTCCAGGACTACAAACAAGCTGAAAGCTAATATTTGAGTGGAATTAAAATTTTATGATCTATTTTTTTAATATTTTTGATTTTATTAGAATATTCACATATTTATCCTACCCTTAAATTTTTCTTATCACTTAAACAATATCAAAATAAATGAAAAACAACTTTTCCTTGATTGTTATAATAGTGTTTCTCGACTATAATAACTTGTATTATCCTCGTAAGCCTAAAAAATGCTAAAATACCCTTATAAATCAATATATATGGTTAAAAAAAAGAATAAAATTAATTTATATTCAATAAAATCTTGAATTTACATTATTTATATTATTTTTAGAGTGTAAATGTTTTATAGTCATGTTACATCCCTATTTTCTTAAACTTATATTCTTCTTTTCTTTAAAATATTTCCAAATCTTTAAGTATTGATATTTTTATTGTTTTATCATTATCCACATTTTCTACTCAACTATATCCATTTTCTCTTCCTTCTCCCTTCTTGATTTAATCTCTTAAACTGTCTCTAACTAATTTCTTAACTCAACCTAAGTTTTAACCTTAGTTGAGTTTGATAAAATTAGTTATGAATAAAGAGATTAATATATAAAATCAAAAATTCATCATGTCTATAAATCAATCCTATCTCAAATAAGATATATCATACCTACACTTTCGATTGGGGATACACTTATTAAGTGGGAGCATGACCAATATGGGTATCCACTATACCCGATTAGGGGATCACTTATCACAACACATCATGATAGGAAGGGTTCCAAGTCCTAAAGTCTAACATAATATAACAAAAATCCTAATAAAGTCCTCAGGTTTAAAATATGTCACTTATTATAATAACAAGAAAGTAAATCTAATCTAGTGTACACCAAAGCTTGTGGCACAAAGTGGGGGTTAGAAACAATAAAACAAACAACTAAACTAAACATATATTAGAAGACATATACTCATGTCGATGTATATATAATCCTAATAAATGGGATAATAATATAAATGCATTATCTATATACTCTTACAAAGGAGAAATAAATTTAATAATACTTACCTTTTAAGATGAACATGTCAAGCCTCAATCTCTCCCTTGGCCATGGTGCTTTACAAAAGATTGTTGTGGTATGTAAAGATAACCAAGATAAATCAGCTCTAGGATACACAACCTATATAAGCATCCAAAATAATTTTACACAAGATAAGATTTGTATCTCCAAAGAAAGTATCGAACCCTAATATTTATTCCTCAAGTAGAATAGTCAATAAGTAGATGTTTGCTCACACTTCTTCACTATTAATTCTTATCTTATGAAATGGTGGGAAATGATCTTGTATATATAGGTATATCTTACCCTAAATCCTCCTAAGAATGTCAATTATATAGGGTCGACCCAGTTGACCCAATGTGTTTTTGGGGAAAATCACTAGGTCTGAGTTAGGTTGGCTAAAATACTAGCAAGCCAAAAAAGGGGAAAATGCCCCTAAATTATATTAGGTCGACCTAGTTGACCCAGTACATCTGACTGTCCAAAAGGGTGTTAAGAAAATAAAAGGAAGTTAGAAAGAGGAAAATGACTAGAGGAGGTAGGAATGATAAAAATAAGCTTATGGTTAATGGTTTTAGGAGACAAGTGTGTAGATTACAAGTGGTAAAAGGGAGAACAATCTTATAAAACACTGATGGTCTTCCCATCCATTTCTTGATGCACCCCTTAAGGCATGCACTCAAAGAGATTGAGACTCAATAGATTCATTCAAGATACAAAGTGTCAGTAATCAATAAAAGTTTTAAAATATTATGTGTATACATATGCCCCACTTGAAGCTCATCATGTGTCACATAAGTACAACATAGGATGGTGCTTTAGGATAGAACATGATAACATAAAATACTTATGGTAAGTAGAGTGTAGTAAGTATAAAAATAAGATAAATTAAAGGATTTAATTTTAAAAATAAATACCATTAACTTAACTTAGTGCCATAGATAAAGAAGTAGACTATAAGAAATGTGAAGGTGTCTAATGTAGAGAACACTAGATGAACCTGTAGAAGTTAGTGCAAAAAATAGCCAAAAATCAATTTTTTTGGAAACTAGGCATGTGATAGTGGAAAATAATCTATACGTCATCACGAATCTAACTTATTTTATAGTTTTAAAAATAGATGAGTAGAAACAAAGATAGAATCAAAACAAGGAATCTACAGAGTAATAATTGAAAGAATTGAGTTTTGAAAAGTATTTTAAAATAGGGAAAAAGACAAGTCATTTGTTATTTTGATTTGTGAAGGAGAGAAAAGAGAGTTCTACAGATAAAACAAGCTAGGATGGTGAGGAGATGACATGCTAGATATGGAGAGGCTCCAAAGGCAGCAACAGGTACACTATAAGTATGCACCTATGAATTTTAAACTAGTTTTTGAAATTTATATTGAATTAATTTGAATTTCTAATAGTTTTGAATTTCAAGCATTTATATGTTTCAATATGAGGAAAAATTAGATTCTAGAGGTATTAACTAGGAAGATGGGAAATGGGTTTGGATGATTTAGGAATAAAGCAAGAAAATTGCACTTTTTTAAGAAAATGTAAGGGGTAAGTAGGCAAAAGCACTGGGTCAATCCAATCAACCTAGTAGGTTAGAAAATAAGTAGAATCCATAGTGCCAACCTAGTAGGTATGGGTTGACCCTATACAATCTACAAGTTAAAGGCCTAATTTAGAGTTTTTAGGTGGTCTAAAAGGTTTAAATTGGAAACTCACCACTAGGGAGGGGAAAATAAGGGGTTTGACTTAGATTTTGAGTTAACTACACAAAAAAATAGGAAAATTTTGGTTAAACTAGTTTGACCAAAGAGCTAGAATGACATAGAAAAGCATGAAAAGGGCCAAAAGAGAGTTAGAATGGCTCATAATAACCAATTAAGGTCAATAAGGAGCGAGAAGGCTAAAATTAAGATAAAATGAATAAAATAAAGTAACATAGGTTTGTTTTTTATTTTAAAATGTAAAACAAATATATAAATAATGTAATATGACTATACATGACATGGAGGAACTAATACATCCTTTATTATTTCTTGGGTGTAGGGATGATGGATATTTTGGAGACTTGTAGATATGGCATGGTTACCATAATTGTTAGATATGTTGTTAGATGGAGATAGAGATAGAATAGGATCCATAAGTTTAATTGGGATAGAAGAGATGTGTCATATCCCCCTCAATGTTAATCTATTAATCATGTCCCTTAGTTTTTAGGAGTAATTGACTAACACCTTCCAATGGGAGGTGGATGGAGATATAATAGAGGTGATTATCATGATAGAGGATGTCCAAGTCATCTTGGGGTTACCTATAGTAAGATTGTAGGTGACTGTAGGGATACCAAATAGTCTATAGTAGAGGAGATCCTTGGTCATGTGGGATATAAGATCAAAGATGATATAAATAGGAAAGAGAGTGAGTATGTTTGATGTCTATACATCATATATTTCATACATCCAAAAGGATGTGATAGGCCTTATGACATAATAGGTACTATGTCACAAGTCAAATGGTAAGGTACCATTATTCATGGTAGCCTTGAGCATCATGATCTTAGAAGAGTCAGTTCTATATGACCTAGGGCCTATCATCTAGGTATTATTGGTACATGATATTTATGAGATGATAATCAAAGTTTAGAGGACTATGGGACCAATAATATTATTGATAGTTTGGATATATAAGAGGTTTCCTATGTACTTATTGATTAGGTTGTTCCATGCAATCGATGATAGGTTACCTTAGGTATGAAGATAAAGGGAGGACCAAGTAGTGTAAGTAATGCACCACATGTCAGAACTATAGTCAATGAGATGTCAAAACATCATGTGGCATCCATATAAGCACATAATAGCAACATGGGTGAGCTAAGACATAGTGGCACCAATAATAAAGAGGACAAAGGTTATTGGACACTATTTTTATTGGAAAGAGCCACATTTGGTGGCATAGGTGCTAGGGTAGATTGGCCTACCTCATCTAATGATACTAATACTATTGTATGAGTATTGGGATTGGTATGTTAGGGAGCTATAGGGGAGGAGAGGACTAGGGCTACTAGAAGTGAGGTGATCACTAAGGCCACATCAAAAATGACCATGGACTTGTCAAGCATGATGAGGAGTTGAACAGGAGGATAGGGATGTAGAGGTAGAGATACTAAATATACCATTACCAACTCTATATCAAGATGAGTAGCGACCATCGAGGACATGATATCGATAGAGGTAGGAAGCAAAAGAGAGAGTAGAGACTATGACCATCTTAAATGACCCTATAAGTGAGCTATAAGAGATGCTAGAGAGACCACTTAGATGCAAATTGAGATTGACATGAGCCATGATAGCTAGGTTTGAGTTGAAGAGGTGCTAGGAGATCATGTAGATGGAGAGACTATGTTAGGCAGTTACACAAATGGTGAGACCATAGTAGCTGAGACATAGATAGGAAAAAAGAGATGGTCAAATTGTTGCTTATATTTTATTTAGATAGATAGATATTTTGAGATATAATAGTGATCTGATATCCATCTTGTGTGATTTTGTAGGTGTAAATGAGGATAATAAGGATAGATGGGGGTCCTTAGTGAGGGAAGTACTCCATGACATCTTGGATGAGACTCTATAGCCATACAACCCCATGAAACTAGAGAATTTGAGTGTACCATCTTTCCTAGCTTAAGTGATCTGGTTTAGATTAGATGGATAGGTAGTGAGGTAGATATGAGTGTAGAGAGAAAGGATGCAACCACCAATAATGATGGATGCATGGGAGCTATAAGCATGATACAACCTAATAGATGAGAGAGCTATGCATCTAGCTACAATATCATAGATGATAGAGATCTAGACCCAGTTGGTGGAATCATAGATGTATGCAGCACACCTATAGGGATAGGTATAGGGATTGAGATCTCGAATGGCCTCCTTATAGAATACCATTCAAAGGATTCAAATAGAGGCCTCAAAAATTAATGTGGCTAGCCCATGAGATAAATAGGATGGGACCCAACCATGGAGTTAGGGCATTATATATGGTTATATTTATTATATCGAATTCATGAGATATATATATATATATATATAAAGATCATTTTGGCATATTGTTATTAGATGTGTATTTTGTCATTGTGATTATGATTACGATGTGTAGGTTGTGTATGCTTAGGATATATTTATTTCTATCACATGTATTTAACTTTGTTGTATATGTTATAGGAAATATATGAAATGTGTTTTCTTTTCGAGCATTATGAAAGACACATGCATGGTTAAAAATAAGAAGGCAAAAAAGACTTGGAAAAATATAATCAATCAAGAAAATCAACTACACACTATTTCAAGTTGGAAAGTTTGTAATAACAAAAACATGACTAAGTATAAAGAACCAAGAAATGGAAAAAAAATGGTAAAAAGGAATTTTTTTAAAAACCAATATGAAAGATTTTTGCACCAACATAAAACAAGTAAAATCATATTAATATCATGTTGATAAGTATGACAAACAAAGTAATAAAATGGAAGGTATATAAAAGGGCAAAAATGGTATAAAAACAAATTAATTAAGTTAATAAATAATATTAAATCATGTTGAGAAGTATGAAATAAAAATAAAATTGCAAAAGATTGGTCGTAAATTGGTCATACTATTTCAAGCTGGGAAGTATGAAAAATTCAAAAAATGGTTGAAATATTACACACACTCAAAAAATAAGAAGATAAAAAGGAAAAATAATAATTAAGTAAGCATATAACATATTAAATCAAGATGGGAAGCATTTAAAATGATGTGTAACTTCATAATCAATCAAATCTTATCTCAACTTTGACACATGTAATTTAGATGGTGACTTGGGTATTAGAAAAATTTGTTAGGGTTGGCTCCTATACATGATCTTACACTACAACTCGATAAAGAGAACACCATAGGTTGGAATAAATAGGAAAATTAGGTAATCAAGGATGTAGATAATAGGAAGGAAAAGATAGTAATTTGTGAGGATGGTCAAGTCTTATCCATGGTCTTATAATGTAACTAGCAAATGAAATCCCAAGGGGAGTGATTAGTATAAAAAACAATATTTCTTAAGAGGAAATATAAGGGATCTAGGGAATTAAAAAGGGAAAGTAAAATCCAAGACTTAGGCATCTTATGAGAAGGCCTTAGGAGGTAAGAGGCATATTAAGGATATGAGAAGATACTAAGTGACTAGTGATCATCTATACACAAAAGAAACTTATTTTCTATAGACACAAAACTTTTTAGGAAAATAGATGTGCTACTAAGATCAACTCATGAAGGTAGATTGGTATAATGAAAATAAAATGGACCTACCTTCCCATTACATGTTCCCCATTCTTCAAGAACCCTTACATAGCCATTGATCTACTATGAATATTTGGTATTTATGTGAGAAATAAAGTGGCACTAAAAGATATTTTTTTATTCTCCTATTCTAATCTACTAGCCTACCCCACCCCAAAGGACCTTCGTTCTACCATGAGGCCAACTATAGAGTTTGAGATTCAACTAGAATAAGGAGATGTGCTTTAAATCACATATTTTAGTGTGATTTAAATTTTAAAAATAATTTTGCCTTTTGATATCATTGCCTTTTGTTTAAATGATTTGGATTTTAACTTATTTTTTAAGGCTTTTTTAAGATTCCTCCTCCATACAGATTTGGAATGACTAAATATGAGAGAGATAATGATACACATGAATGAACTATAGGCTAAGGTTAAAGGAAGATAAGTAACCAAATACAAAGATTGACTAGGATACTTAGGCTTGGCAATGAACTAATATGTGATCTCAAGTCTCAACTGTGCATATGCTTCATTTGCATATAAAGGAAGAGGGAAAAAGGAGATCCAAAGTGAACCAATAAAAGGATATAATAATGAGATTGATTATTTTCTAACTAATCACATGGTATAGGGAGATAATAACCAAGGGTAACAGGGTAGGTATAACCAAATCACCAAAATAAATTATCTATGAAAAATAAGGATAAGAAAGCTAAAAAATCATAAAGATACAAGAAATAGAGTTTTGAGAAAAACTCTAGGGAAAAGGGAAGGGAAAGTGATGATAAATAAAACATAATCATTTACAAAATATAAATGATAAGACAAGTAAGATATAGTACAAGTAAGAAATCATGATATAAAATAATCATATATTTGACATAATGTCAAATGATATAACATATATAAATAAGATTGGATCACACATCCAATCAAATATAAATGCAAAAACACCATGTATGTGCTCATAAATACTAGTAAATCTTTCCACACACATTATCCAATAAATCAAATAAGTCTCTATGAATCTGTAGTTGAATTGTTGCTAAAGTTTCATTAATATTTAATGAATACTAGGCAAATAATTCTTTTCTAATCTCGTCAATTGAAAAATTAGGAATTCTCAAAGGATCATACTGAGGAGGAAAAGGTTGGTTAGGAGAATGCATGGGAGAAGGATCTATAAGAGGAGAATGAATCACCGATGGAGAAATATCCATGGGTGGAGAAGGATCCATAGGTGAGGGAAGGGATCACTAGTGGAGAAGGATCCATAGGTGAGTGAAGGTCCACAGGTGAAGGAATCACGAGCAGAGGCACATAACATGGAGAAGGTATCATAAGAGGTGATGAAACCAATAGAGGTGGAGCCATGGGAGAAGAAGGAGGATCCTTATTGATGGAATGACCTATGGGAAGATTATAAGAAGGTCTAATAATGGCTATAAGGTGGTCTATTAGATGTTATTGTAGGATGCAATAATGATTAGTGTATGGGTATCACATAGATTCCATAGACAATATACCTCACCATACTTGGGTAAATATTTAGGAAGTATCTTCAAAGGAGGTATGGTTTTATCTAATGATGTGGAAAAAGTACACAAGGTATTATGATATTATTTTAACTTTCAATAATGGGTGGAAGAATGGTTATATATCCCATAGAAGCAACATATACACTTATGAGTAGTTTTAGTAGAATTAATCATTGAAGGAGGTAAAATAGGAGTGGAAGAAGCTGAATAACACTCATCGATCCATTTGGTGGGTAGAGGACACATATTAGGCAAAGGAAGAAAACCATCACTAAGGGAGGGTGATGATGAAGAAGGAATAGAACTAGGCTCCATGGAAGTAGCAATGGAATCAAAAGCAAGGCTAGGCTCAACAATAGTAGGAGTAGGAATAAGACCACCTATAGCAGGAGTGGGAAGAGGCTCAACTATAAGAGGATCTACTGAGGAAGGAGTGGGTTCTACAAAAGGTCTAAGGATAGTTTCACTAACATCAGGGGTAAACTATCTATGAGGGTTAGGGTACCTAGAAAAATAGGAAGGTTTGGTCATAACATGATCTATGATCATAGTCCTACGTGGCTCCTCAAAAATTAAAGGTGTTGGAACCATATTTACCCTATAATAAATGGGGAAATGCAAAAATCAAGAACTATAAGTGAAGGAAAATGATGAGATTCATGGAATGACTCAAGTAAAAAAGAATGATAATGGATAATCTTTGCATCATGAGCCTATACAAGACCACCTAATAATGGATCATATAATGAATATCCATCATCATAATCTAGGGTGTGAAGATCAATGACATAGGTATGGATAGCTTTGTCATCTGATGAATCATGGTGAATAAAATGCCTAGTCTTGGTCAAGACTATGGGAATGTCATTACAAGGAGGTTTGCGAGAATGAGGTTATGAGGAAGCAATAAGTTGTGATATGAGATGAGATGAGATGAGAGATTGGAATTTTTTATCCTTAAATTAATCTCATTGGGCTCATCTTCATCAAAATCTAAAAGATTAGGAAGAATGTTACCAATGAGCTCAAGATGCCCATTATAACCTTGGGTTGAGTTAATAAAAAAGTTGATATGTTGAGACTCATGAAATGTAACACTTGGAAAAGGTTCAATAGTAGGAATATTGAATACACCATGATCTTGGATTTGTTTAAAATTCCAAGGGTTAGTGTCACCTTGAATCCTATAAATGGCTCCATTTTGAGGGAATTTAACGCATTGACATGTGGAAGAAGTGATAGCTCTCATGTGGTAAGTCCATGGCCTACCAAGAAAAATGTTATAAGAAAGGGGGAAGTTAAATATCAAAGAGTATTAATTAAATTGAGAGAAGCAACACATGTGTCAGAACCCTCATCAATCAATGCATTCTTAACTTGGATATGGTTGGTTTGGATGTTAATAAATAAGGGAGGATCATCTGCATGAAGTAGAATCTCATCGAGAATCATAAAAGCTATTAGAAATTTTAGAGAAAGAGAAGTGTATATGGTTTCATCAATGTTGATATTCATCTCTTCACATTATTATAAAATACTATCTTTGGAACTAGATAAGGATGCCTCCCATCATGCTAAAGGAGGACAAGGTACATTCATCTTAAATAATAGTTGCATGAGATAGTTTCTATGATATGGGGAAGTCCTCATAAGCTCAAGAAATAGAATCTACGATGGGAGATTAGTGAGATCCACAATGGGATCCCACTCATCATAGCCCATAAGAAGGTTATTAAATATAGGTTCATAATGTTTAAGGAGGTCATTGAAAGGAAGAGCTGAAGTACATTGGAATTTTTGTTGATAAGAAGAAGAAGAAATTTTGGAACAAGGTTGTAAATAATATTGAGATGATTAACTAGTTGGTTTAAGTTTATTTTGAGAAATGGAAGAAATGTTAGTAGAAGCTTTATTATCATTAGCATTGTAAGATGATGGAAGAGTGGTAGAAATATAATGGGATATGTTATCTAAGGGGATATCATAAACTGGATCATCAAAGGTAATAAGCTCCTCTTGCCCCAACTCATTTAAATGAGTTGGAGAATAATCTTGGATAACACTATATGTTTTAGATGAAGGAGGAATGTAGATAGGTTGGGAATCAATGAGATCCACTACACTTCACATATTAGTCATGCTAACCACATTCTCTTTGCAAGTTAGTTCAATAAGACTTTCTATGTTATTAGTGGAAAGGGTGAGCTTGTCTTGATTTTCTTGGATCTATTGATGATTAGGTAAAGGATCTTTATAGATAGCCAAATGAGAATTTTATTCATTCAAGACTTGAGTTTTTTCATTTGATTTATAGTCCTCAAAATCAATTTTATAAGCTTATTAACACTTATAGATAATGGAATCATGATCAAAATTAGGTCCAAGAAGAAAATCCATAGCTAAATTATAAAGTTGTCTATAGGTCTCATGAGAATGACCCTAACTAGTGTGAAACCAACAAAACTTGTTAGGATCATACCAATATTTCATAGGATGAGAATGGTCAAGCTCTCATGGAAGAGACCTAGGTAGACACTTAAGAAATTTAGTTGAGGATAGATGTTTGTGAACATTGATGTTATTGGGTGAATAAAAATGAATATTAATATATTGTTTAGGAGTTGGTTCCAAAAAAAGGTTAGGAATGATAGCCTAAACATTTTGAATGGTATCATAAGAATTGGTAACACCATCGTTGGTGATATTGTAGATTTTATTCTTAAGTAATAAATAAGGACCCATAAAAGTTTGGGCTGGTTTGAATTGATGCATTAGGAAATATTATATTTTATCTTGGTCAATAGCCTCTTCCAAGGTACATGGAGATAGAGTATAGACTCGATATTGTAGATTAGCAAAGGGAGCATTTGTAAAGAAATAAAACAGGTTGCCATCCACCATGTTATGTTTAAATTTTTTTGATAAAGTCTTCCATCTATTACCAAAGGCTTGGTCAGTTTCATTCTCATGTTGTTTAAAATTAATGAAGTGGGCCAAAGTGTTTTCATAAATATCATTAGTTTGGAATTCTTGCACTAAAGCATTTACTAAGTTCTCTAAACTATAAATGGAATAAGATCTAAGTTGATTGTACCAATCTAATGCATCACCCATGAGAGATTTTCTAGGAGCTTGGTAGAGGCAAAGGTGTTTAATTTGACCCAATCCTTGTAAATATTTCTAAATGTTTTAAGGTGAAGGGTGGGATTGGTTGACCCATTATAATAAATTGTAGGTGTTATACCTCCTATATCAATGTTGGAAATTTGAGTAGTGAGAGGTTCATTTTATAGATGCTTAATGGTTTTATTGACTAAAGGAGGCTTAGTAATGAGATTGACTTAATAATATTGAAGGGGAGGAGGAGGAAAGTTTTGGTTATATGTACCTCAAGCTATTGGTTATGGATGAGATTAAAGATTAAAAAGGTGATTTTGCATTCTCATCATTTGATTTATGTTATGAGTTTGAAAGGTATTCATTTGATTAAGATTTTGAAACAAAATTTGATGTGTTTTATTAATATTATAAGCATTATAATTACTATTTGTGTTGGTATTACTAGCTTGGATACCACTATTAATGTTAATATAAACTTGAGAAGAATTGTAATAATTTGAGGCACTAGTGGAAATTTTTTCTTGAAAATCAAAAGATGGACTAATGAATGGTTGGGAGGAAGAAGCATTAGAAGCATGATTGCCTTGGGTAGAAAACAGTGAATAAGTGAGAAGATTAAGGATAGTGGATCTTATGAGAGGCACACTAGATGTAGAACCTACCATGTTATTAAGATACTAGGCATGGAGGTAGAAGAGGTTAGAGAAGAGTATGTCATGGCATAAAAAGGAGTTGAAATTAAAGGAAGAGGTTGAGAACCAAATAAAGTGGAACCTTAAAATCCTATTGAGAATGTAGGAGTATGTGAATGAGGCTCTTTAACTTGACCACTAATCATGAGGTTATAACTGGTAGAAGGATACTTTCCTCTATGTTGAGGAAATTTAGAGATAAAAAAAGTAGTTTAGGATTATACTCTAACTCATGTTGGCCTTCTAATTAGAAAAGAGGATTATGTTATGAATAGGTATGAGGATGGGTCCCATAGTTTATTATGCGAGTGGAAATATGAACATTACTAGTATCTAAAAGAGGATCCCTACTACATCTATGGGAGACCCTATTAGGATTGGTAAAGTTCATCATTTCTATTGAATGTAATTCAATGTCATTAACTAAAAAAAATTCCATAATGAAGGGAAAAGAAGAGATATGAGAAAGTAAACGACAAAGAGGTGACTGGAATAGTATAGGGTCGATTGGGTTGATCTAGTATAGAATTAGGGACTATAAAACTATACAAGGTTGATTAGGTTGATCCAATATAATTTATAGAAGGTAGAAGATACTAGGTTAATTGGGTTGATCTAGTACAATAGAGAGGGTATCTAAGAAGCCTAAAAATATATTACAAAAATGAAACAAGATAATTTTGAAAGTAATAAAAAGTATTAAAAGATAATCAATTGGATTAAAACTGACCAATCCAATTGAAGCACACAAAGCAAAATCTTACACTAACACTAGATAATGTAAGTTTTTATGCATACAATTAAAATAAGGAACAAACAAACAAATTGAAAAGTAAATATAATTAATTGGTCAACCTAATTGTTTATTAGATTATTAATAATGATTTTAAATGTGACTGGAAGTTGGTTGTAAGCAAGGTAGTATATATCAATCTAAAGATGGTTTTAGGTAGTTTGGGCTGAAAGGGACTGTAGTGGCAATGATACAAGCTTGGCATTGGGGACTACCCCCTCAATTTCACACACCACAATGATAAGGGTATCAGGTGCTTAGCTAGAATATACCATTAACCATGCTTTATACTTGACCAGATCATCAATTTGGCTTCCCCATTGGTGATAAAATCCAAGCAGGTTGGCCTAGGGTAGACAAAATGTTAAAGTGTTTGTTTATGTTTTTATGATTTTTCCATGTGTGCATAAAATAGGAATAGTGAAACTAAGTGATTAATTAAAAAATACCCTGATTAAACTATGTGATCTATTCTAAGCATGCAAGCAAAAAAAAAGGAAAGTGTGAATTAATTACTAACAAATATGAGGTTAATTCTAAATTTTACACAAGGTATAGTGTTGACACTATATGCAAAAAATATAGAATATGGTTGATAGGGTCAAACTTGCACTATAGAAGCAAATTATAAAAATAAACTAGGTCATAAGTGTTGATTCAAATATTTTAGATATCACATACAACACATAATTGGGTTAGTAGTGTCGATCTAGTTGATTATGCAAGGGAAATTTTAAAAACTACAAACTATGAAAGAATAGACAAAAAAGAAACAAATAGAGAAATAGAAAGGAACATTGGTGGATAAAATATGCAATGAAGGAAGATTATTTTTGAATAACCTTGAAGTATGTTGGCAAAACCTATAAATTGAGTTGAAAAAATCAATCAAGCTATACAAGATATTGATAAAAAGTGATAAAATTGTAAGGGGTCAACTGGGTCAACCTAGTAGGCTGAACTAGCTATTTGAAAGGCTAAAAACTTGTACTGGGTCGACTGGGTTGATTTAGATGCTTTTTCATGGAAACCTACACATAGAAAAATAGCTGGGTTGATATAATCAATCTAGTATATCAAAATATATGATAAAATGAGCAAAATATTGACTAAAAGTGAAATAAATCATGAAAGGGTTAGTTTCATGTTAGGTTCACCAAAATATATGCAATCATAAATACATCATGTCTATAAATCACTCCAAGAAGATAAATCATACCTACACATCTGATTCAGGATACACTTGTTAAGTAGGAGCATGACCAATATGGGGATCCATTAGAGCAAATTAGGGGATCAATTGTCATAACACATCATGTTAGTATGGGTTTCAAAGCCTACAGTCTAACACAATTACACAACCTTAATGGAGTCCTCAGGTTTAATATATTTCACTTAATCTAATAAAAAAAATTAAATCTAATCTAGTTCACACCAAAGCCTATGGCACAAAGTGGGGGTTAGAAACAATAAAACAAACAACTAAACTAAACATGTATTAAAAGACATATACTCACGATAGTTTATATGAAATCTTAATACATGGGAAAATAATACAAATACATTATCTATCTACTCTTACAAAGGAGAAATAAAGTTAGGAATACTTACCTTTGAAGACAAACCCATAGAGCCTCAATCTCTCCCTTGGCCAAGGTGCTTCATAAGAGATTATTATGGTATGTAAGGAAAACCAAGATAAATCAGCTCTAGGCTACACAACCTATCTAATCATTCAAAAGACTTCTCCACAAGACATGATTCATATCTGCAAAGAAATTATGGAACCCTAAGCTTTATTATTCAATTATAATGGTCAATAAGTAGATGTTCTCTCACAATTATTCACTATTAATTCTTCTCTTATGAAAAGGTGGGAAATAAACTTGTATATATAGGTGGATCTTTCCCTAAATCATCCAAAGAATTGTTGGTTGTACAGGGTCGACCCATTGTGTTTTTGGGGACAAATCACTAGGTCTGAACTAGGTTGGCCAAAAGCATAATAAGCTAAGAAAGTGAAAAATACCCCTAAACTATACTGGGTCGATCTAGTTGACCTAGTATAGCCAACTATCTAAAAGGGTGTTAAGGTAAGAAAAGGAAGATGAAAAGAGGAAAAAGACTAGAGGAGGTAGGATTGAGAAGAATAAGCTTAGGGTTAATGGTTTTAGGAGACAAGTGTGTAGATGGCAAGTGGAAAAATGGATAACAATCTTATGAATCACTAATGGTCTGCCCACCACTTTCTTGATGTACCCCTTAAGGTATGCACTTAGAGAGATTGAGACTCGATAGGTTCCTATAAGATACAAAGTGTCAGTAATCAATAAAAGTTTGAAAATATTATGTGTATACAATTATAATTATTATAAACATATCTGAGACCTTCTTTGACCACTCCATTAAGGACCATGACCTTTGATTGCACTAGGATATGAGAAAACCCCTTCAAATTTCCTTTACAAATTTAAATTTTCAAAAATATAGTTTTGGCAAGAAAGTCATTATTAGGCTCAAATGACAAAATTTTAGAAAGCAAGAGATTTGAAAACCTTATAAATGACTAACCAAGACTTCCTTAACCTTCTCAAAACCAAAACCAAGAATAAATAAAACAATATGATTATTATAAGCCTATGCTCATACATCAAGCTCCCTGAGTTCAAAAAGTATTCATGAGCTCCTACTCATGAGGTATTCAATGCTACACCTGATCAAATACTTGTTAATCAACATTTGTAGGTTTTTTTTTTGTGTCTTCTTATCTTATTTAAAGATATTTATTTTCTACATTAGAATAAGTAATTTATTTTATTGATAATATCTTTCACTTATCTTTGTGAGAGTCTTTTCTCCCACCTCTAGCCTTTACAAACGAATTCCTTCTTGTATGTCCTCTTGGAAACAATATTGTACCATTATTTTCTCACTCTCTCTTATCTCCATGTTAAAATTAACACACCCTTCTACTACTTTCATGTACATACCAACTAGTTCTACAACTATTGAAGACACTCCTCTATTTTTTTAGTAGTTAACAATAGTATCTTCTTGTTCTATCTCTTCACTTTGCTTCTCACATATATGAACATGTTGAATTTAACCACATGTAGTCCTTATCTTCACTAACCTATCCATGGATAGACCTTTAAAATGCACAAACATATTAGGGAAAAAAATATTTCCCTCATTCACCTCAAAAATCACTTCATCATGACATAAAGGCATGTTGTTCAACCCTTTACCAATTCTAAAATAATTTTCATATCTTCCACTCTCATCATGGGATCTCAAAAGCACCATTTCAGCCACCTCAAAGGTTTTCTTCTCCTCAATCACACATCTGATTTCAAATCCTTTACATGGTTGAACTTTCTCAATTATCTCCTTATGTACACTTACTTTCATAACCTCAACATCTAATACTTCCACCATGGAGACATACAACTCTATTTGGTTTCTCTCTTCCTCTATCTACAACTCTACATAGCTGCCATCTTCTTTTTCCAAATCTATCACATATATATTCTCCTTCATTAGAGCTCCTTTCTCCATGGGATTCTCATAATTTTATTTATCCTTATTTTTTTTTAAATTATTTTTGGGCTCTTCACATCAAAAGCTCACTCTCTTGTTGTCCTTCAAGACAACCTTTTTCTCCTCATTCACATGATTCTCTTTGTTAGTTTTCAAAATATATTGATTTTCTCACATGAAAACTTCTATCTCTTATTTCCTTTTATGGAAAATTCCTTTAATTGGTTACTTTTATCTATGAATTCCTATACTTACCTTTTTATCTCTTCATTCTCCTTAAGTGTCATTGTATAGGTTGATTTATTTGACAAATTATATCCTAAAATTACATCCATATGATGGCTTATGTTCCTCGTTGGTGGAAACTCATTAGGAAAATAAAAAACCACTATATCCACATACTAATCCAAAAAATTATGAATTTATAATGGAAAATCAATCAACTTGATGGTTTTAATTATTATCTTGGGCTTGGAAACTAATGCACAACCAATATCTTCTTTTTTTACTATCTATAAGAATTATTTTCCACTTACTATCAACACCTTCGTATTGTTTCCAGTTGCTTCATTTCCATCCTTCATTGGTGTTAAGTTATTCTTATTTCCATCCTTATAAAATTTATATTTATTGCTCCTTCCATCATGTATACCCCTCCTATCAAACTGCCAAATTCTACCCAACAACACATGACAAACATCCATAGGTATAATGTTAGAAAAATATCTCATCCTTATAGATACTATTGTCACTTGGATTGAATGCTTTGTGGATCAGACCTATTTCTTAGAAATTCACTTGATCTGGTCTCAAGTAGATCATCCTTAAATAGGTCTCTAATTTATATATACCCCTCTTAAACATGTTCACATAATTCATACTGCTACCCACACGTCAAATCATGGTTAATATGGACCTTCTTGGTAGGCATGGCTTCAAGAGGATTGCTTTCTTGTTCCTTAGAAGATTGAGGCTAATAGGTGTTTATTCCATTCTTAAAGAGCTTATGTTTTTCTCCTAATTGATTGAAATGATTATATCCCAATTTTATGACTTAAAACATGTCATCATGAAATGTATATGCTTCTTGAAAGGATATATTTGAAAGGTTGCTTTTCCTTTGCATACTTACTTGAGTACTAAAGTTGCCTTCTCCATCTTTTAACATATAATAGCCTAGTTGAATATTAGTATATCCTACTCTAATTACCTAAAAAAATTCATCCAAAGGATTCTTATGAACTTTTTATTGTCCATCCATGGTATCTTTCAAAGTGATGGAAGAGCTAATGATCATTTCTTCCTCTTTGGCAAACGGAAGACATTCTTCTTCATTAAACCAATAAAAAAATTAAACACAAGACATCACCTCTTCTTCATCATTTAGGATCTCTTTAAAGTTCTCAATTTTCATCTCAACATCTAAAATAGGACTTTAATTCTCAAGGGCTGCAATATCTTCCATCTACTTCTTTGCAATTCCAAGACTAGGCATTTTGAAGTCATGTGACTTAGTCCAATGAGGTTGCCAAGGAGCTAGACTTTGTTAAAGCAATATTTATAATTTTTTTCCAACCAAATACTCCTATTTATGTTCCCATACCATACGTCCATCAAGGTAAATTTTTATGGGGTGAGTACATGATGAACTAGTTGGTGGAGGTTTCACATAGAACTCAAAATCAGATGGAGAGTGAAGTATAGGGGATTCATTTTGGATCTCTTGAGGAAGGAGAGGGATAAATTGGGCTAAAAAAACTTTTTGTCTTCCTTCCACTTGAAAATAAATTCATTAACATCTAATTTATCTTGAAAATTTTATTGAGGAGGGGTAGATGAGATGTGTTTAGGCATAGGATCTTCTTTTGGGTCTAAACCTTCCATCAGACCTTGACTTAGCAATTTCATCTTTGCCTCTAACTCTTAAATTTTATTGGCTAGGTTATCTTATAAATTTATTTATTGGATCTCATATGAATCATCATGAATATGAGTAATAAATTATGGTTGACATCGAACATAAGAATCTTCTTAAGGAAGGGTGGGAGAGACTTGTAAAGGATAAACTTCATTCTTAACTTCACACTCCCTATCAACCAAACTTCTATCATATTTATTTCCCCACGATTCCACTATCTTACTCCAACTTATTATTTTAGTATTAAAATTATTTTGTTGAGGAAGGGTGGGAGGAGTTTTTATATAATCAATCTCCTTCTCAACTTCATACTCTTTGTCAAGGCCTTTCTCCTCCTCGTTCCCCATGACTCCACTATCTTATTCTAGCTTAAAATGTTAGGATTATAAATCTCTTTTTGAGGTGGTGGTGATGAAATGTGAGAGGGAAATGAGGGATTTAGTTACACTTATTTTTCTTATAACATGGACTATTGCATATGTATATTATCCAACTTAATTTGACTATCAATACTAGCTTCAAAAACAAGGTTTCTCCTTTCAACTCTCTCGTCCAATTGATTGGAAAAAGGATGACTTTGATATCCTTAACTAGGATCATGAGTAGGTATGAAATATGGCTGATAGTAAACTTGGGGAAGTGGATATAAAGGCTAATAGGTTTGGTGAGGTTACATTTCATGAAATCTTAGCCTATCCTCTAAGGAATAAACTAGGCCACTCACATCAAGCATCTCACTTGTGAGCCTTTGCCAATTGGCTCTCTCAATAGGTACCCACTCTTTTTTGACCAAATATAATTCATCTCTCACATTATAAATAATATGACTAAGAATATATTGACCACATCCCCTTAGAGTATCCAACTCTAACATGTACCTCTCATATACTTAAAGTGTTTGTTTGAATGTCGAAATGGATGGACTTGAGAAGTAACTAGGTTGAATATGAGGAACATGACATTGAGAAGCTAGCTATAAGGCTGATACAATTCATGACAAGATTGGTACACCTCATGACAAGGTTGATTAATAACTTTTTCATATTGATGGGGAATGGAATAAGCTTGAAAAGTCTCACCAACTTGTGTAAAATAGTGCTCAACACCAAAATTAGGAATGAAACTTCATTTAAAACAAGAACATAAAATAAAATTTTACCAAAAATCTTCAAAGGATAACCTGGGCTACTTGACTAGCTGATATATCTTCAGAGTCACCTTGATGCTTGGATAAATGCCTCCAAATGCTGATTGTTGAGAGACAACACCAAAAATCCCTCAACTTCTTGGACCAAGAGTCCCATCAAGCGTGACAAAAAAAAAATCACTTAGATTTTCACCCTTTGAGAAGATGGAAAATCTCTCCTCATCCAAGTGGCATAATGGAAATACCTCTAGGCTTGTGGGTAGCCTAAGGATGAGGTGAATCTCTAGATAGGGCTAGCTCCCTTAATGTACCACTTTGGATCACAAATAAACTTAAATTTGGGGGGTGAAAAGGGATAGAGATAACTAAAATCAAACTAACCTAAGGGAGGTGATACACCAATATAGATGATGACTTCCAACCAACATCATGTTACACATGAAATCAAGAGACAAATTGAATGTACACTTCTACAATCTCTATATTCTCACATCAATGTTACATTTTGAGGTTATATATGAATTTGAAAATATAGGAGGAATATAAAATAAGCCTTTAATGGTACTATTTAAAATACTAACTCACTCAATCCTTGGCATCTCTTAAAACACTTCACATGCCCTACAAGAAGAATATTTTCAACTACAAATAGGGTGAAAGAATGAGACAACATGCTAAGGAATCCATAGCCTTCACTAAGAAATATTTATAATAAAAATAAAAACACTTATAAATATTCATTTATAGGTAAAAAAAAATATTATTCAACATTCATACATTCCAAATCCTTTATGCCTTCTAATTTGAAACTAAGTTCTACCCATTTGACATTGTTACACTGCACATTTCTATTCAAGTCCAAATAAATTTTCATGCGAATCAAAATTTAAGGTTAAACCAAGTAAAATTACATTATAATTATAAATTATAAATTAGAATAAAAATCTAACAAAATTCAAAAACTTTCAAAATGTCAAAGTACTTCAAAATTCAAAAGTTGACCAAAGTCTAATTGATTCCAAACCCTTCTCCATTTCAAGTGTTAGTTAAAATATGTCTAGATACATGCATATTTGGGTTTATTATGGTACATATTTTGATTAAAAAATTTATGATCCATTCGGTATCTTATAAATTTTTAAAATAGTGAGGATGGGGATGAACTACCAACTATGTTTGAATATCTCCCCACCACTACAGGATCTAATCAAATCTAGTCAAAAATCAATTATCACAGGACAAAGATGAATCTATTATAATATTTATATAATAAAAAGATAATCCCACACCTAATTTTACCATATAATATTTACATAATCTTATTTGGGTGGAAGAAATACCCTAGGAGGTAACTACTAGCCAAACTCAACCTCTTACTTATAGTTTGAAAACAGTCATTGGATCATCTAGCAAAGTAAAAGGTCAAGTTATCTGCCATCCCAACATGGATAGATTATTGATTACAAATAAAAAAATTAATCAATCTTATTAAAATTATATTTTATCCTATTTTATTATTTTTCTAGCTACAACTTCATTAACAATTCCTCATTCACATATAATAGTCATGCACAACATTTTGTAAGGCACGTAATCTACTCTCAAATCATGATCTTTTCTTGTATTTTTTTAGAATATTAAAATATATCCTTAAAATTTATCATCCTATACCTACATTATACCACACTTTATACTCATAAACATACATTTTTTCCTATTATGATGCCAAACATGCAAGATAACTCCTTCTCAAGACCAACTCCACATAGAGTGCTAGTTACAATTTTCCTTTCTTGGCTTATATTTATTTTTTTCATGTCATGCACATTGAAATAAATATTAAAAACACTCATATGACCTATTGGGACCCTTAAAAATATTAATCAACATTTGGATTACACACACGACCCAAAATATCACTATAAATCTTAGTTAAATATTCAACTTTTCAAATTCCCCTTTTTGGTAAGAAAACTCTAAAGGGATAAGAACACACAACCCAAAATAATATTAATGACTCAAAAACACCATAGGATACCTATATTACCTCTCACACTCACACCAATCTAAAAATAGTCATCATGAACTCTTAAACATACTAACATCTCATGTTACTTTGTGATGCTCTGCATCACATGCTCTACATCAAATGCTTCATCTTGATGGTTCTAAATTTCACACAAAATATCTCCACCTCTGTAACATTTTTACTAAAAAATACTACTTCATTTTCAATTTATTCTAGTGTGCATCCCTAGAGACTTAGGGCTTGGTATAGTTTCAACTCATCCAAAATTTGTAAGACTTTTTTCCCATTTTACTAGTTTGGGAATCAAGTATTATGCATTTGATACCTAGTCTTGGACCTCTAATATCCTCATGACCAACATATGGAGAGTATTAGATGATTCCAATCATGTAATTAAATCAATATGTTTTTAATCCTTATTGGTTATGTACAATATATAAAAATCAACTTCTTTTCATCTAATTTCAAAGAATTAAATGATTTGATAGATTCAACAATATGAGGGGATAATTTTAACCTCATCAAACCAATAGTTTCCAAAATATTATAAAGTTTAAGATTTGAATTTTTTAAATCACCTTAAATCTCCTTAAGAACATGAATAATTTTATGTTGCTCCCTTATCTTCTCTATCTCTTATTATAGCTCTTGTCTAGCTTGTTCCATCCCTATATGAAGTTCAAGAAAAGCCTTTGTTTGTCTTTAGATAAGACTTCAAATCCTTATTATATCAAGACTTACCAATTCTATTGTTATATATCCTAGACATAGGGAAAACATTGTTAATTCCTTATAAAAGTAAGCCTTTACCAGATACATCCTCTATTTTCATCTTCCTGACCCTTTAGATAGTTCCCATTGATTTGTAAAAAATGGAGATCGCTGTGAGAAGCTCTATTATTATCCAATTGGGTCTTTGTGATGCTTGGGCCTCTAAATATACAACCCACTATGTGATTAAAAATTGAGAGGAGTCAACTAGATGAGTGTCCTCAATCATGGTCTCTATCAAAATGTCATTGAATATTGCATTAAAGCCTCTACATACAAAGGGTTTAGTGATGATGACTAGATGATCTGTGGACCGAATTGAAGCATTGAATGGATAGTATAAGTATTCTTATCCTTCTTAGATTTTCTAGAGTAAATTATAGAAATAACCTAGGTTGTAATGTGTGAAGGCATTGACACACTGAATTGAGTTAAGGATACTTGAAATTGAGTGCTAGCAAGGAATACCCTAGTCTTCTTAAAATGTACATTCTTGGACTTAGGGGTAATAAGGAAACTACAATTGAATTAATAGCAAGGAAAGTATAAATTATAAGATAAACAAAAATAATAGGCACATTAAGAACCACAAGAACTAAAGAAATAATATCAAAAATAAAATCAATAAGACTTGTAGAAATAATAAAAATAGGAGCAGGGGGAATAGTAACCATTATATCAATAAAAGGCATAAGACCCAAAAGAAATGCAATAGTAGCTAGAATGTCACCTTATTTATCTACCTCCATTGTTATTTTCCCTTTGACCCTTTGAATACTCAAGATTTTATCTTTTTTAAACTCCTCATCCTCATCCTCAAATTCATCTTAAGGCTCATTGCCTTCTTTTAGTGGTGTTTCAATAATTGTATCTATAGGGGCCTTGATGAATCTAGGCTTCCTCTTATAGAAAATCATTGTCTTTTCAATAAAATGAGAGGCCTACTAAGTGAAAGTGGGTATGACATTTACATTTTTAGTAACTAAAATTGAGGATGTATTTTCATAGTGTTATAATTGATGTCATTAATGTCAAAGTATATTGGCATAGTGTTGTTATTATTATGATTAATTCCTGATGTGACAAGTAGTTGATATGAAATAGAATGTAATCATGATGAATATGGTTGATGTGACAAGTAGTTGATATGAAAGAGTGTAATCATGATGAATATGGTTGATGTGACAAGTAGTTGATATGAAAGAGAGTTTAATAATGATGAATGAGGTTGATGTCAAGTACTTATTTTAAGACTAGTATCTAGATGAGCAAGGATAGTTGGTAGTGTATGTTGTGATAAGCTAATAAGCATTGAAAATATGTAGTTATTTCCATGAGAGAGAAATTAAAGGTATAAGTGTCTCATATATACTTGGTTAATGTTGTGTTAAGGTCATGACGTGAAAGGAATAGGTTAGGGCATCAAGGTGTATTATAAAACCTTATCTAGACCTTGTGATAAGGTATGTACAGGTCGCATGGTGAAGTGAGTAAAGTTAGTCATGTAAGAAGTGGTTTGGAATTGTACGGGCTTGATATTTAGGTATATAATACCTTACAAGTCTTGTAAGGAATATTTTTAATGATAATTTCTTAAGTATCCTTAACATACTCATAGCATGAAGAGACCTTATGTGAAGGCAATGGCTTGGTTATTTGGTGAGATGAGTGGTCTTCGGAAAGTGACAAGATGTATAGAACTGGGTGAGACTAATAATATATATATGGAATGAGTATGCGATTTTGAACATGATAATGAGGTGTTGAGATCCTAAAAAGAGACATGAAGGTTAAGTTCTTGAGTAACCTAAGATTAGTCATGGTATGAAAAGTCCTTATAAGGAGGTTTGAGCATGGTATCTTGGTGATATGGATGCATAGAGGCATAAGAGGATATATAAGGTTGCTTGATAATTCATATGAGGCATTGAATAAATAAAGATAATCTCAAGGTGAGCCTATAGAGGTAGGACCTATAGATCTAGTCTACAACTAAACCGTTTTTAGACCTTGTCTGGCCTAATGAGGCATCATGAATTATTATCAAGATATATGAAGGATGATTTAGATTTTTTTAGCATGTGATATGTTTTGTGAGAATGTGAGTTAATTATTAATATATTTAAAATAGGTTTTAAGGTTACTTCAAGACCTAATAAGGTGTGTAGACTCATGTGTAGAAAGCAAGATGGTGAGAGCATGGATTAATGAGGTATCAAGATCAGTTTCCAAGGTATGTGTGAGTAGGTGAGCATTTAAAAAGGTAATTATAGGTTTTTTAATCATGTTAATTATGTTTTAGGTCATAATTTGAAGGTTAAGGTAAGAAAAGGTTTTTTAAGGTCTCTCGAGTGCACATGATGAAGAGGTATCTACCTAAGAAGGTTTTTTTAAGTGTATTATATGAATTTATTCATGGTAGATGTGTAAGAGTCTTATATAAATTTTTTATGAATTGGTTTCTAAAATTAGGGGCTAAGATTTATGAATTATCATTAAGACTAGAAGATGGTTTAAACCCTTAGAGAACCTTAACAATGACCTGATGTTAAATAACTTGATCAAAAGTGCTAAAAATGGATTGGTATGGATATGAAAGTGATTTTATGTCATATAAAACTCTCTTAGGCACTTTAAAGTGAATTTATTCTTCATGTGAGTGAGTGAAATCTATAGGAAAGGCCTTGTTTCTCCAAAATTTGATTTAACAGATAGAGTTGACCAAGTCAATGTTTGAAAATCATTAGAGGAAAAAAATTTAGAATTTTATCTTGTGTCTATGTTTGTTTATGTATGGTTTCTATCCCTCAACAGTGCTAAATTGGTCATCCAAGTTGACCTATCACTAGCAGGCCTAATGATGCAAATAGTGAGAAACACAGGCACAAGTGATAAGATGTTTAAGGATGTGTTTCAGTAGAATAGGGAAGAAACCAAGTTCATGGATAAAAATTTTAATACATTTAATACATTTTAATGATGAAAATAATCTTTTGAGTTTAGTGAATTTGATGAAATGTTGCTCGTAAGTTGACCTGTCTAGTGCAGATGAGATAATGAAGGAGTAAGGCTATGAGATTGGTTTGTAAGACCAATATTTCCATTTAAAAATGTTATATTTACATTTTATAATGTTATAATTATCTCATAATATCATCCACATGTTTTAATAGTCTCTAAAATTATTCATATATATGTTTAAGGTCAAAATCACCATGACTATTCTTCAAGGTAAATTGGTAGCTCTAGGTAAGCAAGTTGCAGAGATGAGTATGGGAATCTATGTCATAAGTTAATGTGTCTAATGAACATGATTTTTTTTTCATAATTTAATTTATTATCCATTATTTTTATAAACTTTCAATTCAATGTGAGAGGTTGGAACATTGAGGTTAAAATGTCTTATCTGGTTGAGTAAGGATTGTGAGAGAGAAGGTCAACAAACTGGTCTGCAAGACCAATATTTAACACTAGATCTTATGATATTTTTATTTTATATTTTTATATGAACTATTTAAGATAATATTGATTCATTTTAATCCCTTGATTTTTCTCTTTTAGATGACATAAATTTAAGTTTCTGTGACTATACTTTGAGGCTAGTTGGCAGTTCAGAGTAAGCATCTTGTAGAGAAAAGTTTAAGCCTATATATGATTTGAAGAATATAATTAATTTTTTTATGACCCTGAATTCATTAGGTTTCTATATATGTGATTTTTTCCATTTTTTTTATTAAAATTATGTTTATGCTTCAATTGTTTAGGATAGATTTTTTGGTATGCATAAGCCTATTGTGAATAGCGTTTTGACAATAGGTTCAAGTAGTGGTTAGACCTAAAGGGTATTGTGTATGTAAATTAAAGTTTTTTAAGGTATATTTTATTTATATATTAGGTTATCCTAGTATGTGTGGATTTTAGAATAATTCCAAGAAACATAAATTGTAATGTGTGCTAATGAAGGCCTAATGGGATTAGGTCTCCTTAAGGGTTAAAAGAGGTTTTGGTCCTATATGATATGATAAAATTATTTTATTTGTTGATTAATATTTATAATTATCTATAATACATATTTTAAGACTATTCAAATTTTTCATGAGTGTATATCCTACCAAGGTGTGTGAGAGTAAGTGACTAGTATAAGAACAAGTCTAATTAGGCCTATTCGTGTGAGAGAAGTGTGTGTGCAAGAGAATGAAAAAGAACATTAAGGAGAAAAATAAGTTCATGTAGACCATAATATGGATGTATGTAGATATTAATAAATATATAATAAGATGTCTGAATATTGAGATCAAGGTCATATGACCTATGTTGAGTTGTGGAGCTAAAAGCTTCACTAATGAGCTAATGTTGAGGTTGCTAGGCTTACACAGTAACCAGCATCGGTCAGAACCAACTGACATCAATTAGGGGTTGACCAACATCAGTTAGGAGTCGGCTGACATTAGTCATCTTTAGACTGACACTGACTTCTATGCATTTCCAAAATTGTTGTTTTTAGAAGAACAGATTTGAGCCTTTGATTTAAGAGGTGGATCTAAGGGTGGCGAATGCATGGCTCATGAATCCTAGTGTTTTAGTATACTATATAGTAGGGTTAGATCCTCATAGCATGTACAATTTAGTAATTGAGTTGATTGTAATTGATTGAGAGAGAGAGAGAGAGAACTCTTGAGGGAGAATTACTGTACATCTACGAGGTGTGAGGAGAGAGAGATTTATTCATTGTATTTCCTTCTGGAAGAGTTTAATACAAATTGGTTGTCTCTTGTATCTCCTATTATTTGTTGTTTCTGATGTCTAGTTACTTATTACTTCTAGTTTCAATTCCATGTTTAGTTGCTTATAAAAAAGTAATCAATTATACTCTAAGATTCTAACAACTGGTATCAGAGCGTGTTAGTGTTTGTTGATTACAGAATTCCCTCATAGGGGTTTCTGATTGAGTGGGAGCAAAGCAATGGCAGAAGAAAGTAAACTAAGAATGGAGAAATCTAATGGCAATAATTATAAATTATGGAGGATGCAGATTGAAGATTATCTATATCAGAAAGATTTGTATTTACCATTGGGTGGGGTTTCAAGGAAGCCCACAGATATGGAAGATGAAGAATGGAATGTTTTTGGTAGAAAGGCTCTTGGATCTATAAGGTTGAGCCTGGCAGCTTGTGTGTTTTCCAACTTATCACAGGCAAAGACAATGGTAGATTTAATGGATACTTTGGAAAATTTATATGAAAAACCCTCAGTTTCGAATAAGGTATATCTTATGAAGCAATTATTTAATTTGCAAATGCAAGAGGTGGATCTATATCTAGTCATCTTAATGATTTCCATACAATAGTAAATCAGTTAAATTTAGTCAAAGTAGTTTTTGATGATGAAATTAAGGCTCTCTTAATCTTATGCTATTTACTTGAAAGTTGGCATAGTTTGGTAATGACAGTTAGTAATACTGCATCCGCTTCAAATATCTTGAAAGTTGATGATGTTAGTGTAATCTTGAATGAAGAAATTCGCAAGAAAAGCATAGGGGAAACATTAGGTAATGCTTTAAGTTTTAAAAGCAGGGAAAGGCAAAGAGAGAAGGGAAAGTAAGGGAAATTAAGGTCAAAGATGAGAAGTAGATCCAAATCTAGAAATGGAAGAATAACCTGCTGGAATTGTGGAAAGAAAGGGCATGCAAAGAAATATTGTTGGCTGAAGGATAACAAAGAAAATCAGCATGAAGGTAATAAAGAAGCCAAAGTTAAAGGTATTATTGCACAGGATGCTCTTATATTTTATTTGGATAATAAAGTAGAATCATGGGTTTTATATTCTGGTGCCTCTTTCCATGCAACCCCAAATAGAGAATTTTTTAATGATTATGTCCATGGAGATTTTGGAAAAGTTTAATTAGGGGATGATGAGCCTTGTAAAATTGTTGGCAAAGGAAAAGTGAAGCTGAAATTGCAGAATGGCAACACATGGGTGTTGAAGGATGTCATGCATGTACCCATCTTCAAGAGGAATCTAATTTCTATAGGAAAGTTGGGTGATGAGGGTTGCACAGTAACTCTCACAGTTGAATCTTGGAAAGTTTTCAAGGGTGCACTTGTATTAGCAAAAGGTAAGAGAGTAGGTACACTTTATCTATCTACTTGTATTACTGATTATCCTCCTATTTTATCTACTTCAGATGTAGATGAAAAGTTGTGGCATTGTAGGCTTGGTCACATGAGTGAGAAGGGAATGAATGTTCTTAAGTCAAAAGGTAAGCTTTCATATTTGAATGGCATAGATCTAGATTTTTGTGAGCATTGTATTTTTGGGAAATAGAAGAAAGTGAGGTTTCTCAAAACTAGGTCAACAAAGAAGAAGCACAAGTTAGAGCTTGTTCACATAGACATGTGGGGACCAGCTCAGGTAGCTTCTATTGGAGGATCACAGTATTATGTTTCTTTCATTAATGATGCTACAAGAAAGGTATGGGTTTATTGCATAAAGAAGAAATCTAATGTTTTTGACACATTTAAGAAATGGAAAGCTTTGGTTGAGAATGAAACAGGTTTGAGATTGAAGTGCCTTAGATCTGACAATGGTGGTGAGTACTGCAGCAATAAATTCAATAGTTACTATTCTATGAGTGGAATACATAGGGAAAGGATGGTTTTAAGGACACCTCAACAAAATGGAGTTGCTAAAAGGATGAATAGAACAATAATGGAGCGTGCACAGAGTATGAGGTTGCATGCTGGTTTGCGCTTACAGTTTTGGGTAGAAGCTATAGATACTATGATTTACTTGACTAACAGAGGACCTACTACACTGGATGGTGGAATTCTAGAAGAGGCTTAGATAGGTAAAAAGGTAGATCTTTCATTTCTTAGAGTTTTTGGTTCTAAAGCTTTTGTGCACATTGATAAAGAAAATAGAAAGAAGCTGGATGCTAAATTTATGCAGTGCACTTTCATTGGTTATGGTTTTGGAGATTTTAGATTCTGGTTGTGGAATTTAGAAACTAACAAAATTATTAGAAGTTGTGATGTAGTTTTCAATGAGAAGGTGATGTACAGTGATCAGCTCAAGAGGTTGAATAATTTTGAGCAGGGCAATCTTGATTTGGAAGAGGTTATGATCCAAAATGAACTCATGGGTAAAAATCATCACTCACAAAAAAACACAGATACCAATGTCGATCAGGTGGAAACAGATGTCAGTTAGGTGTAAATTGGCATCGATCAGGTAAAATTGACATCGGTCGGGTGCAGACTGACATCGATTAGAGATGACCAGGATCGGTCACTGTCACAAGATAATTTGGGCAGACAGTAAGCTGTAAATAAGTCTCAAAAACCCATAAGGAGGTCTAAAAGGGTAAGTAAACCTCCAATTCATTATTCCCCTTCTTTATACTACTTGTTGCTCACTGATGGGGGAGAACCAGAAAGTTTTGATGAGGTAATGCAGGTAGAATCTAGGAAATAGTGGGAGCATGGCATGAATGAGGAAATTGATTCCTTGGAAGAGAACCATACATGGGATTTGGCTGAGTTGCCAGTCAGAAAGAAAGCATTGAAAAAGAAATTGGTATATAGGTTAAAGGAAGGAGAAAATGGACAAATGAGACAAAAGGCCAGGTTGGTAGTAAAGGGATTTGCACAGAAACTAGGTATTGATTTTGGTGAATTTTTTCTCCTGTAGTAAAGATGACTTTTATTCAGACTATATTGTCTTTAGTTGTTATTGAGGATTTGCATCTTGAGTAGCTTGATGTTAAGATAGCATTTCTTCATGGAGATTTAGATGAAGAGATATATATGGATCAGCCAGAAGGTTTTGAGGTCAAAGGTAAGGAGAAACTTGTGTGCAAGTTGAAGAAAAGCTTATATGGTCTTAAACAAGCTCAAAGACAATGGTATTTGAGGTTTGACAGGTTTATGATAGAGCATGGCTTTATTAAATGTCAATCTGACCATTGTGTTTATTTTAATAGATTAAATAATGGTAGTTATATTATCTTGATACTATATGTAGATGATATACTTATTGCAGGTTCACACATGTAGGAAATTACTGAGCTTAAGGTAAAATTAGCTCACACATTTGCCATGAAGGATTTAGGAGTAGCAAAAAAAATCCTTAGCATGAGTATTAAGAGAGATAGGAAAAATCATAGTTTGATTTTATCTCAAGAGGATTATGTGAATAAGGTGTTGGAGAGGTTCAATATGTAAGATGCAAAACCGATTAGCACACATATGGTTGGACACTTCAAATTGAGCAAAGAATAATGTCCTAAATCACATGATGAGGTTGAGTACATGAGTAGAGTTCCATATTCTTCAGCAGTTGGGAGCTTGATGTATGTAATGGTATGTACTAGACCAGATATTGCCCAAGTAGTGGGAGTTGTCAGCAAGTTTATGGCCAATCTAGGAAAGGAACACTGAAAAGCAGTTCAGTGGATTCTCAGATATTTGAGAGGGACTAGTAGTAGGCATTTATGCTATGGAGGGTCAAACACTTCTCTACATGGGTATGTAGATTCGGATATGGCAGGTGACTTAGATGGTAGGATAAGCACCATAGGATATGTGTTCACTATTGGTGGAACGGTGGTTAGCTAGATTTCAAAGTTGTAAAAGGTTGTTGCCTTGTCTACTATAGAGGTAGAATACATTGCAGTCATAGAGGCTAGCAAGGAAATGATTTGGATGACTTGGTTCATGGAAGAGTTGGGAAAGGAGCAAGAGAGTTATAGATTATATAGTGATAGTCAAAGTGTAATTCATTTGGCAAAGAATTAAGCCTTTCATTCAAGAACCAAATATATACAACTTAGTTACTACTTCATTAGATAGGTATTGGAGGATGGACAGTTGAATCTGGAAAAGATCCATACGGATAAGAACCTTGATAATATGTTAACAAAGTCTATAACAAAGGAGAAGTTGAATCTTCATTCAACTTTTGTTGGTCTTCAAGATTAAACTTGAAGAGGGAGAAACAAGCCAGAGATATTTAGAGGATGTTGTTGTATAGGTACAGGTGCAGTTGTTTATCTCCAAGTGGGAGATTGTTGAGTTGTGGAGCTAAAAGCTTCAATAATGAGCTAATGTTGAGGTTGTTAGGCTTACACAGTAACTGGCATCAATCAAAACCAACTGACATTAGTTAGGGGCCGATCGACATCGGTTAGGGGTCAGCCGGCATCAGTCATCTTTAGACTGACATCGACTTTGTGCATTTCCAGAATTGTTATTTTTAGAAAAACAAATTTGAGCCTTTGATTTAAGAGGTGGATCTAAGGGTGGTGAATGCATGGCTAATGAACCCTAGTGTTGTAGTATACTATATAGTAGGGTTAGATCCTCATAGCATGTACAATTCAGTAATTGAGTTGATTGTAATTGATTGAGAGAGAGAGAGAGAGAGAACTCTTGAGGGAGAATTACTATACATCTGCGAGGTGTGAGGAGAGAGAGATTTTTTCATTATATTTCCTTCTGGAAGAGTTTAATACAGATTGGTTGTCTCTTGTATCTCTTATTATTTGTTGTTTTTGATTTCTAGTTACTTATTACTTCTAGTCTCAATTCTGTGTTTAGTTGCTTATACAAAAGTAATCAATTGTACTCTAAGATCCTAACAACCTAATCAATCTTGAAGAGACATAGTAGAGCGAAGAAACCTAAATGCAATTTTGAGAGGGATAAAAGTATGTGAAGAGCAAAAGAACAGGACCGTCATTTTTTTAAGATTAAAACTATGATAAATATATAAGGAAAAATTATACTTGGTTGAGTTGGTACTGAGTCACTAAGGGAGTTGATGTTTCATTGCAAGTGGGTGCTTGTTAAAGACTTTATCAAGTTGGTTCTTGATAGACTAGGGTTGGTGATCCAAGTTGAGTGGGTGTTAAAGTAAATTTGATTAATTATTTTATAGGAATATTTTTCCAAGATATTTATAGTGGGTTTTATTCTCCATGAGGTTTTCTCACTTATATGATGTGTTCACACTTGTTATGTGTATATTCTCATTACTATATTCTAGACTAGTTGATATTGCTCATATTATGATGTTTCTTGATGAATAACTAAAATATATATTAAAGTAAAAGGAAAAGTTTATAATAACATTAATTCACCCTCAATCTTAAGAATTATCTTTCCAAATATTATTATTATAGCATGGTCCTTTTCAATAGGCTTAACATCCTAAAGGTGATCCTAAGAAGCACAAATATAGATTGTGATGATGATAATGTTTATCATGATAGTAATTATGGTATAACAAAGAATGATTGTACTGATAAAATGAATAATAAATAATAATATTCTATAAAATCTCAAAGTATAAATAGTGGTTACTCAATCCACATGTCAGGAGAGAAGATAGGTATTAGTTCTCATGTAGTTGATCAAATTAGTAAGAATGAAGAGTTGACTGAGAAGAAGAAGGATGACAAGGTTAGTGATGGTCCACTCATAAAAACAAGGAGGGTTATTTACTACTATAGATCATATGTCAAATTTGAAATAATGTCAAGAATATTTTATATAGGTTAGAAGGATGATGAAGAAGCCAAGTTAAAGGTCAAGCCTTAGTTGATAGTCAAGCCTAGAAGGATGTTAAAGAATAGTTAGTCTTATAAGAGTATGGAGATCTAGGAATATCTTTAAATTATATTTTTATAGTTCCCTATGTAATAGGTGACTTAATTATGATTCATAGAGACACTCATAAGTAAGTGGAAGCATGGTGGATGATTATTGAGCTTTGACAGGTGTTGTATGTGAAGAAGGTATGAAAACATGTTGAGAGGTAAATTTTTGGTATCTAGTTTTAGTTGTGATTGATCTATGTTGGAGATGGCATGTGTGTACTATTATTTTATATAGTGATAAATTTATGAAGACAAAGGGGGAGAATGATTTCTAATATGTTTCATGATTATATTTATTGAGCTAGTTATGAGAACAGTGATATGAGTGATATCTTTAAAATGAGATTGTTGAGCATTATCTTCTCCATTGATTTGTAATCAAAAATTTATATCAAGGATCATCTTATGAATATGCATCTTACCTAAGGTGGATATAAAAATTGAATAGAGACTATTGGTAGAGTATAATTCACAGTGATTACGTGCATGAAAGAGTTGTCATGATGAGGTACATGCCATAGTGGCTTGAGAAACATGAAGGATAAATATTGATGAAATAAGAACATTTGAGATGCCATATGGACATGACATGAGTGATATTTACACTAGAATGGAGGACTAGATTGTTCCCTTAGAATAATATCTCTATTTGTAAATATACCTAATAGATATGGTGGATAAGAATTGAATATAAAAATGTTTTATGCTCATATGCATTGAGTGTGTTTTATCTAAGAGTTTTAAGATGACCTTTGGGTCATGTATCATAGGTCTATATGCTTAGTATGCCCTAGTTATATAAGGTGAAGGTGATTAAACATGATATAAGTCTGGTAGATAATGAATAAGGTGTTTTTATAGACCTAATATTAGAAGTGTTGTCATGATGGATCAGATATGGATTATGAAAATAAGATGATGATAGAAAGAGTATTTATGGAGTGAAAAAAGGTTGAAGGTAAAATCAAGAATAAAGGAGGTTAGAAGAGATTGTCATTCATTGAGTGACTCAAAAACCATAAGGACAAAGGAGGAGTTAATCAGATAATTCATGAGCTTCAAGAGTAGGTGCATAGTATAGAGAAGGTATGCATAATCATGAAGACAAATTAGATGTTTATGAAGCATGAATATAAAAATTAATTTGGATATCATTCATATCTATGGCATCAAGGTTTATAACTAAAGGTAAGTAGTCTTATATACCTAAGTCCATTTGAAGAAGATATTTGTTAGATAAGAACAAATGGGATAGCCTTGTGAGTTTGAGTCATAACAGACATGTCAAGGACAAGATGTGTGTTCTTATGATTAGATTTAATTTAAAGACTATGCTTGATCTAAGGGGGAGATTGGTATCTCTAATTTCTTTTGTAATTTTTTAGAATATTTGGAAAAGGAGGAGCATGAATGGTTCCAATAATTGTAGTGTGTATGATCCTTTGTCATTAATGTCAAAGGGGGAGAAAAGTTCATGAAGGAAGATTTACCAAATTGGGGGAGAAGATTTTGATCATACTTTAATGTGTTTTACCATGAATGAAAAAGGGGGAGTTTGTTAGCATAGTGTTATAATTGATGTCAATCTAATGTCATTAATGCCAAAGTATGTTGGCACGTTGTTTTCATTATTTTCATTGATGCCTGATTTGACAAGTTATTTCTATGAAAGATTGTGTAATCATGATGAATGTGGTTGATATGACAAGTAGTTATTATTAAAAAGAGTGTAATCATGACAAATGAGTTTGATGTCAAGTATTTTATTTAAGACTAGTGTCTAGATGAGTAAGGCCAGTTGGCAGTGTATGTTGTAACAAGCTAATGAGCATTAAAGGTATGTAATAACTATAATGAGATATAAATTTATGGGTCCAAGTTTCTCATATCCATTTAGTTTATGTTGTGTTAAGGTCATGATGTGAAAGGAATACATCAAGGCATCAAGGGGTATTGTAAATCCTTGTCTAGACCTTATGAGAAGGTATGTGTAGGTATCATGGTGAAGTGAGTAATATTAGACATGTAATAAGTTTTTTTTAATTTAATGGGTTTAAGTTTTAAGTATATAAGCCTTAAGAAGAGTTATAAAGAATATTTTTGAGGATAAGTGCTTAATTAACCTAATCATAGTCATATCATGAAGAGACATTATGTGAAGGAAATATATGAGGTATAAGCATTAAGAGGTGGGGTGAATCAGTTTTTAAACTCTTATTTAAATTGCATATATCATTCATTAATAAAATAAATTAATCTATAGATATGGCAATGTACAAACAATAATTTACATGAGTAAGAAGTAGAAACATAACACATGAACACAAGATATATGTGGGAAACACTCATGGGTAATTAAAACCATTGATTCATATATTTTAATAAATTCCTATTATAAATGAATCAAAATTTTAGTGAGGCACCAACCCCTCACTATTCAAGTACCAACCCAACTAGTCCTTTAGCAAACACCAACTTGCAAGGAGGATCCAACCCCCAGGTAACTTAGTACCAACTCAAAAACCTTTAATATTTTATCAAATTATAACACTTGTTTCTCATTCAACTAAATATTATCTCCTTTTTCTCTTCTCACTCTTCTGTCTTTCTCAAATGGCTTATTAGGCCTTCTCACTCAACTAGCCCTTTCCTTGGTAGAATTAGGTCAAATGACCTTGCTCAACACCTATATTAACATAGTTATATATTAATTTCATATTTATAAAAAATTTATAATTATCTTCAATCCCTTTACCTAGTTTCCAAAACTCTTTATCATTCCCTCATATGCTCAATATTCGAACTAGTCAAATTAGGCCTATTAAGCCTTGTCTTTATACTTGACTCTTGCTCTTACCCATCTTGGTAAGACAAAAACCCCACCATACTTGTATATCAATTTAAATATTTCAATTTACATGTTTCACAAGTGAAAAAACCAGCACATAGGTCGGTCATTACCCTTAAGGGCTAAAACCACCTTTAGGCCTAATAGATACCTAATGCAATTAGGCCTTATCTAAGCACACCTTTCACTTAGACCTCCTTGGGACACTTTGAGCCTAAAAAAATGAATTAAAAACTTAAAAATGACTCAAATATACCCATTATAATCTAAAATTATTTATACAACATCATTTGGCTCATTTCACTTCCTTAACTACCCAATTACGTCTATTCACCATTAGGCCTTCTTACTGCTAAAAAGTTTGTCTTGAAAATATAAATAATATACTCAAATTCACATGGATATAAAATATATGACCTTATTTTAACATCATTTTCATATCAATTTATATAATTTGGAAAAATACTTCTAACTAATCAACTTCATATGCTCACTTAGAACTACACAGATCTCAAAAACCTAATCAAGAACCTTTGAATTTTCACACCTTAATAGGAGTTTATTATGCATAAAAATGTGTTAAAATTAACCTATCATACTTACATAATAAATTCATGTGAATTTTATTCTTAAACACTATGCAAAAATACTTAGAACCAACATTCTCACTCACACATAGAAAACTACCTATAGCATCAAAAACATGGTCTAGAAGATCAAGTCTTAGAACACATTTGGGAAAAATTGAATGATATTAAAATGGATTTAAATTAAATTTAAACATCCTTAGATAATATTATAAATTATAAATTACAATTTTTAATATCCATATTGGTCTTATAGACCAATCTCACATCTTCACCCTACATAGACTTCACTGTGTTAGACAGATCACTTTAAGAACAAATTTTAACATGTTTGGGTGCATCACCAAAGCATATAAGTGAGGTTTATATGAGTTATAGGCATTTAAAAATTACCTCATGATTTTTTATCCATCCCTAATCCTCTGCAACCAATCCCAAATCTCTTTCTCACTATTGCCTAGTTTTCTCACTATCTTGCTCTTTAGGCCTTTTTGGTGATAGGCCAACTTATATGACCATTTTATCACATTTTAGGTTTTAAACATACCTATAAACTTACACTAAAAAACTATAAGTATCATACATCATCCTCCATCTGTTTTCATCTTTGACTTGGTCAACCTTACCTATTACATTAAATTTTTGAGAAATAAGGGGTTTTTTGTAGTTTCTACTCACTTTTGTGACAAACCAAAACCACTTGGAGGAACTTGTAAGAGTCCTTTACATGTTCAAAACATAAAAATAGGTCAAAAAATCCATACTGAGCCATAATTTACAAGATCTTTCCTATTAGGTCATTATGAGGGTTTTAGGAGGGTTTTGACTGCTTTTCCTTCTTAGCAATCATTCATAAAGGATTTCCCCTAAAATATAAAATAAATTCAAAGAAAATAAATCTAGGGACCTTCCATAACTTCCATTAACTACTTATGATCTCATGAAAAAATTTCACATGCCAACGAGCACAATAAATTCCTTTTGGGGTCTACAACACCCCATTATGTGCACATAGAGAATCTCAACACCAATTTTCATGATTTATTATTCAATATATAACCTAAAACATTTTAAAAATAATTAACACAACCTATCACACCTATTTAATTTCTCTTAATATTTATATCACCTTGGAAAAATAACTTGACCCCTCATTAGGCCATATTAGGTCTCTTTACATACTAAACCTTGAACTACCAGTCATACTTAGACCATGATCATACCTTGAAACCTCACATATTTTTATCAATACCTCATACACATGTAAAATTAACTCATACCATTCTCACATGATTCCAACCTTCTTCACACAAATCATATATTTCTTACCTCATCATGCTACCAAGCTCATGCCTCCTCATTAGGTCTCTTATGCACATGGCTTAAGAACTCAACATCAATAACAAGAATGAAAACTTAGAATGACATTAATGAAACTTTTATAAAATCAATTACAAATTCATTCTTACCTTATAACACATTCTCAACAATAACCCACCTTTTCATTAATGGCAACCACTCATTGATGGAACCCACTCAGAGAAGCTTCTCTTACTAGAATACATCTCCCCAATTCAGATCAATCTCCCCATTTGAAATTAATGATAAAGAAATATCTACAACAACACTTCAAGATAAAAAAAATGAAATACTATATAAACAAGCTCCCCTATCTCATTGAATAACTTAGATGTTTTCTTGTTGATAAATGGATATGACTCCCCCATTGACCTCACAACTTTTTCACTTTTTTCCTACTCTTTAGAGATAAATTATCTCCATATTATCTCCCCCTAAGAGTTTTGACATGCTCAGTGACTTCTAGGAATAGTAATCACACGTAATTCCTATCTTACATTTTCAAAAGTAGCCTTTGAAATAGGCTTAGTCAAGATATTTGTAATCTGATCCTTGGTAGACATAAATTCAATCTTAATAATTTGTTCACTCACTTGTTATTTTAATAAATAATACTTTATATATATGTGATTGGTCCTTTAATGCATGATATGATTATTTAAAACACTAATGGCACTAGTATTATCATAAAATATAGGAATAGGACCATTAAACTCCACCTTGTAGTCTCTTAAGGTTTGTCTCATCCATAACACTTGAGACAACATGAAGCTACTAAAATGTACTTAGGTTCAAAATTATATAAAATGATTGATGGTTGGTTCTTGATTAATCATGATACTAGGCACTTACCTAAGAAGAAGGCTTCTTCACTAGTCCTCTTTCTGTCATCTAGACTACCATCCCAATCTGCATCTATATAGGCTACTAGATCAAACGTCTTGCACCTTAGGTACCATAAACCATACTCCATAGTTCCTTTGAGATACCTAAGTATCCTTGTGACTTATTTTATATTAATTTCCTTAGGATCTACTTTAAATATCCCCAAAATACCTACTACTTACATGATATCAATTTTAGAGGTGGTAGTATACAACAAACTCCCAATCATATATCTATATTATGTCTAATTGACATTTAAAGATCATCATCCTTGCTTAGATTTCATTATATAAACATAGGTGTACTTAAAGCCCTAAAATCTTCCATTTAAAACTTATTTATCATCTATTTTATATACTTAACCTATGAAATAAACATACCTTTTTTAGATTGATTTATTTGAAGTCCAAGAAATAAAGACAATTCTCCAAGCATAGACATTTCAAATTTTTACTTCATCACCTATAAAAAATCATTGGCCGTGTTCTCATTTAATCCATTGAAGATTATATTATCCACATATATTACCACTTTCAACTAATGATCATTTTTAGTCTTGATAAACAATTTACTATCTACAACTCTTCTCTTGAAACTTTGGTTCAATAGGTACTTGTCTAGTCTAGCATACTAGGCTTTGGGGGATTGTTTTAGACCATGAAGGGCCTTCTTCAACCTACATACATAGTCCTTGTTATTATTCAATAGTAATCCCTCAGGTTATTCAATGTATACATCTACTTCAAAGTTCTCATTTAAGAAATATAACTTGACATACATTCGGTATATCTTAAAGCCTTTAAAAATTGAATAGGGAATAAACATCCTAAAGAATAAAGGTTTCATTAAAGTTTACTCCTTTTAATTGATCATATATTTTTCACACAATTCTATCCTTGATTCTATTAACCTTTCCATTCTCATTCAACTTTTTTCTTGAATACCCATTTTGTACTAATGATGTTTTTGTCTTTAGGCCTAGGTACTAACTCCCAAGTTTCATTCTTCTCAATTTGATTTAACTCCTCATTCATTGCATATAACCAAAAAAAATATTCACTTGCTTATACATATCTTTTAGGCTCAAATTTTGAAAGTAAGACAATATTTTCTTGATTAGTATCACTCATCATTCTTCTTATTTGTATACCTGTAATTTTGTTTCTAATGATATGAGATTCAAGATTATCCTTTTGAATATACCTAGAAGGAAATTTTGAGTCATTTCTTTCCTCAATTTATTCTTCATATTCATCTATCTCTATTTTTCCTTCATCATTATTTGACTAAGAATATGATTTTTTTGTTTCATCAACCTTCACATTTGCACTCTTCCCTATTTTTTCAACCTCTTATTATAACATCTGCAGGCATTACTTACTGATGAATATCCCAATAAAATACCTTAATTATACCTTTATAAAAACTTTCCTAAGTACTCATCATCTATATTGATATATAATTTACTCCCAAAGACTTTAAAATGTTAAACCCTTATAGGTCTACCATTATATAATTCATATGGAGTCTTATCACCATTGATCCTAATATGACCTTTGTTTAAAGTGTAAATTTTAGTACTTACATCTTGTCTCCATTATCCATTAGATAATTTGGACTCATTTAACATGGTCCTTCCCATTTATTCAATTGTTTTGTTCTTTGTTTTAACCACCCCATTCTATTGAGGTGTTCTAGTAATTGAGAATCGTCTTCTTATTCCATTAAATTCATAAAACTCATAAAACTCATTTGACCAAAATTATCCTCTTTTGTCAGACCTAAGACACTTGATATTCACATTCATCTCATTTTCAACAAAATCTTTGAAGGTTTTAAACTTACCTAGAGTTCTGACTTCTCCAATAAGAATGTTACCCAAGTCATTCTTATGAAGTCATCTATAAACAACATGAAGTAGATGTCACCTTTAATACTCTAAATCTTTGTAGGACTACATATATCAGTATAAATTAGTTATAAAGGTATATTATTAGAATATTATTTAGACTTGAATCTTTTGCTAGGTTGCTTACCATGTTGACATGCCTTACAAAAAGCATTTATAGGTTTAGAAAATTTGGGCATATTCTTCACAGATCCCTTGGAGTTGATCTTGACTATATTGTCAAATTTCATATGACCTAACCTCTCATTTCAAATCCAACTTTAATTTACCTTTCTCATGAATCACTTATCTTTTGTGATCTCATTTATTACATAAAGATTGTTCTCATTTCTTTTGGCTTTGGTAACTAACCTTCCTGATTTTTCCATCCTTATCTCACATCCTTTGTCATGAAATGTTAGGGTATGTCCTTAGGTGCACATTTGACTTACACTCAAACATTTATGTTTTAAACCATCTACATATAAAACATTTTTTGTCTTGGTCTTCCCATTATCCAAACTCAAATCACCTTTACTAATTATATTAGTAGATGTGGTGTCTCCAAACCTTACTGAACCTATGGCATTCTTCTTCAAATTGATGAATTTGATTTTATCTCCTATCATGTGACTTAAATAAACACTATCTATATACCACTACAAATATTCATTTTGAGTATGAAAATCAATTTGGGATATCATATATTCTTCTCCTCTAGATTCTTGCTTCTCTTTTAGTTTACCCATAGGGTCTACTTTCTTGATCCATTCTTTAGTGTCATTACTCCATATATTCTCAAAATGACTAATTTTACTTATATATTTTTTTTTAAATTCTCTTGAAATGTGTCCTCTTTGGTGTTCATTATAACATAGGATTCTAATTCTCCATCTGTATTTAATATTTCTATGACCAAATTTTCCACAAGAGAAATAATAACCAATGAAAGAATCTAGACACTTTGATTGTTTAACCATATTTATATTTTGATGATCATAGGATAATACACTACTATCTTTGATATTATTTGATTGAAAGAATATTCTTGGTTTATTGATGATTGACTTCAAACTTGACTACTTATGAATAGGTCTTCTTTCAACCAGCTTCATCACTTCTTGACTAATTAGTTTATTTTGGAAACTAAATCATTTTGAACTCTTTTTATTCTTGTCTAAATCCAAGTCCTATCATATCATAAAATCATATTTGACTATCCAAAATATTGTTAATCTTTCTATTACTCTCCTCATACTTCTGATAAGTCCTTATATTGAACACATCTTACTTAACTTATGCCCCTAGAGTCTTTACTTTCATTCTAAGATGGGTGAATTATTCCATATGATTGTTCTCTTTTGAAAAAAATTCACAAGATGTTTCAATGATTGTGTATATATCCTCATTAAAATCATAAAAAACACTTTCATTATCACAACTCATACCTGTGATCCAAAGATCTCCCTTAGACTATTATATTTTCACAAGGGACCAATATTTGATACAAATTTTTGGAGGTATGACCACTGATAGGGGGTGAATCAATGTTTAAACTTTTATTTCAATTCCATATCATTCATTAATCAAACAAATAGATCTAGAGATATGGCAATGCATAAAAAATTAATCTCATGAGTAAAAATTGTAAAATGTTTTAAATACTCATGGGGAATAAAAACCACTAATGCATATCTTGAACTACAGTCTTATAGGTAATTAATCAAACTTTTAGTGAGACACCAATCCCATAAGGAGCACCAACCCCTCACTAGTCAAGAACCAACCCAACTAGTCCTTTACTAAGAACCAACTTGCAAAAAGGCTTCAACCCCTTAGGAAACTCATAACTAACTCATATACCTTGAATATTTTATCACCTTAGAACACATGTTGATCACTCAAATGAATATTATATCTTCTTTTATCTCTTTTCACTCTTCTATCTTTCTCAAATGGCCTATCAGGTTTTCTCGCTCAAATAGCACTTTCCTTGGTAGGATAAGGTAAAATGACCTTGCTCAAAATTCATCGAATATTTATCATACCTCTCTTATTATATTAAATCCCTTTACCTAGTTTTTAAAACTCTATATCATTCACTCATATGCTCAATATTCTAGATATTTAAATTAGGCCTATTAGGCCTTATCTTTATACTTGACTCTTACTCTTACCCATATTGGTCAAAAAAGAACCTAAACATAGTTGTATCACACTTGAAATACATCAATACACATGTTTCATAAGTGAAAAAACCACCACATAGGTCATCAATTACCCTTAAGGGCCAAAACCACCATTAGGGCTAATAGAGACCTAATGCAATTAGGCCTTCTCTAAGCACACATTTCACTTAGACCTCCTTGGAATAATTTGAACCTAAAAAATGGATGAACCTAAATAATTGGAATAAGCACACATTTATTATAGCTTCTACTCAGTCTTGTGACAAACCAAAACCACTTGGAGGAACCTAGAAGAGTCCTTTACATATTCCAAACATAAAACTAGGTCGAAAAAACCATTATGAGCCATAATTGACAAGATATTTTATATCAAGTCATTATGAGGGTTTTAGGAGGGTTTTGATTATTTTCCATTCTTATCAATCATTCATAAAGGACTTCCACTCAACTTAGAAACTAATGCTAGGAAAAGAAAGCTAAGGAGATTCCCCAAATTCCATGAACTACTCAAGATTTCATGAAAAGGTTTCACATTCTAATGAGCATAATAAATTCCTTCTTAGGTCTAAAACACCCCATTATATACAAAAAAAGGATATCAACACCAATTTTCATGCTTTATTTTTCAAGATATTACCTTAAACTTTGTCAAAATACTTAACACAACCTATCACATCTATGCTAATGATATTAAGAGATATATCACCTTGGAAAAGGAACATGACCCCTCATTAAGCCATACTAGGTCTCTTTGTATACTAGACCTTGAACTATCAGTCATACTTAGACCATGATCATATATTGAAACCTCCTATACTATTCTCAATACCTCATCAAATTGTAAAATGAACTCATACAATGATCACATGCTACCAACCTTATTCACACAAATCATATACTACTTACCTCATAATGCTACCAAGATTATGCATCCTTAATAAGTCTCTCTAGTACATGGATTAAGAACTCAACATCAATAATAATAATGAAAACTCATAATTACATCAATGACACTTTTATGGAAACAATGAGAAATTAATGCATACCTTATAACACATTCTCAATAGGCAATGGCTTGGTTTTTTGATTAGATGAGTGGTCTTAGGCATGTGAGAATATGTATGGTAGTGGGTGAGCATGGTAATATTTTATATGGAATGAGAGTGAGATGTTGAGCATGATAGTGAGGTGTTGAAAACATGAAAAGAAACATGAAGCTCAAGTGCATGAGTAACCCAAGACTAGTCATGGTATCAAAATTACTTGTAAGGAGGTTTGAGCATGTTGTCTTGGTGATATGGATGAAGAGGCATAAGAGATTGTATAATATTTCTTGAGTATGCATATGAGGCTTTGAATAACTTATTAGAATTTTAGGACAAGCCTACAGATCTAGTATACAACTAAACCATTTCTAGACCCTATCTAGCCTAATGAGGCATTATAAGCTATTATCAAGACATATGAAATATTATTGACATTTTTTGAGCATGTGATATGTTGTGTGATCATGTGAGTGAAGTATTGACATCTTGAAAAGAGGTTTGAAGGTTAGTTTAAGACCTAATATGGTGTGAATACTCATGTGTAGAAAGAAATATGGTGAGAGCATGGCTTAATGAGATATCAAGATTAGTTTCCAAGGAATGTGTGAGTAGATGAGATTAAAAAAGGTGAGTCAAGTTTTTAAAAGTATGTGAATGAATTTTTAGGTCAAAATTTGAAGGATAAGGTAAGAATAGGTGTTTTAAGGTCTCTCAAGTACACCAGATGAAGAGTTGTCTACCCTATAAGGTTTTTCAAGTGTTTATTAGCACATTTAGCATCTACATGACCTAAGTTATTCATGTTATATGGGTGATGGTCCTAGCTCAAATTTAGAGGCATTGGTTTCTAGAATGAGGGGCTAAGCTTTAAGAATGATCATTAAGACTAAAAGATGGTTTAAACCCTCAAAGTACCCTAACAGTGACCCAATGTTAAATAAGTTGATCAAAAGTGATCATAATGTATTTTTATGGATATAAAATTAATTATATGTTATATCGAACTCTCTCAGGCATTTCTGTGTAATTAAGCCTGTAGGTAAGTGAGTGGACCATATCAGAAAGGCCTTCTTTCTCTAAAATTTGTTGTAGTAGGTAGATTTGACCAAGTCAAAGTATGAAAATAATTGGAGTAAAAAATTTAATACTTTTATTTTGTGTTAATTATTGTTTATAGATAGTTTTTATCCCTTATGGGTGTTAAAATTATCATCCAAGTTGACCTATCACTAACAGGCATAATGATGCAAATAGTGAGAAACCTAGACACAAGTGAGAATATGTTTAGGGATGTATTTTCATGGAATAAATATGAAAAAAAGTGCATGTATATAGTTTTAAAAAACTTTAATAAATTTTCATGATGAATATAAGTTTTGGAGGTCAGTGAATTTAATGAAAAGTTACTCATAATTTGACTTGTCTAGTGTAAATGAGACAGTGAAGGAGTAAGGATATGAGATTGGTATGCAAAACCAATATTTCCATTTGAAAATGTTATATTTATAATTTATAATTAAATAATTATATAATAATATCATCCAAATGATTCAATATTCTATAAAATTAGTCATACATAAGTTGAAGGTCAAAATCACCATGACTGGTCTTCAAGGCAAACTGGCAGTTCTGGGTAAGCAGGTTGTAGATATGAGTTTGGGACTCTATGACATCATTTAATGTATATAAATCACATTATTTTATTTTATATTACTTTAATTTCTTATAAATTCTTTTCATAATCTTGTAATTTAATGTAATATCTTAGAACATTAAAGTCAAAATGGCATGTCTCGTTGAGTAAGGACTGTGAGAGAGAAGGTCAACAAATTGGTCTACAAGACCAATAGTAACCAAAATATCTTTTGATATTTTTAAAGAGATTATTATAAAAAAAATTGTAAGATAATATTCATTCATTTTAATGCCTTTATTATTTTCTTTCAAAGGATAAAATTTCAAGTTTCTATGACTATGCTTTGAGGCTAGTTGGTAGTTCAGAGTAAACATATTGTAGAGAAGAGTTTGAGCCTGTCTACCCTAAATTGAAGTATATAATGAAGTTTTTGATGAAACTAATGTTAATATTTTTTTCCATGGTTGTTTATAAAAATTATGTTTATACTTTAGTTTTTCAAGATATAATTTTTGTGTATATATAAGCCTATTGTGAATAGTGTTTTAAGAAGAGTTTCAAGTAGTGGTTGGACCTAAATGGTGTTGTGGACCTAAATTTAAGTCTTATAAGTTTTATTTAAGTGATATATGAGGTGATAATACTCTATGTGGAGTATTGAAGTGTTTAAATAAAGACTAAGTGTAACATTCTCTAATGAAAGCCTAATGGGATTAGGTTTCCTTAAGGCTTAAAAGAGGTTTTGGTCCTATATGTTCTGACTGACCTATTTTATTGGTTAATTAATGTTTTTAATGTATCATAATAATTATTTTAATATTTTTCCATGTGTGAAAGAGTCTATGGCTGACCAAGGTATGTGAGAGCAACTGACTAGTATAAGAACAAGGCTAATTAGGCCTATTGGTGTGAGAGAAGAGTGTATGAAAGAGCACATTAAGGAGAAAAAGAATGTAATGAAGACCATAATATGTATTTATATATATATTCATGAATATTTATAGACACCAAAAATCCACACACCATGATTCTAAATGTCAAAATTCCCCTAGACCTCCTTACGACCCCCTTGGGACCAATTTGACCTTTCGACCATAAAAGAAGCCCAACCATAGTCAGTTTCACCAACTTATTTAACCTACCCATTTATCCACTTTAGGCATTGACCCTTGATCATAAACAACTAGGATGACTACTGACAGTCACCTTGACCATCGATAGTTAGGGTCCACCATCCCAAAAGCCAACATGTAAATAATCTATCTTGTTTTTCTAAAAATAGCTTATTTAAATTTGTGTATGAGCCATTATATGTGGGAGTTAAAAATAGAAGGCCAAATTAACATCTTGTTACACCTCTCCTTCCTTTCCTATAAAAATAGAGGAGTAAGGAGGTGAAATCATCTACAACTGTTATCAAGAGCTTGTGCATCTAGAGATTTTTTTTTATAGGTCAATCATCATCAGTGATCCAACCATCATGTCAGAGAGCCAAATTTCCACCACCACTCTACTAAAGATTCAAGTATCATTACTCTATTGGAATCATGCCAAAATCCACCAATAGGCCAACCACCTCAATAAATCCCAAGATTAACCTCTAAAAATATAAGTAATTTTTTTTATTCATTTACTTTATTTGTATTTCATAAGAAGCCCAGCACCAATCCATCTCTTAGAATCCAAATTTATGATCCTATCAATCTAACCATTTAATACTAAACTCCAACACATAGTAACTATTGATGGTTGCCACAACAACTAATAGTTTGTCCAACCAATGATGGTCACTTTGACCACTGATGATCACCTTAACCATTGACAGTCACCTCAACTATCGATGGTCACTATGGTGGGAAATTATAGCAAGCTATTTCCACCTACCTACCCTCAACAAAATATAAGTCTCTATTTCCCTCCCTATTCACATAACCCTACCTAGTTTTTTGAAACATACTTGACCCATTTAGCCCTAGTGTTGACTCGCTTATTGTTATATTAGTCATTTCTAGTCTATTTATTTAGCAAGCATATCTTGTGTTTAATTTTGGTCCCTTTTGATTATCGATGCATTTACTTTATCATTATATTTATAAACTTAATTATTTAAAACATGTGGATTGATATCCCTCAAGGAAGCTCTTAATTTTGGGATCTAGTTAGTGCTAGGTAATCCACTTAACTATCTATCTAACCCACCATTTGCTTTAGTGTTGTCTTATATATAGGTTATCCCCCTAATCCAAATAGGAGCTCTTCACAATCATCTAATTTAATATGTGTATAATTAAATATGTTTTTTAACCATACTCATATTTATTTTCTTCTTCTTTCCTTTTCAATATATAAGTTGAAATTCATTGAAACATCTTAGCACACCCAGTATGACCTTAAGTCTCTACTTAGGTTTTATTTTTTCTAATTGTTTGCATCTATATGATCTTCTCTCTATTTTATTATCTGAATGACATCAAATTTTCTTTTGGGCTTAAAATTAAGTACATACATTGATTGCTTGTAAGTTTAGTTCACATAGTTTAACTTAAAGAAAAGTAATTCTATCGTAACATCACCTTTTGTTGCACGCACTAAACCAAACCAAATTAATCAATGAAACATTAAAAAAAATTGAGACAAGTCCTAACTAGGATTTCATCACCTATTGGTCACCTTACCCTTTCTCATCAATCCTACTTAAAGGTCATTACCAAGAGGAGAACTAAATAATCTCTCTAGTTGAGTATAAACTCTAGAAATCAGTATATATTTTCTAAGAACCCAATACCTTTATTTTTGTGGTGTGTGAAGTGAGGAGGTAGGCCCAAATACCAAGCCATATATTGATTAATAATACAGATTCCTTTTGAGTTCCTAAACAACCTAAAACCATCCATAGATTTCCTCTCTATTACCTACTCTACAAGATAATTTCAGTCACATAAATTATTGAAATCTTAAGGCATAATCCAAAAGAGAGACTAAAAACAACCTTTATGACTTAACATACTTTTTACAGTGTGACCACTTTATTTGATCATTTCTCATTTTCTATTTGTTTTAGTGGTGATATTATTTCTTTTTTCTCTCCCCTTTACCTTGGATGGTTCTAACTCACCAACAACAAAATAACCTAGCAGAACAGAACCCACCACTAAACTAATCATCTTCTTATATCTCCTAATCCATAGACTACATCTCTAAACTAGTAGACTCTCCTCACCCTTCAATAAGTCCTCCCTTCCCTTAGGAAGTTCCCTAAGGAGATGTATACTTTGACACCTTCTTAGAAAAAACCCTATGTCCCTAAAACATTATCTTAATACCATGCCTCATTTTACCCCTACTTTGATTCCACCTATGGAACCACCTTATGGCATGCCTTCCCACCTCATGGGAAATAATTCTATTTCCATAGTCACAACCCAATTTTTGGCTACCCAAAACTCTTCATCTACCAACAATCCCTCTAATACTACTATGGAAAACCAACCTACCTAACCTATAAACACCATTATACCTTCCACCCCTACCAACAACTCCTCCACCTTAGTAGCAACCTAACCATTATCCACCTATACTCCCCTCACCATGGGAGTACCTATCACTAGCATTATCAACTTTCCATCAACTACCTCTAATATGCTAACCATTACCTCACTTAAAAATATTGTGGTGTTATACCTTATACCTTACCCCCAATTAGCACAAAGGTCACTACCCTCCCTTTTATCACCAACCTAACCATTGCTCCTACCCAACAAGTGCCCATTATACCAAACCTAGGTTACATCCCTAACCCACAAGGACATATACCTTTACCTAGTACCCAACCACCCACATCCACCTACCCTTACATATCTTCCACCCAACCACTCATCTCCACATACCAATATGTGGTATCATCCCAACCTCCTACTCATTATCAATATGTCACCCAACCAACATAATAGTATGCACCTTACAACCTTCCAGGTGCATAACCCCAAGTAGATCTCATGAATATGATCATGGACAAGATGACTACCTTATATTCATCCATTTTTGGAGATCATAACATCTTATCATATGATCATATCTATAACGAGCCCATCCATACATTTGTGCCTATCAGATCATATCCTCCTTAATGGGAACTTCCCAAGTTCTCTAAGTTTCAAAGTAAGAAGGACCCCCAACAACACCTTAGTTAATTTAGGCATGCATGTTATCTAATTGCCTACGATGATGTCTTCCTTATTTGTACCTTTCTTATGTCCCTATCCGGTCTAGCCTTAGACTAGTATATTTCCATAACCAAGCACTCTCTGTTATCCTTCACCTAGTTGGCCCAAAATTTATTGGACCACTTTTTGATAAATATCTCCAAGAAAGTTTCCATCACTAACCTTTAATCTATCAGTTAATTTGATGATGAATCTATTTCTGATTTTGTAGCTCATTAGAGGAGCCTAATCAATGATATTTCCTTCTCCTTAACCCAACCTGAGCTAATAGAACTCTTTGCTCAGGTATGTGCCAGGCACATCTCTTCCACATTTCATGTTCAGAGTTTCTAAACCTTTGATGAGAATTTTACCATGACACATAAATTAGAGAATATATCCATCAATGAATGAAAACTAGAACTAAAAAATAATAACTCTACCTATAAAACCAATGAGGCCTCCTCCTCTAAATTGAGCAACCAAACAAACATCAAGACCAAAATCAAAGCAACTATGAATGTGGTTGTCTTTGAATCTAATTTTTCACCATTTATCAATCAAATAAATTCCTTTATCTCATCAAATCAAAATATGAAAAAATAAAAATAGAACACCTAAAATTAATTTACTCCACTTAGGGAATCCTATGATTCAATCCTAGAGAAGTTATTAAAGGCTAACATCATATAGATTCCCCTTATAAAACCACCTCAATAATTTGATTCCTCTCATCCTTCACTTAGTTGGTATAATTATAATGATCTATGTGCCTTCCATTAAGTAGTATGGAATGACATTAGTATGTGTAATACCTTCAAGAGCATTGCCCAATATCTCATTGACAAGGGGGAGCTTGTGTTGGATAAACCCAATACACATCAAAACCAAGCCCTTGGAATATTTAATAAACCTTTCCCCAATCATGTTCCTATAAAAAATGAGATAAATAAGGTTGATTTTGCTCATCATGACCATATTGTTAACATGGTTCTTGGCATGCTCATTGTTAAAGAACCTACCACACAACCTATATGTTCCTCATCCTCTCCCTTTGTTGAGGTAGTGGAGTTACCTTCTTCTATTTTGGAGACCCAAACTAAGGAATCACCTCTTTCTCCTCTTCAATTTATTGAGGTATTGGAACCGTCAAACCCTCCTTCCAAGGACATAATACAACAAACACCCATTTTACCTTCTCCCTCAACCATCAAGAAATTTACTTCCCCTTTGGAGATCATTCCCAAAGAGGAAGCCCCCATGTCTTCACCTCCCATAGAGGAGTCACCCATTCAAACCTTGAATCCTCTAATTGAGGAAAATTATGAGGTTACCATCCCTCTATCTCAACCTAAGGGCTTATCTTTCAAATACACTATTCAAGGGACAAAACTAGTATATAAACCATTTTCTAGGTTAGTGAAAAAATTAGAATTTATCTCCAACCCTAACATGGATCAAGCCACCTTTTGGTAGTAATTTTAGATCCCTTACCTTTCCAAATAAGAACCTCCAACCATACCATCGGTAGACCAACCCACCCCATCCATTATCCACATTCCTATATTACCAACCAAAGTGATGAAAGCCTCTACCAACCCAACTATTTCTCAACCATCCAAAGTGACCAACCACCAAGCTACCAAGTCATCTTCTCTAACCAAATAAATCAAATGAAATAAGAACCTTGACACTTTCCCTACATAGAGCCTTCATCACCCATATATGAAAGTGGAGCTTACCTCACCAAGCCTAGTAACCAATCACAAAACCAAACAAGCTAAGCAAGTAAAGCTAGCAAAAGGGCAGAGAGATAAACTCCTACCTACCTCAACCTTACCCTCTATCTTGGGGCCTCATTCCTCCACTCTAATTAGAAATTTAGTTTTCCCAACCAAGACCCAACCATCATTGTTGGTTACACCAACACACTTGATTTCTGACATACCTATCTTCACCATGTCATCAAACACTAAACTACCTATCCTAAAACCTCTTACCTCTAACCTATCAACCTTTGCCTCACCAAAACCTAAACCATCAGCTAAGAACACTACATTACCCAAACCTTCTATCACAAAACCCACTCCCAAAAGGACTTCTTCCTTACCAACCAATACCAAAACCCTCACCACCTTTAGCTAAATCTTACTCTACCATTTTCCCAAGGTTATTTCAAGATTCTTGTTTAACCTTACCCCCTATCAGGATATTTGACCTTCTTGATTAAAAACTCATCTAGTATGATTACATTTAAGTGTGTTCCTATCATAGGACACCATGACATGACATAGAGAACTATAAATCTCTCTAAGCCATTATCCATGGCCTTTATGATAAGGATGATCTATTACTAAAAGAACCTCCCATGGGCCCATTATCAATCTAATAACCAATAACCACTAGCCAAAACCTACCTACTCCTCCACTCTCACCTTATAGTGATGAGGAACCAAACAAATCTCTTAACCCAATTCTTCCCTCTATCCATACCATTCACATGGTCATGAGAACATAATAAAAAGATAAGGGGAAGGCCAAAGTGTCCATTATATGGATATACCCATCTTTCACCTCTCAACCAAACCAAAATCAAACATCTTCACCATCATCTAAACCTAAGGTATATATCTTAGGTGCCTCCCAATCTAACCGCTTTAAATCCATCAAGAGAGTTGTACTCAAACAACTTCACCAGACCCTGGCAAAGATGAGCTTATATGAGTTGATTACTACTTCACCTCATCATCACTAAGAAATGATCGAGGCATTGTAATCAGTAAAGGTCCAACCTAAAGACCCCCAACCTCTGATAGCCTTTATCGATGCTCTCTAAATTTCCAACCTTGTCAACTTTAAGGATTTAGAAATACCTTATATCCATCTTAATGACCTTGATCCCCTTATATTTATTACTTCTTACATCAACCAAACACACATCAAATGGATCATGACTAATGGGGTATCTAGTATTAATATCATCTCCTCCCATGCCTATAACCAACTCAACTTGTTGAATAATGTCACATTTAAAACCTTGGCCATCATTTGATCCTTTAATGACACCATGACCACTTTTAACCTAGGAATAGTTATCCTTCATATCCATTTAGGGCCCTACATACTCCCCAAACTCTTTTACATAGGCAAATTTAAATACAATGTTTTGCTAGGGTGACCTTAGATTCACTCCACGGGTTACATCTCCTCTACCCTTCATCATTACATTAAATTTGAGCATGAATTCCAAGTCATCACCATCCAAGCTTAGCCAATTTTATTCTTGACATATAACATGACCTACCAACCCAATGACATCCTCCTATCCCCATCTATCACACCCTCCTTAACTAAATACAAGACCCCCACCATGAAAGAGGAAGTCCTACATCTTACCAATGAGTTATTGACTTGCTCATCTACCCCCTCTAATCATATCCCTACCTTAGACCACTTGGAATCCATATTTTAGCATCTTTCACTAGGGGAATATCACTTCCTTTCCCTTGATGCTTTCCCTACGCCCCTAGAGTATGGAAAATTTGACCACCAATCCAGATATGACCCCAATCTCAGAGCCATTATTCCCTTTATAGCTTCATATTATAAAACCCATTTCATCTATGGGAGACTTGACAAACCATTTGACACTTATACTACATCCTCTTCACCTCGACCATTCACCTCTAGGTTCTCCTATCTAGATAAACCAAGCTTCATCAACACATACCTCTATAGGTGTAATTGGAAAGGATTTGGTCTTAGGTAATATGAGCATCACCCACATGAGTTGATTTTCATTGAGACTAGAAATACTCATGAGAAACATGGCCTTGGTTTCATTCTACCCACATAGAAGCTAACCAAACCACCTACCACCACCATTACTGAGGAAGACACCCCTTCCTCATCAACCTCTCTTCCACCTACATGTGAGGATGATGACATCATCCCACCTAACATTTTTTCTATAAACATGATCAACCTTAGACCCCTAACTTATCAAAAGTAGGGGGAAACCATAACCATACCTTTGATCCATCATCAAATGATAGGATATGACTCTCCTACCATTAATGTTGTTCAATGTTAGGATGATGATTCCATTCTCACCTACCTTGGTGCCCTAGATTCTTCCATCCACAAATCCATTCATCTCAAGACTTTGATTATGATGAAAAAATACACCATGGATATAAACTTGGGTACTTTGGTTAACCCTCACATTATCAAAATTGGCCAATCACTAAATACTAAGGAACTTCAGAACATCCCTCCTTCCTCCAAGACCACAACATAAAATTTGCTTGGTCTTATAATGGAATGCCTAGATTTGACCCTATCATTTCTACCCATAACATAGTCACCAACCATGATGCCAATCCCATCAAGTAAAAACTTTGATGCATGCACCCCCATATATCCCTTTTCATCAAAGAAAAGCTTCGGCATCTTTTATCTATCAATTTCATTCAACCTATTGACTATCCCCAATAGGTCTCAAATTGCATGCCTATCACAAAAGCCACAATGGGACTATGTATTTATGTAAGCTTGTATGACCTCAACCTTACTTACCCTAAAGATGAATTTTCTCTATTAAGCATCGACTAGCTAGTTGATCTTATAGCTATCCATGAGATATTATCTCTCATAGATGGATTCTTAGGTTACAATCAGATTCTAATTTCCCCCAAAGATTCACACAAGACTACCTTTACCACCCCATGGCGAACCATTTGCTATAGATTCATGCCTTTTGGATGATATAACATTGGTTCAACCTACCAATTTTCTATGGCCTATATCTTTCATGACCTTATCCATAAGATTGTGGAGGACTATGTGGATGACCTTCCCGAAAAATCCAAACTCCAAAAATATCATTTAGTTATTCTCAAGATCATCTTTGAATGATGTATCCATTATCATGTCCACCTTACCCATAAGAAGTACATTTTCAGGGTCTTATCAAGAAAGCTCTTTGGTTTTATTATCTCCCTCTAAGGAATCAAAGTCAATCCTACCAATATCAAAGTAATGATTGACATGCTTCCTCTAATCAACCTCAAGAAACTCCATAGTTTCAAGGGGAAGCTCCAATCCATTCATCACTTTATCTCCCATCTTTTGGACCAATGATAACCCTTATACCACCTTGTGAAGAAGGATGTCTCTTTTAAGTGGAATAGTGACTATCAAAAGGCCTTTGATTTTCTCAAAAAGTACCTTTTATCTCCACCTATCCTCACCCCTTCTAAGGGAAACCAACCTTTGTACCTATATATCTCCACCATTAACCACTCCCTAGGGGCAATGCTTGCTCATCGAGATGAATAACATAAAGATCAAGTGATCTACTACATCATCTACACACTTGTGGAGTATGAGACTCGATACACCTATAACAAGAAACTTTACTTATCTTTAGTCTTCATGACCACCAAGCTTTACCATTACATTCTTAACCACAAAACCTATGCCATAACCAATACTAACCCACTTAAGTATATGCACTCCAAGCCATACCAAAACTAGTGCATGGCTAAATGTATCATGTTTTTAGTAGAGTTTAACCTTGAGTTCCTTCAACAAAATTCAATTAAAGGTAAATTCATTACCAACCAATTGGCTGAAGCACCATTAGAAGACAACCAACCTCCTCCTCTTGATTTTCCTTATGAGTCCATCATGACCGTATCTCAATAAAACTTCACCTATCAAGTCACCATGTTCTTTGATGGATCTAAATGTCAATGTGGTGGGGGATCTGGCATCATCCTTATTCCCTTTGATGATGACCCTCTTCTTTTGTCCTTTAAGCTTGATTTTAAATGTACCAATAATATGGCTGAGAATAAAGCCCTAGTCATAGGCTTTCAAACTACCTTAGCCTTAGGATTTAAAATAATCAACATCTTTGGTGTCTTCCAACTTATGATCAATCAAATCAACAACTCTTACTAGTGCAAGAATGATGTTTTACAATAGTAAAAATAATTGGTTGATGAACTCTTAGTGTCATTTTAACACTACCACATCCACTCAACCACATGATATACCATCAAGTTTGTCGATACCATGGCTTCCATCACCTCTTAGATCCCATATACACCCTATAACTCCAAGCTATCTATCACTATCCATAGACTTACTTGGCCTTCTTATGTCAAACTAGATTCTTCCACCATCTTCAATGTGGAAGAGACCCAACCTGACCTTTAATATTGGCAGCCCTTTAACAACCTAAACCTTATCATCATTCTTTCTAGCCTTTCTAGGAATACTTAAATATATTTTATCTAGATTACCTCATGTTATACCATTATGGGGGTGATCCTTTATAAGCATGGCTTTGATGGCCTCCTTTTCTATTTCCTACATATTCATGAAGCCTCTCATGCTATCAGGAAAATGCATGATGGGATCTATGGGGGACACTTTAATGGCCTCACCATAGATAAACACATACTTCACCTCAATTATTAATGGCCTAATTTTAACCAAGACTATTTTGATTATATGAAAAGGTGTCTTAAATACCAACAACATGTTAATTTGCATCATGCACCTAGCTATAATCTTCATATTTCCACCAATTTATAGACCTTTTCATAGTGAGATCTAGACCTTATTGGTGAAATTAATCCCCATTCTTCATAGAGACACCATATATCACGACTATGACTAAATATTTTTCCAAATGGGTAGAAGCTATTCCTTTAGTCTCGACCAAAGTAGTGAAGATTGTCTACTTTATCAACCATCATATCATTTACCATTTCAGTGTTCCTCAAATGATAATCATCAATAATGGTAAATATTTTAAGAACAAGAAATTCCAAGGTCTGCGTGATGCATTCAGAATTAACTTAAGCTTCTCCTCACCCTAGTTCTCTCAAGAGAATGGACAGGTAGAGGCCTCCAACAAAAATATTAAGAACATGCTAACTAAAATGGACAAGGAGAGTCACCATGGATCTGTACCTTTTACTTCATTTAGATGTTAACATAAGGACATAGACTTGATAAGATGATGTCACTATATGTACACACTCAATCTCTAATTTGACATTTTTCTAATCGTATCTAAGATGTTGAAGTGTAGTAAATAAAATGCTTGGAATAAAACATGAATAAAATACTATGAAATAAATACCTATGCATTGGAAGCCTCCTTAAATAAATCCAAGAAAGAATATAAATCACACAATTCAAAATTAAATCACATAATGCATAAATAAATCAAATAACATGCTTAGCTATTAAATTATGTTAGATTATTGTTGTAAGGCTTCAAAAGGGGGCCCTTCCTTCTTCTATCTTCCAAATTCAATAATTTATTTCATAACACTTAATTGGACTCATAAATGGTTGTCATATTAATCATAATTATAGAAATGAATTACTATAGGAAGTTAAAATAGTTATTGCTTAACAAAATGTACTTATGATAATCTCTAATCAATATCTACTACATCTCCATTCTACTACTACTACTACTACTACATATATATATATATATATATATATATATATATATATATATATGTTGTAGAGGATATTGTTTTATGAAAAATAATATACAACTTCTATTCTAAGATGCATTTGATTTAAGACAACCAAAATTGGTTCCTTTCACTAAAGGCATATGTTATGTGAACTAGAAACACTATTGTAGGAAAACCAAGGTTGTTTCATTCTTTAACTACTTCCTTATTGAGCTTTATGTAGGTTACAGTTATTCCTATGAGTTGATTGGAAGAGAATCAAAATCTATTCATCCACAACTTTGGTCATACAATGGTTGTAAGATGGTCTTTGTAATGAGATTCCTTAACTATAGGACATTTCATGCTATATACCTATCTCTCCAAAACATCCTTAAAAAATATTAGAGAAAAAGAATCCTAAAGCAATAGATAACCATCATATATTTAATTCCAATACATAATTTTAACTATTTAAAAAGAGTATAGAAACATTTTACTATATGGTTATATGCAAAAGGAAACTTATAGGAAAATGTTTAAAAGTATGGTTACAAAGAAGGATGAGCACAATATATGAGGATAGAATAGAAAATTTTTGGGGCTCATCACACCCCCAACTTAAGATCTTGTTTGACCTCGAGTAGCATACTTGTTCATACCCATTACACAAAGAAATATAAAATCCATGGGATCTATAATGCCACTAGAAAGGTGAGCATATAATCCACACCTCTATTCAAATATATACCATATATTAACTTCCTTAGCTTCATCCATTGGGGCCTTATCCTACCAATCTATAATAAGATACCAGAATAGGGGTAGATGGAACTTTAGATTCAATAATTGGGACCCTATTTAACTTGTAAGAAAAATATATATTATTATCTTCTTAAATGTTGCTTTCAAGTTAAAAGTGAAATATGGATCTCTCTCTTTTAGTTTAGGATTGAGCTCATTCCATCATTTTATATAGGACTCTTTGGCTAAAGGACCAACAAAATTTATTAATCCTAAGTAAAAATCTTAGGCTTCATCACATTTCTTACCAAACCAAGTTCTGACTTCTTTCTTCAACATGATATCATCCTATTTAGCCAATACAATATTGAGTGCCATTGCTCTTTAAGGTAGACTGAATATACTCTAGTAGGAGCTCTACAGTCTAGGAGTTCTTGGGTAACACTAGCCATATATTCATTTTTCTATTTTAGTTTGGTTATTCTTTCTTCCTTCAACTTATTCTCTTCTTTCAATTTCTTATTTTCTTTTCTTAATTCCTCAAGAATTTTAGACTAACTATCCATCCAATTCATCAATTTAGAAGATATTGAAAATGAGGAGTGATATCTAACTTCTTAGGTAGATTTAGGTTCTTCTTATTGATTTACCTTTATAGAAGGTTGTGGAATGTTGATTGTAGGATGGTCTTTGATAGAGGGCTACATCTGACAAGTTGCTATAGCAAGTGCATCTTGTTGGGTGAATATTTTGTCGTCAACTAACTGATGACAAAATGAGAATATCAGCCACAGCATAAGGGAGATTTACACCATGAGGAGTGTGGCTTTACCAGATCTAGACGAGGTAAATCTCTCCTCTCATCAAGGGGAGGTTACCTATCAATATTTACTTGCTGGATATATAATTAAGCAGAAAATAACACATGGGAGGTGGTATAACAGCATCTACTTCTCTTTTTTCAGAAGTAATGTATGAAGGACAAAATAGGAAAATCCCTGGTCTAAAGCTAACAACACTCCTCTTCTTTCAGGAATGGTCTCAAATGAAGAGCAAGAGATTACCTAAAGTAACCAAGGCACAAGAACGCTCACGCAAGCGCAAAGTCTTTCGTAGCTTCTCCACAGATCCAGAACGAGTACAACCGTAGAGTAAAGTGAAGCACAAAGTCTTCACCTGAAACTACAAAAGATAAAAGAATATCAAAGGTAAAAGTAGCACAAAGTCTATCTTCTACCCTCAAGAAGTGCCCTCAGATAATAATAACACACCCACTTTGTTTATTAAATCAGATGAATAAGATATTACTAGGAAAGAGACATAAGAACTACTTCCCAAACAACACAGACAATCTCAACACAAAGTCTGAAATAACCTGCTTCTCATTCATTCAACAGAATATGATTTACAAGTTTGAGCACAAAGTCTCAAAAGTTGCTTCAATTTCAGCAGAGTGTTTGCTATTGAATTTTCCAAGAAGCTGTTTACAAATGAGGTCTCCACTATATATAGGGAGAAAATCCTCAAAAATAGAAAAATAATAAAATATAAAATATCTTGGTCAAAGATGACTCATCTTTGACTTTTAGATATTTTCCAAAAATATTTTATTTGTAATTACATATTACAAAATTTGCATGCATTCTGCACAAAATAGAAATGCATAAGGATAGAAGAAGAGAGAAAGAGAGAGAGAGTGTGTGTCAATTCTTGCCGCCAGACTTCTTCAAATGAGCATCGTACATGGTGATCGATGCCTGAATTCCTACGCTGTCTGGCACAATTGCATTTTTGGAGATGACCCTTGATCTGATTAGTGCGTCTTTCAATGCTGTGATGGCCTTAGAGTGGCTAGTTAACCTAGATTTTAAATTCTCCAAAGTTAACTGAGCATCCAAAATGTTGTCCACTGAAGTCATTGAGAAAGATGCTCCTTTGAAATCCTTTCAGATCATCCCTTCAAAATTTTGAATCATTTCATCTGCTGGAAGGAACTGATGATCTTTGGAGGTCAAGTCGCAGGGCAGCTCTTCTAATTTGTTTAACAAGCTCAGGTCACTTTTATCACTAGCTTCCTTGAAAGCTTTGAGATCATCAATTAGATCTTTGAGTACCTGAATCTTGAAGATCATCGACTCCTTGATCTCAACATAGGAATCTTTGTTGGGGATGACACCGATAGATATCAGGGTACTCTTTTTTAGATCTTTCATTTCCTTCCCTCTGTCAGAATCTTTTTCCAAACTATCCATCTCTATTTTCAGTCTTCTTCATGGTCTTGGACTACTTCAGGGAAACTTCAGTGACCTGGAAGAACTTCTGTTGAAAAGACGTCGATGAAGAGGGACCCTTTACAGAAACTGTAGTAAGAACCATGATTGTGCAATCAGAGGAAGAAGGGAGTGATCAGGGAGATCTGCACATTTGCTGGTCACGATCAGGGAAATGCATTGGAAAGGGATGAGACACGAGTAGGTCAAAAAGTGGAAGAAGAAGGGGAGCAGGTGTGGAAAGAATGAAGGTTCTTCAGAGTCAGAGAAATGCGAGTGCCAGATGTAAGGGCGGAAAAAATTGCCACCCCTGCATCCTCTAGATGTAAGGGCGGCAAAAATTGCCGCCCCTGCATGGGTGGGAGAAATAAACACAGCTGACGTCGGCAGAAAACCTGCCGACGTCGGCAAACCTGCCGACCACGGCAGATGAAAACCGTCGACGTCGGCAAACTTGCTGACCACAGTGGAAATCGGCTGACGACTGCAGCATCGGCAGTCGAAGGCGGTGATTTTGAGATGGAGAACACGGGTAAGGGTAGCAAAATTTGCCGCCCTTGTAGGCATAAGTGTAGGGGTGGCAAAATTTGCCGCCCTTGCAGGGAAAAGTGCAGGGGTAGAAAATTTTGTTGCCCTTGCACAAAAAATGAAGGAAAATGTAGGGGCGACAAAATTTGTTGCCCTTGCACAGGAAAAAAGGGAGGAAAGACCAACTCCAGGAGTCCAAGAGAGGAAAAATTGGCAGGGATGAGATGGTAACCACCTCTCATCCCGAGGCCAAGATGAGAGAGAATTTGAAAACCATTTCGAAGAATGAACTGAGGGGGACGAAAAGATGAAACGGACAAGTTTCACAGGGGAGTTCTAAAAATAAGCACAGCTAATTTGGGGAACAATAGCTAGCTCCTATTGGGGAACTGCCTTCTATTGCAAAAAATAATTGAAGGGAGTAGAATTCAAAATCTCCAGTGCCTTAGAAGCGTGCCATTGGGCCATGGAGTCAAGCTACTCAAAAATAAATGCTCCAAAAAATGAAAATAGAAATGAAATAAAACAAAACAAAGATAAAAGACTATACAAATATATAGGTGAATTTATTTGGTACTTTAAGAAACAAAGCACCTCAGATGCTGCCCCTTTAGAGGCAGCGGTGATGACGCCCTATCTTGATAAACCAGCAAGAGGCCATTTTTCCCCCAGAATTGATGATGTGTAAATGGAAACCTCCACCAGAAAACTGACTTCCTGTGCCATCCCTTTAGTTTTCTCTTCTTGCCCCACAACAAGATATATCTTTTGACCTGAAAACCATGAATCTTCATTTTCTTAGTGAAGAGTTCTTTTTCCTGATCATGACGGGCAGCAGAATGGTCAGATACTATAATTGGTTGCTCTTTTGGCTCTATCCAGTACTTGATTTGATTGCCCTCATTTGACACTTGCCACTGTTTGGCACCATCAGGTCCACTTGTCATTATTTCAGTTGAACCAAATTCCTGGTTGGCATTCTCAAAGGCTTTAATAGGTTCTTCATGAACCTCTTTTGTGGTCAGAAGATAATTACCCCTGCCAGAGGACTCAAACAAAATCTGAGCCGTAGGGGATGACGTTTGAGTGACCACGTACTTTGCCTCTCTCTCAGGAAGCAACCTTTGCATCACACCTTTCATAGGAATCCTGGCCTGGGATAAGTCCATGCTCAATTCTCCTCCGACATCTCTGCAAAATTTTCATCCAAGCAAAATACCATATGAGGCTGGGACGTCAGCTACCAGCACTGTCATCTTAATCCTCTTGTCAAGGAATGCTGCAAATGCAAATTGGGCATCTTTGATTTGCCCCAATAGTGATACTGGTTTGTTCTCCATGGAGAAACATCTCCCAAAAGTTTTAGTCAATGTGAGACCAAGAGATTCTGCCACTTTAGCAGGCATAACATTGTCAGATGCACCAGAATCAATGATGCAGTTGCTCAGCTTGCGACCGTTTATTAACAGAGAAACATAGAAAGGTTCTATTTTCTCAGGTGCAACTGGAGGAGTCATGACAAGATGGTTCTGGGTGGATATATCTTTTGGTGGATCATGAGTTACCCTCAAAATTTCTTGTCCTACAGGGATGGCTGTACCTTTCACACATTTTGCCAATCTGTCTAACTGTTTAGGATGGGCTTGTAGAAATTCAAGTTCAGACATTTGAATTTTAGTCTTTTTGACATGCTCAATTATATCAAATGTCGGTATTAGACTAGGCACAGAGGATGCGAGTTCACTCTTTTGGTTTTTGGGATGGGAAGGGCTGATTTGCGAAGTTGAAGTAAAGGGGGCAGAGGTGTTTGGGGTACGTACCTTTTCAATAGTCAACGAGTCCTTTGGTTGGAAGGGTAGAGTGGTTCCCCGCTTGGAAATTGAAACTACCGGATGAGGTCGCTCCTCTATCTTCTCTTTATCAGCTTGTTGGACTGACTGTTTCTGGGACCGAGTGAATACAGCATATGATCTTTCAGTTGCATTCCCCTCACTCCTAGGTTCATCTTGATAATTCAGGTAGCCAATGACGGAGTCACCAGCTAATTGTTCTTGTTGCTCTCCAAAGAGATTAGCATCATATTATTGGTCCAACTCAGGTTGGAAAGGGGGAGCGCATTTTGTTTCCGAATATCCAACTGCTGAGTTGGTTGGAGGGGCTTCAAGGGCAAGGTTCCTCTGTGGGGGAGGAAGACGATTTGGCTGCCCTTGATTCCTAGCAACATTACCTTGGTATGCTTGGTTCTGAAATGTCCTCCTTGGCATATCTTGATTAGGAGAAGTAGACATAACTTGGGCCATCTGTCTTCTGAGAGCTAGCATTTCATCTGCTAACTTTTGTACCATAAGATCTGTAGTAACTGTAGAAGAACTTTCAGCAGATGAAGAGAATCTATTTTTACTTGGGTCTTTTTTGATCTTACCTGCCAGGATAAGATCATCCTCAATCTCAGTAGCCATATTTTGAGCCAATGCTAGATCCATAGGGCCAGCTCGCCTCAACAAAAAACTTACTTTAGGGAGCTACGAGTTGATGAAAAAGCATTTGAGATTTTCCGGTGTAGGCTGAGCCACAATCGGAATCCGGTTCCTCAACTTGTTGAATTTGGCTATGAAATCCCTCATGGGTTCCTGGGATTCTTTTTTCATCTATGTTAGCTGAGCTAACAAAGCATGTGCATCTTCAGCAGGTTTAAACCGAGCTTCAAATATGGACTTTAGTGTATTCCAATCAGTTATTGACCTGACTTGCAAGTGATAGAACCAATCTACAGCGGCACCTTGTAAAGTCTCCACAAAAAGTCTCATTGCCACATCTTCAAATTCGACCCCTATTATGCCACATGCTATGGAGAAAGCGGCAATATGCTCGTTGGGATGAACCTTTCCATCACCAAAAAACTTAGGAAAATTTTTCCTAGAACTACGAGGTAGTTCATGCAGAGGTGGGGTTAAATTAAGAGGACCGAAAGAATTACCCCACGGGCCTTGAGCCATTATGATAAGGGGATGAAAAGGTGGGATAACAAACCTTGGTGGAGTGTTTATAGGTAGGCGGCGATTGACAGTGGGAAAAGGAGTTCCACCTTGTGTTGGTGACCTGACAAGGCTAGAAGGAACACTCCTAGACCATTGAAGAGAAGCTGATGGGGGAAACAGATCAAAATTACTCTATTGCGCCAACTCAAACACAGGGTCAACAACACCCTTATATCTCTGACTTCTGGTGTAACGTGGGGTTGCCAGATTTTAAAAACAAAAATGGGACCGAAACTACTTCAAGTTGAAGCTTGAGGCTCCAAGATGCGCGTTCTTCCCAGTAGCTCTGGTTTTGCAGACCGGATAATATAATAGAGGTAGCTGGTAAGGCTAAAATGATAATGGGTAAGACATGAAATGGAGTCACCAAATTACGTAATGGATAAGGGTAGGGACTGCTTGAATCTGAAACTTGAAGTTTCAGACTGCACATTTGATTCCCCAGTGGAGTCGCCAAAAACTGTTGGGTGAATATTTTGTCGTCAACTAACTGATGACAAACTGGGAATATCAGCCACAGCATAAGGGAGATTTACACCATGAGGAGTGTGGCTTTACCAGATCTAGATGAGGTAAATCTCTCCTCTCATCAAGGGGAGGTTCCCTATCAATATTTACTTGCTGGATATATAATCAAGCATAAAATAACACATGGGGGGTGGTATAACAGCATCTACTTCTCTTTTTTCAAAAGTAATGTATGAAGGACAAAAGAGGAAAATCCCTGGTCTAAAGCTAACAACACTCCTCTTCTTTCAGGAATGATATCCAACGAAGAGCAAGAGATTACTTGAAGTAACCAAGGCACAAGAACGCTCACGCAAGCGCAAAGTCTTTCGTAGCTTCTCCACAGATCTAGAACAAGTACAACCGTAGAGTAAAGTGAAGCACAAAGTCTTCACCTGAAACTACAAAAGATAAAAAAATCTCAAAGGTAAAAGTAGCACAAAGTCTATCTTCTACCCTCAAGAAGTGCCCTCAGATAATAATAACACACCCACTTTGTTTATTAAATCAGATGAATAAGATATTACTAGGAAAGAGACATAAGAACTACTTCCCAAACAACACAGACAATCTCAACACAAAGTCTGAAATAACCTGCTTCTCATTCATTCAACAGAATATGATTTACAAGTTTGAGCACAAAGTCTCAAAAGTTGCTTCAATTTCAGCAGAGTGTTTGCTATTGAATTTTCCAAGAAGCTGTTTACAAATGAGGTCTCCACTATATATAGGGAGAAAATCCTCAAAAATAAAAAAATAATAAAATATAAAATATCTTGGTCAAAGATGACTCATCTTTGACTTTTAGATATTTTCCAAAAATATTTTATTCGTAATTACATATTACAAAATTTGCATGCATTCTACACAAAATAGAAATGCATAAGGATAGAAGAAGAGAGAAAGAGAGAGAGAGAGTGTCAATTCTTGCCGCTGAACTTCTTCAAATGAGCATCGTACATGGTGATCGATGCCTGAATTCCTACATTGTTTGGCACAACTACATTTTTAGAGATGACCCTTGATCTGATTAGTGCATCTTTCAATGCTGTGATGGCCTTAGAGTGGCCAGTTAACCTAAATTTTAAATTCTCCAAAGTTAACTGAGCATCCAGAATGTTGTCCACTGAAGTCATTTAGAAAGACGCTCCTTTGAAATCCTTCCAGATCATCCCTTCAAAATTTTGAATCATTTCATCTGCTAGAAAGAACTGATGATCCTTGGAGGTCAAGTCATAGGGTAGCTCTTCTAATTTGTTTAATAAGCTCAGGTCACTTTTATCACTAGCTTCTTTGAAATCTTTGAGATCATCAATTAGATCTTTGAGTACCTGAATCCTGAAGATCATCCACTCCTTGATCTCAACATAGGAATCTTTGTTGGGGATGACACCGATAGATATCAGGGTACTCTTTTTTACATCTTTCATTTCCTTCCCTCTGTCCAGATCTTTTTCCAAACTATCCATATCCATTTTTAGTCTTCTTCATGGTCTTGGACTGCTTCAGGGAAACTTCAGTGACCTAGAAGAACTTCTGTTGAAAAGACGTCGATGAAGAGGGACCCTTTACAGAAATTGCAGTAGGAACCATGATTGTGCAATTAGAGGAAGAAGGGAGTGATCAGGGAGATCTGCACGTTTTCTGGTCACGATCAGGGAAATGTGTTGGAAAGGGATGAGACGCGAGTAGGTCAAAAAGTGGAAGAAGAAGGGGAGTGGGTGCAGAAAGAATGAAGGTTCTTCAGAGTTAGAGAAATGCAAGTTCCAGATGTAAGGGCAGCAAAAATTGCCGCCCCTGCATCCTCTAGATGTAAGGGCGGCAAAAATTGCCGCCCCTGCACAGGTGGGAGAAATGAACATGGCAGACATCGGTAGAAAACCCACCAACGTCGGCAAACCTGTCAACCACGGCAGACGGAAACTGCCGACGTCGGCAAACTTGCCGACCACGGCGGAAATCGGCCGACGACGACAGCATTGGCAGTCGAAGGTGGCGATTTCAGGATGGAGAACACGGGTAAGGGTGGCAAAATTTGCCGCCCTTGCAGGCAGAAGTGCAGGGGTGGAAAAATTTGCCGCCCTTGTAGGCAAAAGTGCAGGGGCGGCAAATTTTTCCGCCCTTGCACAAAAAATGAAGGAAAATGTAGGGGCAGCAAAATTTGCTCCCCTTGCATAGGAAAAAAGGGAGGAAAGACCAACTCCAGGAGTCCAGGAGAGGAAAAATTGGCAGGGACGAGATGGTAACCACCTCTCATCCCAAGGCCAAGATGAGAGTGAATTTGAAAACCATTTCGAAGAATGAATTGAGGGGGACGAAAAGATGAAACGGACAAGTTTCGCAGGGGAGTTCCAAAAATAAGCACAGCTGATTTTGGGAACAACACATCTAATCCTCCACTAGATTGATCTTGAAGTTGCTTCCTTAGTTTCTCAATTTCTTACAGGGTTTGATCAAAAGTGGAAAATTATATTTGTATAGTAGGATGCTCCAATTTTTCAACTTCTTCCTACATGGGTTTCTCATGCAACTCTTCAAAAATGTGTTCAACTTGTTTTACTTCTTACTGCATGGGTTCCTCATGTAATTCTTTATAACTATGCTCTTCTTGTTATACTTCTTCCTACATAGGTTCCTCATGTAATTCCTAAAAACTATGCTCTTCTTGTTCTAATTCTTCCTACATAGGTTCCTCATGTAATTCTTGAAAACTATGTTCTTGTTCTACTTTCTCTTCCCTATCTATTTTAGTCTCTAGATATTCATTACTACTAGTAATCTATTCTCTATATTTTTCATTTATTTTAATAATAAAAGAAGGTTTAGTTTTCATTTTTATTCTCAATTTATGAGATCTATGAGGAGTAGGGGATACCTTGGCCTTTTTGGGAGAAGGTGGAAGTTTCTCCTTAGATTCATTTGAATCAAGCCAGAGAATGAGTTCCTTCCTTTTCCTTCTAGATTCCCTACCTATGGAAGTCCTTTCTTTAGTCCTTGTTATAGGTTCTTATGTTTCTATAGGAAGACCTTATTTTTTAGGTTCTTATGTGGTTGTAGGAAGGTTTTTAGTTATATATTCTTGTGGATCTATAGGAAGGGATTCTTTTGATTTTTATTCTTCAACCTCCAATTCCTCTTCTATTTCATTTCATTTTCTATCACTTTTTATATTTCTTGGTTATTAGAGAAATTCTTCCCAACTGATGTTGGGTCTAGTTCTTTGTAAATAGTCTTGAACAATAAACTAGATTAAGTAGTGATGGGAAGGAGCTTTAGAATTACCTTTTTGGAATGCATGTGACATTTTTGTGATCATGTGGAACAAGAGATTGGGAATGTTTATGTCTATTCCATGCCATAGATGATTCGTGAACTTGAAGTGTATGCCATGTAACATAGAATACTCCCTGTATAAATGAAGTATTTGGAGATAAACTTAGTAGATTTATCCCATCTTTTTGGGAGATACAACCTTGCAGTGCCCTACTTTAAAGTTTCTAAGCATTAATTTTCTCTAATGAATTTTCATCTGTCAGTCTTGACATCAAATTTGTCTTTCCATTCTTCTCTTATTCTTGGTATTCCCATTACTCTACTAATATTAGTTTATGTCAGCTTTATTTCCAGCCCATTTATCATTTCTAAGTTATTATACAATGTACCAATTAATTATTCTATAATTTCTTCATCTAAGGCCTATATTTTCTCAAAATATTTCACCCATATTATATGCGTAAATAGGGCCAAGATTTTGACGCTATTGGTTAAAGGGATGATATTCAGTGATTCATGTTTCAATAAATCTCCTCCCATATTCTATGATTTATAGGTTTGGGTGCTTGCAGCAAGGGTTTTGGGCTATGGTGGAATGATTTACAACTTTTGTTTTAGGAGGTGAAATAATTCATTTGAATTAATGAAAAATCTCCCCCTAACTTAGATTGTCACTTGTCTTCGAGGAACAAAGACATCACACATAAAACACTCATGGTAAGATTAAGGGGTGGTAGTAGTGGTTGTGTTAATGATCATATCAATCAGTGAAGGAGATGGTAAGTGGGCATGATAAGGAGAGGATGTGGCAGCACATTAAGAGCATTAAATCCCATCACTTTTAGAAATAATTAAAATGTATGATAGGAAATAAATATAAAACAATTATCATGTTACTTATATAACTACCTTTCATAAATGTGCAAATGATGATTCAAAGTGGTAGTTGTGGTGTATGTTGTTGTTTGAGTGGGAGTAAATACTTGATGTAGAAATACATCCTATAGCAAGATATGTTTCCTATAGTAGTAAGTTTTATCTTTTATCAGTAAGTATTATCCTATAGCAACAAGTTTTTCATCCTACAGAAAGAAGGAAAATATATTTTTATTCCAATGGAATGAATCTGCAAGTAAAAATAGATGAAAACAAAAAGTTTTATTGATGTAGTACATTTTCTATTTTTCACTTTTTTTAACAAATGTTGATTAGCTAGTGACTTGGTTTTGTAAAACAACATCCATTAGCAATGCCCAAATATTTTCATTGCTGAATTTATTTATTTATTTTTATTTAGACTTTTAGGTCCAAACTCAATTAGAATCACAAAAATCTAGAAGGTAGGATTGTATTCATCCTGAACCAAGCCATTATGAATGACTTATTCTTGGATGCAAGAAGCTTTATTACTCTTAGAAAATATTAGAGAAGGGTTGATAGAAATACCCTTCAACTGTAGGAACAAGTTGATTTGGTTCATGAAGAAGAGATGGATTTTGTTCTTTAAAAATTTGGAAAGTGAAAGTTACCTTAGAAAATGGCTTCTTATATAGATTAAACCTATGACCCTTAAAAAGTAGTCAAAACCAAACAGAGTCAATGGCCATCAACTTTTCATCTCCATTGTTAAAAACTTGTTCAATCTCATAAGGCCTAAGCCATCTAGACTGTATTTTTCCTTTATGATCCTTGTATTTATAGACAAAAAGGAGTGCCCAATCTCTTGGTTATAAATTCTTAGTCTTGATATTCCTATCATACCATCCCACATGTTATCTTTGAACTATTTTAGTATGATGAAGTGATTCATTTCTTAGTTCATCAAGTGCATTCAACTATAGGATTCTATATTGTTAAGCTTGGAAAAGATCCAAAACCAAATCAAGTGTTGTCTTTAATTTCTTATGTTCTAAATCAATAGGCCAAACATGATTCTTAACATAAACTAAATCATATGGAGTGAGATCATTTATGGTTTTCCAAGTGATTCTGTAAGCTCAAACTGCTTCTAGGAGATGAGTTGACCAATCTTTTTGATGTAGGCTAAAAAATTTAGTGAGGATATGTTTCAATTATATATTTGCCACTTCCACCTGACCATTTGACTGAGATGGTAAAGGGTAGAATTCTTGTGTCTAATTTCATATTTTTTTACCATGGTAGTTGTGAGGTCTGATGTGAACTATGGGCCTTCGTCTGTGACTATTTCTCTTGGTACTCCATAGTGGGTGAAGATTTCTTCATAGAGGAACTTGAATACTTTCTCATCTCATGGGTTAAGGAATTCACATCTACCCATTTGGTGACATAATCAATGCACACCAGTATGTATTGTTTATTATTTAATTTAGGATTAATAAGATCTATAAAATATAGTCCCCATTTATCAAAGGGTTCCAGAACTAGTTGTGGCTATAATGGCATTTCATCAGATCAAGTGAGCTTTCCCATATGTTGACATTTATCACATCTATGGGTGTACATCATGGAATCCTTATGCAAATAAGGCCAAAAATATATGGTAGTAAGTACTTTAATGGAAATCGATTTGGTAGCAAAATGATCCCCACATGGTTCATCATGGCAAGCTATGAGAATGTCATAAGCTTCATCTTCTCAGATACATCTTCTCATAACTAAATATAGACTAGTGATAAAGAGATGTCCTATAATCCAAGAATAATGTATACTCTTTTGGATTAGGTTTTGTTTGTCTCTAGGTGAGAAATGTTGTGGTCATGATCCTGCAGCAAGATAATTAGTAATATCTGCAAGTTAAGGAGATTGAATTATTATAGAATATAAATGTTCATGAAAAAAAGAATCATCAAAAATAGGATTTTGATCATAATTTTTAAATCAAGATGTAAAATATGCTACTAAATTATCCTTACCTAGTTTTTCCATAATGTTAATATCAAATTCTTGTATCAAAAGAAACCAATGAATTATCCTACCTATTACAACAAGTTTGTTCATTAAATACCTTATTGTTGCATGATTTTTGTGGATAAATACTTAGTAACCTATAACGTAATGTCAAAATTTATTGATGGCATAGATGATGGTAAAAAATTCTTTCTCTTTTATCATGTAGTTAATTTCAACCCCTTGAATATTCTTGTTGATAAATTAGATTGCATAACTCAAATATTCATCCTTTTGTCCAAGGATAGCTCCTAAAGTGGTGTCAGATGAATTTGCATGGATGTGAAAAATTTTCTTCCAATTAGGTCCTCTTAGAATAGGAGTTGTTATGAGAAGGTCTTTGATGTTTTGAAAGGTATTTTGATGATCATTAGTCTATGTGAATGCAACATCCTTAGTAAGAAAGCCAAATAATGGGGTGGAAATTTTACTAAAATCTTTGATGAATCATCTAAGATAACCAACATGTCCTAAAAAACTTCTAACATCTTTTTTCTAATTTGGTGTGGGTAGATCCTTAATAATACTTATCTTTGTTGGGTCAACTTGAATTCCAATAAGGGATATGTGATGTCTCAACACAATCCCTTCAATCATAAGCACGTAACACTTTTCATTGCTCAAAGATAATTTATGGTCCTAGTAGCATTGATGAACTTTCTCTAGGTTGGTCAGCATTTCTTTAAATGTCTACCCATAGATAGTGAAATCATCCATGTAGATTCCAACATAATCATGGGAGAGATAAAAAAAATATGCTCAACACCAAATGGTAAGACAGCATAGGCATAGGTTCCCCATGGGAAATTAAAAGTGGTTTTTTCTTGGTCTTATGGAGTAATTTGTATTTGATTATAACCACTATAGCCATCTAGAAAGGAAAAGTAATTCTTCCTGGTTAATGTATCTAACACTTGATCAATAAATGGAAGGGGAAAGTGATCCTTTTTAGTAGCTACATTCAATTATTGGTATTCAACACAAATACACCATTTCCCCCCTTTCATAGGTATAATGACTAAGGGAGAGACCCACTGGCTATCTAAGATAGGATGAATAAATATTACATCCAAGAGTTTTTTCAACTCAATTTTGATAATGTCTTTAACTACAAGATTCATTCATCATTGGGGTAGGTAAATAGGTTTGCATTCTTATTTAATGTAAATGTGATGCATACATAAATCTAGAGGTATTCCTCTCATGTCATGTTAATCTTAGGGAAATTTTATTGTGTGCCTTCTCAGTATTGTAATTAACTAAATTTATTTTTGGGGTGTTAATGAAGTGTTGATGTTGAGAGGTTTATTTGGTAGGATGTCTACTTTATTTGTTAAAAAATCATGGTCTCTATGTTGGTGATTAAAGGAGCATAACTGCATTGATGTGGAACTAATTGATAAAATGTCCAAATGTCTCTTATGGTTTCAAAAAAGTCATATTTAGGAAAGGTATTATGAATAGGGCATGGTGTACATTCTAAAAGGTTGGTGGCTATAGGATCCTATCAATAGGTGTTTTGTACAATACCAGTAAGGATAGTGTCTTCTTCTTGGGCCTACAGAGCTAGACTCTAGTCAATTATGTACAGTGTCTATAAGGAAACAGATTCTTCAAACTCATCAATCCAAGGGGTTGGTTCATCATTATGGAAAGGCTAAGTTGGTGGATACAACACCAATTTCCTTGTGTCATATCCATTAGAAATTAAAATTTTCCTGACCTATAGCCAATAAAAGAATCAACAATAACCAACTATGGTCAACCAAGGATAAGAGGATAACCCCCCAAATTTCTCTGTAGTTGTAGGATAATAAAATTTACTAGATATTGCCAAGAATCCATAGTGATACAAGGTATTCAACAATCCTTTTAAGCTTAATAGTTGATTTTTCAGCCATTTAGAAGATGGTGGGTATTAGAAAAAGAGTGGTAAGTTTCAGTTGTTGCATGGTCTCCATGGTCATCACGTTGATGGATACACCCAAGCCAATTAAAGTATTGGAGATGGGTTGGCCATGGATGATAAAATTAACTAAAAGACTTCTTGGATCACAATATTTTGGAGGAACTATATTTCCCAACATAATATTTTCTAGGTGGCTAATGACCTGGAGTATTTTAGGATGCTTCTTCTTTCTTCCCTATTTTTTCAAACATACCTCTCTAACAACTTTATTATAAATAAGAACATCCCTTATTTCTTGAAAGAGTGGAATTTTGATGTACACATTCTTGAGTTGTCCTAAAATATTATTTTTAGGCTCTGGTTTAGGATGTGATATGTTTAATCTCTCTAGAAAAGGATGATTGTAAGTTTGTTTTTTATTTTTGGATGTAATTGGTTTAAGATTGGCTATGGGTGGTTATGGATTAGTATGGAATGGAGATAGTTAAAAAAAATTGTGATTATAGGTGAGGTGGGTTGTGGAAGAACACGACCTAAGCAAAGTTGAACTTGATTAATATCCAAGGAGTATGTTGGATATTGTATTATTTTAGTGGATTATGTTGGTTAAACTAAATTATTGGTAGGATTGGGAATGGGTTGGTTAGGGAATTGAGTGGTTTAAATAGGCTACTGAGTGTTTGTAATTATGACCTATTGTTATTATGGTTGTTACATTTGCTAGGTAAAGCCTTGATTACCTCTCCATTGCTATTGCTATGGGTTAGAGGGATATAAAAATTGTTGGTTTTGGAATTACCCTTATTAAAGTTATTGTCCATTTTGTTGCATTCATAACTAATTTTGGGGTATCTACCAACTTGTTTTAGACCAATTTTGATTGGGTACATTCATCCAAGAACCATATTGAGGATTATTTGAGAATTGATAATTTACAAACATAAGTTTGATGGCATACCTAATTTTTGTACCCATAGTTTCTATTGAGCCACAAAAAAACACCTAATTCTCATCTTCTCCTATGGCATGTAGCTCCACTATTTTAGGATTCTCCTTGGTTATGTTGTCTACTTGAGCTTTCATGGAATAACATGTGAAATCCACCTTTTTTTTGACATTCAAGGCAATAGGTGGCTAAGGCTTTCTCAATTTATTATTGCTTCCTTGTGTATGTAATGTATCAAAATTAGTAGCTAGGTGATTGATGATGTCTTGATTCATGTCTAACTTCACATTTAGATAGTCCTATAATAGATTTTGTAAGAAGGGTTCTACCCCTACTTTTGTTCATGGTTGATCTAGAGTAATTTGTACATAGAATTGTCAATTCATCAAAAGTCAATGTAGAAATGTCACCACCAGACATTAGATCTAGTGCCTTTAGACAATCATCTCTAATTCCTTTTAGGAATATCAGCTTGACTAGTTCCTTGTCCATTTTAGTTTCTTAGATTTTTTCAAGATAAACAAAAATCTTTCCATATATTCTTTTAATGATTCATCATCATCTTGTGTCATTCAAAAAATGTCATCTCTCTTGTAGTTTCTGCCCCTATAATACTCTTGGTATTTCATCAGAAACTTCTCCCCCATTTCTTCCCAAGTAGAAATGACATCATTTCCAAGTCCCATGAACTATCTAAGTGTTACATCTTTTATTGCTGCTATAAACAATTTGATTTTCTCAACATCTTGATTATAATCATAGCTGTGACATAAGATGTCAAACTCAAAAATAAATGTATCTAGATTCTCAAACACTTTTCCTCTAAAGGTATGGAGGGTAGAGTGAGGGGTATTCTTCATGGGTGAATTTCCATCAGGAGTAAGAATAGGAAATTCAAAATTAGTAGACTCATTGGTAGTGTTTTCTTCTTGGTGATCCCCCATGAATACTCCTTGTGTTGGTAGATGGGAGGTGGTTGTTACCTAATGCTAAAAATTCCTATATATTCTTTAATTTCATGGGATGTAGAATATGGAGACTTTATCTCTTTAATTGGGAATGTATGACTTCCTATATAATGGGGATGTTGTGGAGGTTTTAGAAGATTTTTATACTATCTTAGCAAAGAGTGTCTCTAAATTAGAATATTTTATAGACTTGGTGTTTCTTCTAGGGGAAAGAATAGTTTTAAATGCTTCCTTAGAAATAAATTTAGGCGATGAAGGGAAAAAACATCATATTCTTGAGTATGAGGTGATAAAGTGGGAATTCTTAGAGGTGGTATATACGGGTCTCTTCCATGGGTATGAACCTATTCAAGGTCTCCAAGTTGTGCTACCAGCCTAGTCAAAAAGTCTTCCTTCTCTACCTATTCTATTGACAATTGTGAGTGATCTTCAAGAACTCATTCATATCCTTTAGTTATTGTAGGATGAATATCCAATATTACAACAATGTTTAATGATTCAATCAAAAATCTTCCTATATATTCCCCTTCACTTTCCGTATGTTAACCACTTTTTTAAAAAAAAATTGCCCACCCTACCTACATAGGATTAGTAATATCAGGGTTTTTAAAATTTCCACTATCCTACTTTAAAAAATGGAAATTTAAACCATGAAATTAGGAAATATTTAATCTAAAGAATAGAAATATTTGGAAATAAAAACAATAAACATCCAAAGATAATTGAAATCAAGATTGAGGATTATAAGTGTGTGTCACCCTTCCCCAGCAATGGCATCAAAAATGACTAACAACAAATTCACAATCGAATGTACTTCTCCTGAACAAAATAGACAAGGAGAGTCACCATGGATTTATACCTTCTACCTCATTTAGGTGTGAACCTAAGGATTTAGACTTGATAGGATGATGTCACTATATGTTTACACTCAATCTCTAATTTGACATTCTGTTAATCGTATCTAAGATATTGAAGTGCAGTAAATGAAATGCTTGAAATAAAACATGAACAAAAAATTGGGAAATAAATGTTTATATATTGGAATCTTCCTTAAACAAATCTAAGCAATAATGTAAATCACATAATTCAAAATTAAATCACAAATTGCTTAAATAAATCAAATAACATGCTTATCTATTAAATTAGGTTGGATTGTTGTTGTAAGGATTCCAAAGGGGGCACTTCCTCCTTCCATATTCCAAATTCAATCCTTCCACTCATAATTCTTAATTGGACTCAAAAATGATTGTTCATATTAATCAAAACTATAGTAGTGAATTGTTGCAAAAAGTTATAATAATTACTACTTGACAAAATGTACTTATGATAATCTCTAATCAACATCTACTACGTCTCCACTCTATTTTTACATATTTATATACCATGTTATCCCCCAAAAAATATCACTTATTTTTGGGACAACATTTGAACTATTTTGGTCTTCCAGACCAAAATTGTCTCTTCCCTTTCCAAAATTTGTCCTAGGCATTCAAATTCCTCATTTTTCAAGCTTCTCAGAAATCTACGGACTTTGCAGACTTAAATCTATGGACTCAGTAGAAAGAGAAAATCTACAGAATTAGTAGGAAGAGAAAATCGACAGACTCTATAGGCCAAATTCAATGGGCTTTACAGGTTGATTTCTACAGACTTGATTTCTACAGACTCTACATGTAGGTTCATTTATACAAGTTCAAAGGCTTCTTAGGGTGGGTTCAACCAAAAGAATCAGTTTCTAACACTTGGTCATTTTTAGGATTGGATCAGTGCCTTGGTTCAATCAAAAATCTCCATTGGTAAGAATTTAAGCAAAGAAGGCTTAAACTGTTGAACCATTGAACCACTTTGGTTCAAAGGTTCAATGAGTTCAAAGTTCAACCAATCGGTTCATTCACTTTGTTTCAATGCTTTGGTTCATATTTTTGGTTCAACGTCTTTTAGTTCAAAGTTTGGTTCAATCAAATGGTTTGTCAGTCGATTCAAGGCTTTGTTTGAATCGTTAAACCAAAACTTGGTTCAACGGTTGGTTCAATGTCTTTTGGTTCAATGATTTGTTCATCACTTCATTTCAATCAAATGAACCATCAGCTTGAACCATTTTGGTTCAAAGCCTTGGTTCAATGAAAAGGTTCAACATCTTGTGGTTCAATGGAGTGGTTCATGAACTTGGTTCATTTAATTGAACCATCAGCTTGAACCATTTTGGTTCATCGGCTTGGTTCAACGTTTGGTTCAAAAAAGAGGTTCAAAGCCTTGGTTCAACAAAGTGGTTCAACAGCTTGGTTCAAAGGAATAGTTCAAAATGCAAAAGTTCAAAGAGCCTCTTGAAGGACAAGTTCCCTTACAGAGGGCACTTGGTTGACAAAAACACCCTTCGAAAGGGTCATTTTTGAAGGAGGCTGCAAAGGTAATTCTTTCAGAATTCAAAAAAGACTAAGGCAGATAAAGGCATAAATTCCTTTGGACTTTTTGTTTGAAGGAATTCCTTCAGAAAAAAGTCTAAAAAAAATTGAGAAAGCAGATGCACACAAAAATCCCAAAGAAATTTACAAAGAAATAAAGGCAAAGTGATTAAACATTCCACAGACTTTTGTCCATGGGAAATTTATGTGGACTTTTTGTCCATGAAAATTTGTGCCCAAAATTTTTATCCATGGGAATTTGTCCAAAAGAAAGCTCGGTGAATAGTACACTAAAGAAAAGTTGTGAAAGACTCTAAAGAAGCCTAAAGTCCATCCGAAGACTGCCAGAAGGGTAGATACCCTTGCAAGGGGCTCTTCCCAACCCAAAGTGGGTCATTTCTTAAGGCCCAAAAGAGCAAGTTCAATCTGGGAAAGTGCCAAACAAAAAATCTGAAAGAGGACCAAGGGGTGACATGCCCGATGACATCAAATTCAACACAGTGAACTAGCCATTGAAAACATAGTGACGGGCGCGCGAACGTCAATTTTAAAGCTCATAAAATATTCATTGATCCTTTGAACCTATAGACCCAAATGCATTCACAGGATTTAAGGCCAAGACTAGAAAAAAGTGAGGAAGGAATAGAACAAAAAATTGAATCTAGGACCTGATTCAATTAACCAAGAAAGGAGGAATGATGAAGGTAGGATCAGATCGCCAGGTGGACATTGAAAGTTGCAAACTTTCAATAGCGTGACTTGTTTCTTTGCATTGATAAAATCAAATGGGTAAACACCCCTAAGATCTAGCCTATCTTCTTAACAGATTCCAATGCAACATGATGTGTTACTGTTCTCAAGTCCTTCTTGAAGAGACTATATAACAGACTCTCTTCTATTGTAAATATATCTCTTTTTGACAATCAGAACGAAACTCTGTCCAAATTGAAAGACACTTCTGAGACTTTGAGCTTAGTTTGTTTATCATATTTTGTTATTGGAATAAAAAATCAAGTGGTTTTTCAAACTTTGTGCTATAGTATCTTTGTTATTGAAGAAACTATTCTTACGTCTTTTTCCTCAATATATATTCTATTCCTTTAATTTAATAAGCAGAATTAGTGACAATAGTCAGGAAGGTGTCTTGAAGAGTCAACTGTGGAGATACTTTGTGCCCCCATAATTGAATTTAGTGTGTTTTCTTTTTATTTTTGTGTAAAGGACTTTGGGACGACTTTGCACCCTCATTGTCCTTCATATCTTACTCTTGAGCAATTTAGGCGTAGACTTTCTACTGCATCTCGATTTTCTAGTTATTACATCTTTTGTTACATTTTGTTGTTACTACCTGGAGTATTCTTGTGGCTTGCTGAATAGTACTTTTGAAAGAAGAGGAGTGCTTTATATCATTTTTCTTGAGTTCCTCCTTTGATCTGCACACATCATCTTTGAAGAAATAGAGATGGATGGTTTGTCCTACCCTTGAGTATTATTTTCTATTTATATATATATAGCCTATCTATAGGGAACCTCCCCTTGATGAGAGGAGAGATCAGTCCCCTTCTGATGTGGTAAACCTACACATTTGGATGACTAATCTTATTACTTTGGCTGATCAGACCTATTTTTTTTATCAGTACGCTGATCGACAAAATATTTAACCAACAGTTTTTGGTGACTCCATTGGGGATATCTTAATTCTATGCAATTTGGAACCTCAAATTTCAGATTAAAACATCACCTGTGTCTTACCCATTATCATTATAACCCTTATCCATTATAGATTTTGGTGACTATGTTACTTGTCTTACCCATTATCCATTTATAGCCTTACCATCTTCCTCCCCCTCTGTTATTTTATCTGGTCTACAAAACTAGAACTACTGGGAAAGAGTGCACAGTTTAAAACCTCAAGCTTTAACTGAAGTAAGGTCAATTCTTTTCCATTTTTGTTTCACAATCTAGCATATTCAAGGTATACACGAAGCCAAAGGGATAAAGGTATTGTTGACCCTGTATTCGAGTTGGTATAGCAAAGTGATTTTGATCTATTTCCTTCACAATCTCATCTCCAATGAACCAAGAGTTTTCCTCCTACTAAATTTAGATCTCCATTGTCAGATGAAGTATCTACTTCTACTGTTGATAAATTTTTGCCAATAATTACCCCTCTAAGATTTGTTATCCCTCCTTTTCATAATCCTACAATGGCAGTTTAAGGCCCCTGGGGTAATGCTTTGGGTCCTCTCAATTTTACTCCACCTCTACATGAGCTTCCACGTAGTTCAAAGAAGAACTTCCCCAAATTCTATGGTGATGGGAAAGTTCATCCTGATGAACACATTGCAGCCTTCAATATAGCTTGTGGAGTAATTGGAGTAGAATTTGAAAATGTAGCAGTCAACCTATTTGTAGAGACACTACAAGGTGCTACTGCAGATTGGTTTTATCATCTACAGGCTCGATCAGTGATTGATTAGAATACTCTCAAAGCTAAGTTTGAAGCCAAATTCAAACCTATAGAAGATGCACATGCACTTCTAGCTCAACTCACATAGATGAAGAAAGAGCCTTATGAGCCTATGAGAGACTTCATTAACAAATTTGACAAAATGAGAAATAGAATTCCTATAATAGCTCGACCTACAGCTGAGAATCTCAAATGCTTTTTCATTAATTCTCAGTTTCCTGAAGTTAGTTTTATTTTTAGATGTGCTAGTCAAATAGATCTTGCTACAGCTCAAATTTTGGCCACTGAGGTAGAAGATGATCTCATCTTAGTAGGGAAGATGAAAAGATATCTAATAGAAATAGATCCTCATCATTTTCTAAATATGCATCTACAGGTGCCACTGATACAATGGTGCAAAAGCTGGCAAATGAAGTGCTAGCCTTGAAAAAGCAAATGGCTCAAGGAATGTCTTCTGCTCCTTCATTTAGAGATATGCCAAGAAGAACATTCCCAAGTTAGTCATATCAAGGCAATGCTACCAGGAATCAAGGGCAACAGAATTGTCTTCCTCCCCCACAAGGGAAACTTGCCCTAGAAGCTCCTCCAACCAATTCAACAAATGGATATCTTGAAGTAGAATCAGAATTCTCTTTCCAGCCTGAATTGCATCAAGAAAATGACACTAAACTTCTCGAAGACAATCAAGAAGAATCAGTTGGCGACTCCCACATTGGTTTCCTAAACTACCAGGATGAACCTAGAAGCAAAGGAGAAGCTTTTGATGGATCATATGCAGTGTTTACTAGGTCCAAGAACTAATCAGTCAAGCAAGCTGATAAAATGAAGAGAGAAGAGAAACCATAGCCAACAGTCATTATTGCTAAGTGTGGAACCATTTTTCCTTTTTAGTTAAAGGATCTGGTGATCACCCAAAATGTAAGTATATCAATTCATCTTCACCTTCTACTCCCATTTCACAAACCAACCCTCCTCCCATTCCTCATAAAACCCAAAAGGTTTAAATGTTTTCCTCTATTCCTACTCTAATTCAGCCATTTGACATAATTGATCATGTCAAAAAGACCAAAATACAAATGTCTAAATTTGAATACTTGCAGTCCAATCTTGATCAATTGGATAAGTTATCCAATGTGTCAAGAACCAAACCATCCCTACAAGACAAGAGGTTAAGAAAATAATTCCTGATTCTCAAAAGAACATGCTCATTCCAAATAATCTTTTTATTACTCCTCCAGTTGCCCCTAGGAAAATAGAACCTTTCTATGTTTCCCTATTAATAAATAGTTATCAGCTCAATAATTGCATCATTGATTCTGGGGCATCTAAAAATGTCATGCCTACTAAAGTAGCTGAGTCTCTTGGTCTCACACTGACCAAGACATTTGGGAAATGTTTCTCCATGGAGAACAAGCAAGTACCATTACTGAGACAAATCAAAGATGCCCAATTTGCATTTGCAGCCTTTCCAGATAAGAGAATCAGGATGACTGTCTTGGTGGCTGATATCCCAACATCCTATGGCATTTTGCTTGGATTGAATTTCTACAAGGATGTGGGAGGAGAACTAAGCATGGACCTATCTGAAGTAAAGATCCCTATCCAAGGTTTAATGAAGAGATTGTTCCTTGAAAAGGAAGCAAAATATGTGGTCACCCAAACATCAGCCCCTGCAGCACAAATTCTATTTGAGTCTTCAGGTAGGGATAATTATTTCTTTACCATAGAGGATGTTCATGTTTCTACAGATGAAATTCCTATAGCCGATAATCTAAGAATTGATTCAAACAAGACTTCAGGAGAATTGGTAGAGTGTAGTACAAATAACGAAAGATCTTCCCTCTGTAATGAAGAGAAATCTGATAAGAGATTAGCTTCTAATGATGATTCAATCTTGAAATCCAATTGTAGTAATTTTTCCACCAACAATGGAGTTGGGACTGTGTTGGTATCTCCTCAAGGAGATATTCTTCCTTCATGCAATTTGCAAGTCAGCAACACCAACAACACAGCTAGATGTGAATCTCTATTGCTCGGATTGAAGATTGTTCAAGATGAAGTGCTAAGCTGATAATTTGTCATGAGTTTGATGTGGACAATCCAATCATATGCTAGACTAAACCAGAAGAACAATCAATTATGGTAATGGACCATGTTGCTACAAATCAAGATCAAGCAAAGGAATCCTTCACCAAGAAAGCTAGGAGTTATGGCTTTCAAATTGAAGACCACATCCTACCTTGGAGCAAGAAAAAGAAAAGGCCAAGAGGAAGACGCAGAAAATTGGTTTCCTAATGGAGAGATCCATTCACTCATCACGATTTCTAGAGGCAAAATGGTTTCCTAATGGTTTATCAAGATGGCACACTCTTTTCTCTGCCTCACAATGGGCAGCATTTGAAACACTTCAACTCTTGAAGTATCAGATCATTACATCTATATATATATATATATATATATATATATATATATATATATATATATATATATATATATATATTGTACAGTTTTTAATTCTATTTTATTTTTTTTGTTTTTGTTTTTGATGCCTTTCATTTTTGGGTAGCATGACTTCGTAACCCAATGGTACACATGAAGACATTGGAGATTCTAGATTCTACTCCTTTCAATTCTTTTTGCAATTGACAGAAGTTCCCCAACTGGAGCCAGCTATTATCCCCCAAAAATATAACTTATTTTTTAGACAACATTTGAACTGTTTTGGTCTTCCAGACCAAAATTGTCTCTTCCCTTTCCAAAATTTGTCCTAGGCATTCAAATTCCTCATTTTTCAAGCTTCTCAAAAATCTACGGACTCTATAGGCTTAAATCTATAGACTCAGTAGAAAGATAAAATCTATGGACTCAGTAGGAAGAGAAAATCTCCAAACTCTATAGGCCAAGTTCAATGGGCTTTATAGGTTGATTTCTATAGACTTGATTTCTATGAACTCTACAAGTAGGTTCATTTCTACAGGTTCAAAGGCTTCTACGAGCAGGTTTAACCAAAAGAATTAGTTTCTAACACTTAGTCATTTTCAAGATTGGTTGGTTCAGTGCCTTGGTTCAATCAAAAATCTCCATCAGCAAGCATTTAAGCAAAGAAGGCTTAAATTGATAAACCATCGAACCACTTTGGTTCAAAGGTTCAATGAGTTCAAAGTTTAACCAATTGATTCATTCACTTTATTTTAATGCTTTGGTTCATCTTTTAGTTTAACATCTTTTAGTTCAAAAGTTGGTTCAATCAAATGGTTCATCAGTCAGTTCAAGGTTTTGTTTAAACTGTTGAACTAAAACTTTATTCAATGGTCGGTTCAACGTCTTTTGGTTCAATGGTTATTTCATCACTTTAGTTCAATCAAATGAACCATCAGCTTGAACCATTTTGGTTCAAATCCTTGGTTCAACAAAGAGGTTCAATGTCTTGTGGTTTAATGGAGTGGTTCATCAACTTGGTTCATTCAATTGAACCATTGGCTTGAACCATCAGTTTGAACCATTTTGGTTCATTGGCTTGGTTCAACATTTGGTTCAATGAAGAGGTTCAAAGCCTTGGTTCAACAAATTGGTTCAACAGCTTGGTTTAAAGGAACAATTCAAAATTTAAAAGTTTAAAGAGCCTCTCGAAGGACAAGTGCCCTTGTGGAGGGCACTTGGTTGACAAAAACACCCTTCGAAAGTGTCATTTTCGAAGGAGGCCGTAAAGGTAATTCTCTTAGAATTCAAAAAAAGACTAAGGTAGATAAAGGCATAAATTCCTTCAAACTTTTTGTCTAAAGGAATTTCTTCAGATAAAAATTTCAAAGGAATTTGGGAAAGCAGCTGCGGGCAGAAAGCCTGAAGAAATTTACAAAGAAACAAAAGGCAAAGTGATTGAACATTCCACAAACTTTTATCTGCGGGAAATTTTTGCAGATTTTTTATCTGTGGGAATTTGTCCTCAAACTTTTTGTCCATGGGAATATGTCCATAGGAAAGCTTAGTGAATAGTCTACTAAATAAAAAGTTGTGAAAGACTCTAAAGAAGCCCAAAGGCCATCCGAAGACGGCCCAAAGGGTAGATACCCTTCCTGGGGGCTCTTCCTGACCCAAAGCAGGTCATTTCTTAAGGCCCAAAAGGGAAAGTTCAATCTGGGAATGTGCCAAATAGAAAAGCTAAAAGAGGAACAAGGGGTGATATAGCTGAAGACATCAAATTCAACACAACAAACTATCCATTGAAAATATAGTGATGGGTGTGCGAATGTCAATTTTAAAGCTCATAAAATAGTCGTTGATCCTTTGAACCTACAAACCCAAATGCATTCATAGGCTTTAAGACCAATACCAATAGAAAGAGAGGAAGGAATATAACAACAAATTGAATCTAGGACCTAATTCAATTAACTAAGAAAGGAGGAATGATGAAGGTAGGATCAGATCACCAGGTGGACATTGAAGGTTGAAAACTTTCAATAGTGTGACTTGTTTCTTTGCATTGATAAAATCAAATGGGTAAATGCCCCTAAGTTCCATCCTATCTTCTTAATAGATTCTTATGCAACATGATGTGTTACTGTTCCCAAGTCCTTCTTGAAGAGGCTATATAAGGGACTCTCTTCTATTGTAAATATATCTCTTTTTGATAATCAAAATGAAACTCTACCCAAATTGAAAGACACTTCTGAGACTTTGAGCTCAGTTTGTTTATCATATATTGTTATTGGAATAAGAAAGCAAGTGGTTTTTCAGACTTTGTGCTATAATATCTTTGTTATTGAAGAAATTTTTATTACGTCTTTTTCCTCAATATATATTCTGTTCTTTTAATTCAACATGCAGAATTAGTGACAACAGTCAGGAAGGTGTCTTGAAGAGTCAATTGTGGAGAGACTTTGTGCCCCCATAATTGCCTTTAGTGTGTTTTATTTTTATTTTTGTGTAAAGGACTTTGGGATGACTTTGTCCCCTCATTTTCCTTCGTATCTTACTCTTGAGCAATTTAGGCATAGACTTTGTGATGCATCTCAATTTGTTGGTTATTACATCCTTTGTTACATTTTGCTATTACTACTTGGAGTATTCTTGTGGCTCACTGAATAGTACTTTTGAAAGAAGAGGAGTGCTTTCTATCATTTTCTTTGAGTTTCTTCTTTGATCTTCACACATCATCTCTGAAGGAAGAGAGATGGATGGTTTGTCCTACCCTTGAGTATTATTTTCTATTTATATATATATAGCCTATCTATAGGGAACCTCCCCTTGATGAGAGGAGAGATCAGACCCTTTCTGATGTGGTAAACCTACACATTTGGATGACTAATCTTCCTACTTTGGCTTATCAAACCTATTTTGTTTATTAGTATGATGATTGACAAAATATTCAACCAACAGTTTTTGGTGACACCATTAGGGATATCTTAATTATGTACAATTTGGAACCTCAAGTTTCAGATTGAAACATCACCTGTGTCTTACCCATTATCATTATAACCCTTATCCATTACATATTTTGGTGACTCCATTATTTGTCTTACCCATTATCCATTTATAGCCTTACCATCTTCCTCCCCCTCTATTATTTTATCTGGTCTACAAACTAGAACTTCTGGGAAAGAGTGCACAGTTTAAAGCCTCAAGCTTTAACTAAATCAAGGTCAATTATTTTCCATTCTTGTTTCACAATCTGGCATATTCAAGGTATACATGAAGCCAAAGGGATAAAGGTATTTTTGTCCCTGTATTCGAGTTGGTACAACAAAGTGATTTTAATCTGTTTCCTTCACCATCTCTTCTCTAACAAACCAAGAGTTTTCCTCCTACTAGAGTCAAATATTCATTGCCAAATGAAGTATTTACTTCTATTGTTGATAGATACAATTTTGGCAATAATTACCCCTTTGAGATTTTTTATCCATCCTTTTCATAACCCTACAATGGCATTTCAAGGCCCCTAGGGTAATGTTTTTGGTCCTCTCAATCTTACTCCACCTCTACATGAGCTTTAATGTAGTTCAAGGAGGAACTTCTCCAAATTCTATGGTGATGGGAAAGTTCATCTTGATGAACACATTGTAGCCTTCAGTATATCTTGTGGAGTAATTAGAGTAGAATTTGAAGATGTAGTAGTTAGGCTATTTGTAGAGACACTACAAGGAGCTGCTACAGATTGGTTTTATCATCTACAGGCTCGATCAGTGACTGATTGGAATACTCTCAAAGCTAAGTTTGAAGCTAGATTCAAACCTACAAAAGATGCACATGCACTTCTAGCTCAACTTACACAGATGAAAAAAGATCCTTATGAGCGAGAGACTTCATAGCCAAATTTGACAAATTGAGAAATAAAATCCCTATAATAGCTTGACCTACAACTGAGAATCTCAAATGCTTTTTCATTAATTCTTAGTTGCATAAAGTCAATTTTCTTTTGAGACGTGCTAGTCAAATAGATCTTGCTACAACTCAACTTTTGGCCACTGAGGTAGAAGATGATCTCATCTTAGCAGGGAAGATAAGAAGAGATCCAAATAGAAATAGATCTTCATCATTTTTTGAATATGCATCTACATGCACCACTGATCCAATGGTGCAAAAGATGGCAAATGAAGTGTTAGCCTTGAAAAAGAAAATGTCTCAAGGAATGTCTTCTACTCCTTCATACAGAGATATGCCAAGAAGAACATTCCCAAGTTAGTCATATCAGGGCAATGCTACAAGGAATCAAGGGCAATAGAATCATCTTCCTCCCCCATAAGGGAAACTTGCCTTAAAAGCTCCTCCAACCAATTCAGCAATGGGATATCTTGAAGCAAAATCAGAGTTCTCTTTCTAGCCTAAATTGAATCAAGAAAATGACACTGATCTTCTCAAAGACAATCAAGAAGAATCAGCTGGTGACTCCCACATTGGTTTCCTGAACTACCAAGATGAACCCAAAAGCAAAGGAGAAGCTTTTGATGGATCATATGCAGTGTTTACTAGGTCCAAGAACTAATCAATCTAGCAAGCTGATAAATAGAAGAGAGAAGAGCAACCGTAGCCAACAGTCATGATTGCTAAGCATGGAACCATTCTACCTTTTCAGTCAAAGGATCTAGTGATCACCTAAAATGTAAGTACATCAATTTCATCTTCACCTTCTACTCCCATTTTGTAAACTATCCCTCCTCCCATCCCTCCTAAAACCCAAAAGGTTGAAATGCTTTCCTCTGTTCTTAGTCCAATTTAGCCATTCGACATAATAGATCATGTCAAAAAGACCAAAATACAAATGTCTAAATTTGAATACTTGCAGTCCAATCCTGATCAATTGGATAAGTTAGTCCAATGTGTCAAGAATCAAAACATCCCTACAAGACAAGAGGTTAAGAAAATAATTCTTGATTCCCCAAAGAACATGCCCATTCCAAATAATCTTGTCATTACTCCTCCAGCTGCCCCTAGGAAAATAGAACCTTTCTATGTTTCCCTATTAATAAATGGTTATCAGCTCAATAATTACATCATTGATTCTAGGGCATCTAACAATGTCATGCCTGCTAAAGTAGCTGAGTCTCTTAGTCTCACACTGACCAAGACATTTGGGAGATGTTTCTCCATGGAGAACAAGCAAGTACCATTGCTAGGACAAATCAAAGATACCCAATTTAAATTTGCAGCCTTTCTAGATAAGAGAATCAGGATGATTGTCTTGGTGGCTAACGTCCCAGCATCCTATGGAATTTTTTTTGGACAAAATTTTTGCATGGACATGGGAGGAGAACTAAGCATGGACGTATCTAAATTAAGGATCCCTGTCTAAGGCATAATGAAGAGATTGCTCCCTGAAAAGGAAACAAAATATGTGGTCACCCAAACATCAGCCCCTACAGCACAAACTTTTTTTGAGTCTTCAGGCAGGGGTAATTATTTCTTTACCACAAAGGATCTTCATGTTTCTATAGATGAAATTCCTATAGCTGATAATCTAGGAATTGATTCAAATAAGACTTCAAGAGAATTGGTAGAGTGTAGTACAAATAAGGAAAGATCTTCCATCTCTAATGAAGATAAATCTGATAGGAGATCATCTTTTGATGATGATTCAATCCTAAAATCCAATGGCAGTAATTTTTCCACCAACAATGAAGTTGGGACTATGTTGGTATCTCCTCAAGGAGATATTCTTCCTTCATGCAATTTGCAAGTCAGCAACACCAACAACAAAGCTGGATGTGAATCTCTATTGCTCGGATTGAATATTGCTCAAGATGAAGATGCTAAGCTGATAATTTGTCAAGAGTTTGATGTGGACAATCCAATCATATGTTGGACTAAACCAAAAGAACAATAAATTACAGTAAATGGACCATGCTACTACAAATCAAAATCAGGCAAAGGAATCCTTCACCAAGAAAGTAAGGAGTTATGGCTTTCAAATTGAAGACCACGTCCTACCTTGGAGCAAGAAGAAGAAAAGGCCAAGACGAAGACGTGGAAAATTGGTTTCCTGGTGGAGAGCTCCATTCGCCTGTCACCATTTCTAGAGGCAAAATGGTTTCTTGTTAGTTTATCAAGATGGCACACTCTTTTCTCTACCTCACAATGGGCAGCATTTGAAACACTTTAAATCTTGAAGTATCAAATCATTGCATCTGTATATATGTATATTTGTACAATTTTTAATTCTATTTTGTTTTTTTTGTTTTTGTTTTTGATGCCTTTCATTTTTGGGAAGCATGACTCCATAACCCAATGGTACACATGAAGACACTGGAGATTCTAGATTCTACTCCTTTCAATTCTTTTTGCAATTGACAGAAGTTCCCCAATTGGAGCCAGCTATTGTCCCCCAAAAAATATCACTTATTTTTGGGACAACATTTTAACTATTTTTGTCTTCCAGACCAAAATTGTCTCTTCCCTTTCCAAAATTTGTCTTAGGCATTCAAATTCCTCATTTTTCAAGCTTCTAAAAAATCTATAGACTCTGCAATCTTAAATCTATGGACTCAGTAGAAAGAGAAAATCTACGAACTCAACAGGAAGAGAAAATCTATGGACTCTGTAGGCCAAGTTCAATGGGCTTTATAGGTTGATTTCTACAAACTTGATTTCTATGGACTCTGCAGGTAGGTCCATTTCTACAGGTTCAAAGGATTATACGAGCAGGTTCAACTAAAATAATTAGTTTCTAACACTTGGTCATTTTCAGGATTGGTTCAGTGCCTTGGTTCAATCAAAAATCTCCATCAGCAAGCATTTAAGAAAAGAAGGATTGAACCATTGAACTATTGAACCACTTTGGTTCAAAGGTTCAATGAGTTCAAAGTTCAACCAATTAGTTCATTCACTTTGTTTCAATGCTTTGGTTCATCTTTTGGTTCAACATCTTTTATTTCAAAGGTTGGTTCAATCAAATGGTTCATCAGTTGGTTCAAGGCTTTGTTTGGACCATTGAACCAAAACTTGGTTTAATGGTTGGTTCAACATCTTTTAGTTTAACGGTTAGTTCATCACTTCAATTCAATCAAATGAACCATCAACTTGAACCATTTTGGTTCAAAGCCTTGGTTCAACGAAGAGGTTCAACATCTTGTGGTTCAATGGAGTGGCTCATCGACTTGGTTCATTCAATTGAACCATCGGCTTGAACCATTTGGGTTCATCGACTTGGTTCAACGTTTGGTTCAATGAAAAGGAATAAAGCCTTGGTTCAACAGAGTGGTTCAATATCTTGGTTCAAAGGAACAGTTCAAAATGTAAAAGTTCAAAGAGCCTCTTGAAGGCCAAGTGCCCTTGCGGAGGGCACTTGGTTGACAAAAACACCCTTCGAAAGGGTCATTTTTGAAGGAGGTTGCAAAGGTAATTATTTTGGAATTCAAAAAAGACTAAGGTAAATAAAGGCATAAATTCCTTTGGACTTTTTGTCTGAAGGAATTCCTTCATACAAAAAGTCTAAAGGAATTCGGGAAAGCGGCTATAGGCAGAAATCCCGAAGAAATTTACAAAGAAACAAAGGCAAAGTGATTGAACATTCCACAAAATTTTATCTATGGGAAATTTATATAGTCTTTTTGTCCACGTGAATTTGTCCCCAGACATTTTGTTCACAGGAATTTGTCTGCAGGAAATCCCGATGAATAGTCCACTAAAGAAAAATCCGTGAAAGACTCTAAAGAAGCCCGAAGGCCATTTGAAGACCACCCGAAGGGTAGATACCCTTGCGGGGGACTCTTCCCAACCTAAATTAGGTAATTTCTTAAGGCCTGAAAGGGCAAGTTCAATCCAAGAAAGTGCCAAATAGAAAAATCAAAAGAGGACCAAGGGGTGATGCGCTCGAAGACATCAAATTCAACATAGGGAACTAGCCATTGAAAACATAGTGATGGGCATGTGAACATCAATTTTAAAGCTCATAAAATAGGCATTGATCCTTTGAACCTACATACTTGAATGCATTCACAAGATTTAAGGCCAAGACCAGCAAAAAGTGAGGAAGGAATAGAATAGCAAACTGAATCTAGGACCTAATTCAATTAACCAAGAAAGGAGGAATAATGAAGGTAGGATCAGATCGCCAGGTGGATATTGAAAGTTTCAAACTTTCAATAGCATAACTTGTTTCTATGCATTGATAAAATCAAATGGGTAAATGCCCCTAAGATCTAGCCTATCTTCTTAATAGATTCCAATGCAACATGATGTGTTATTGTTCCCAAGTCCTTCTTGAAGAGGCTATATAAAGGACTCTCTTCTATTGTAAATATATCTCTTTTTGACAATCAAAATGAAACTTTAACCAAATTGAAAGACACTTCTAAGACTTTGAGCTCAGTTTGTTTATCATATTTTGTTATTGGAATAAGAAAGCAAGTGGTTTTTCAGACTTTGTGATGTAATATCTTTGTTATTGAAGAAACTATTCTTACGTCTTTTTCCTCAATATATATTCTATTCCTTTGATTCAACAAGAAAAATTAGTGACAATAGTCAAGAAGGTGTCATGAAGATTCAACTGTGGAGAGACTTTGTGTCCCCATAATTGCCTTTAGTGTGTTTTCTTTTTATTTTTGTGTAAAGGACTTTGGTACGACTTTGTGCCCTCATTGTCCTTTGTATCTTACTCTTGAGCAATTTAGGCATAGACTTTCTGCTACATCTCAATTTACTAGTTATTACATCCTTTGTTACATTTTTCTATTACTACCTGGGGTATTCTTGTGGCTTGCTGAATAATACTTCTAAAAGAAAAGGAATGCTTTCTGTCATTTTCCTTGAGTTTCTCCTTTGATCTGCACACATCATCTCTGAAGAAAGAGAGATGGATGGTTTTTCCTACCCTTGAGTATTATTTTATGTTTATATATATATATATATAGCATATCTATAGGGAACCTCCCCTTGATGAGAGGAGAGATCAGTCCCCTTCTGATGTGGTAAACCTACACATTTGGATGACTAATCTTCCTACTTTGGCTGATCAGACCTATTTTTTTTATCAGTATGTTGATTGACAAAATATTCAACCAACATACCATAAAGGAGATTGTTTTATAAAAAAAAATTATACATATTCTATTGTAATATACATTTGATTTAGGATAACCAAAATTGGTTCCTTTCACTATAGTCATCTTTCATGTGACTTATAACATTATAGTAGGACAAACAAGGTTGTTTCATTCTTCGATCACTTCCTTATTGAGATCCATGGAGATTACAGTTATTTACATGATTCAATTGGAAGAAAATGAAAATTTATTCATTCGTATATTTAGTCATGCAGTGGTTATAGGATGGTCTATCTAATGATATTCCTTTACTTCAAGACATTTTGTGTAATATACATATCTCTTGAAAACATCCTTAAAAAAATTATAGAAAAAGAATTCTAAAGCAATAGATAACTATCATATATTTAATTCCAATATATAATTTTAACTATTTAAAAATAATATAGAAACATAATGCTATATGGATATATCCAAAAAGAAACTTATAGGAAAACATTCAAAAGCATGGTTAATAAGCAAGATGAGTAAAATAGATGAGGATAGAATAGAACATTTATGGGGATCATTAGTCATCACCATCCAAGCTTACCCAAGTCCCTTATCGACATGTAACATGACCTAACAACCTAATGATTTCCTCCTACGCCCATCTAGCACACCCTCTTTAACCAAAGACAAGACCCCCACCACAAAAGAGGAAGTCCTACCTCCTTGTACCAATGAGGCATCGAATATCTCATCCATCCCTTCTGATTAGATCCCTACCTTAAACCACTTGGAATACACATTATAACATCTTTCACTAGGGTAATATCAACTCCTTTCCCTTGATGCTTTCCCTACACCCCAAGAATATGGAAAAATTGGCCACCAACTTGGATATGACCCTAATGTCAAAGCTAGTGTTCCTTTTAGACATTCACATTGTCAAACCCATTTCATCTATGGGAGACTTGACATACCACTTGATGCTTTATTTCCTCCTCTTCACCTCGACTATTCATCTTCAACTTCTTCTATTCAGACAAATCAAGCTTTGCCAAGACATACCTCCATAGGTGCATTTGGAAAGGATTTGGTCTTGGGTGATATGATCATGGCCCACATGAGTTGATTTATATTAAGACTAGAAAGCCTCATGAAAAACATGGCTTTCATTTCATTCTACCCATCTAGAAGTAAACTAAACTACCTACCACCACCATTATTGAAGAAGACACCCCTTCCTCACCAACCTCTCCTCCACTTATGTGTGAGGATGATGATATCATCCCACCTAACTTTTTTTTCATCAACATGTTCAACCTCAAACCCCTGACTTATCAAAAGGAGGGGGCATCTGTAACCATCCCTTTAATCTATTATGAGATGATAAGAGATGACTCTCCTACCATTAATACTCATCAATGCCAGGATGATGATTCCATTCTCACCTACCTTGGTGCCCTAGATTTTTCCATCCATAAATCCATTCATCTTAAGACTTCTAATATGTTCAATGAATCCATTATGGATATCAACTTGGGCACTCTAAATAACCCCTACATTATCAAAATTGACCAATCATTTAATGTCAAGGAACTTTGGTACTTCCCCTCCTTTCAAGACTAGAACATAGCATTTTCTTGGTCTTATAGATACATGTCTATAATTGACCCCACCATTTCTACCCATAACATAATCACCAACTATGACACTAATCCCATAAATAAAAAACTTTGATGCATGCACCCTCACATAACCCTTCTCATAAAAGAATAGCTTCAGTGTCTTTTATCTATCAATTTCATTCAACCCATTGACTATCCCTAATGGGTCTTGAATGTCATGCATGTACCCAAATCCATATGGGTAATACACATTTGTGTGGACTTTCATGACCTCAACCTCACTTGCCCCAAATATGATTTTCCTCTATTGAGCATCAACTAGCTATTTGATCTTATAGTTGCACATAAGATGTTATCTCTCATGGATAAATTCTTAGGTTACAATTAGATCCTAATTACCCCAAATATCAGCATAAAATTACCTTTACCACCCCATGGGGAACCTTTTGATATATATTCATGCCTTTTAAACTAAATAATGCTAGTACAACCTACCAATCTGTTATGACTTATATCCTCCATGACCTTATCCATAAGATTATAGAGGACTATGTGGATGACCTTCACCAAAAATACAAACTCCAAAAGGATCATTTATCCATTCTCAAGATCATCTTTGAGGTACTTATCCATTACCATGTCTACCTTAACCCCAAGAAGTGCATTTTTGGGGTCTTATCAAGAAAGCTCCTTGGTTTTATTGTCTCCCTCTAGGGAATCGAAGTTAATACTATCAAGATCAAATAAATCATCAAAATAATTCATTTAATCAACCTCAAACAACTTCATAGTTTTTAAGAGAAGCTCTAATCCATTCATCACTTTATCTCCTAGCTTTTAGACCAATGCTAACCCTTCCACCACATTATAAAGAAGGATGTCTCTTTTAAGTGGAATAATGAATATTAAAAAGACTTTAATTCACTCAAAAAGTACCTTTTGTCTATACCTATCCTCACCCCTCCCAAGGACAACCAAAATTTCTACCTATATGTATCCACCACTAACCACTCCTTATGGGTAATGCTTGCTCATTGGGATGAATAACACAAATAAAAAGCCATATACTACATCATATACATGCTTTTGGAGTATGAAACTTGATACACCCATACCAAGAAACTATACTTCTATTTAATCTTTGTGGCTACCAAGCTTTGACATTACCCTCTTAACCAGAAAAACCATGTCATAACCAATACCAACTCACTCAAGTGCATGCACTCCAAGCCATACCAAAAATAGTACATGGCCAAATGGATCATGCTTTTATTGGAGTTTGACCTTGAGTTCCTTTAGCAAAAGTTAAGTAAGGGGTAATTCATTATCAACCAGTTGGTCGAAGCACTATTATTAGACAACCAACCTCCTCCTCTTGAGTTCCCCAATGAGTCCATCATGAGCCTCTCTCAGGCAAAATTCAACTATCAATTCACCATGTTATTTGATGGATCAAAATGTCAATGTAGTGGGGGATCTAGTATCATACTTATTCCCTTTAAGAGTGAGCCTCTTCCTTTATCCTTTAATCTTGATATTTAATGTGCCAACAATATGGTTGAGTAAGAAACCCTAGTCATAGGCCTTTAGACTACCTTAGCCTTAGGAATCAAAATAATAAACATCTTTGGTGACTTATAACTTGTGGTTAATCAAATCAATGGCTCTTACCAATACAATAATAATGTTTTTCAATAGTACAAACAACTAGTTGATTAACTCTTAGCATCATTTGAACACTACTACATCTAGTCAACCCCATGATCTACCAATAGTTTTGTTGATACCATGGCTTCCATCACCTCTTAGATCCCATCTTCACCCTCTAACTCCAATATATTTGTCATTATCCATAGACTTAACCAACCTTCCTATTTCAAACTATATTCTCCCACCATCTTCAATGTGGAAGAGACCCAACCTGATCTTTAGTATTGGCAAACCTTTGACTACCTCAACATTGTCATCATTCCTTCTATCCTTTTTAGGAATGCTCAATGAGCATTTATCTAGAGTACCTCATGTTATATCATTATGGGGTAAATCATTTACAAGCATAGATTTGATGGCCTTCTCTTCTATTGCCTACGTAGTCATGAAACTTCTCATGATATCAAGGAAATGCATGATGGGATCTGTGGGGGATGCTTTAGTGGACTCATCATAGCTAAATGCATCCTTCACCTTAATTATTACTATCCTACCCTTAACAAAGACTATTGTGTTTATGTGAAAAGGTGCGTTAAATTTTAACATGCCGATTTGCATCATACACCTAGCCATAATCTTTGCATTTCCATCAATTTCTAGCCTTTTTCACAATGGGTTCTAGACCTTACTGGTGAAGTTAATCCCCATTCTTTTTAGTGACACCATTCTATCATCACTATGACTAAATATTTTTCTAAATGGGTATAATATATTTATCTAGTCATGACCAAATTGGAGAAGATTATCTACTTTATCAACCATCACATCATCTTCCACTTCATTTTTCCTCACAATATTATCATTGATAATGGTAAATCTTTTAAGAATGAATAAGTTTAGGTCTATGTGATGTACTCAACATTAAGTTAAGCTTCTCCTAACCCTATTGCTCTCAAGTGAATGGATAGGTAGAGTTCTCTAACAAAACTCTTAAAAACATGCTAACTAAAATGGATAAGGAAATTCACCATGGATCTATACCTTCTACCTCATTTAGATGTCAACATGAGGATGTAGACTTGATAAGATGATGTCACTATATGTGCACACTCAATCTCTAATTTGAAGTTATACTAATCATATCTAAGATGTTAAAGTGAAAAAAATGAAATGCTTGAAATAAATCATGAAAAAAATATTGTGAAATAAATATTTATGTGTTGGAAGCTGCCTTAAACAAATCTAAGAAAGAATATAAATCACACAATTTAGAATTAAATCACACAATGTATAAAGAAATAAAATAACATGCTTAGCTATTAAATTGGGTTGGATTGTTTTTGTAAGGTTGTCAAAGGGGGCCATTCCTCCTTCCATCTTCCATTTTCAATCCTTTCTCTCACAATGCTTAATTGGACTCAAAAATGCTTGTTCGTATTAATCAAAACTACAACAATGAATTACTATAGGAAGTTAAAAAAATCATTGCTTGATAATATATACATATGATAATCTTTAATTAACATCTACTATCATTAGGCCTAGATTGAGCTACTTCATCTCAAAAGCACATCGAATGTTCTTATAATAAACACCTTAGAGTGCAAGAATTCAACATCGGAGACCTCATCCTAAAGGAAAATAAGCATGTCACCAATATGGAGAAAAATAAGTGAGGGAAGTTTGTTTTTAATTGTCTTAGGCCCTATATCATAACTCACAAGTATGGATAATGAGCTTATCAGTTTTCCTCTCTTTAGGGAAACCCAAAACTTGAGCCCCTTAATGCTTCATATCTGCATCCATTCTTTTGTTAAGAAGGATCAAGTTCACTTTATTTTAACTTAAGATCATCCCTTGCATTCAACCACATTCCATCTCCCTATTTTAGGGGCAACTGATTATAACTAAATCATGTGATTACCCATCACAATCATATCTTTATCTTGAACAATGGGTACCACGACTCTACCGATGGCATGATTCTCATGCTACTTTCCTCCCCTTTTTATAGAATGGATTCCCATGATGATTGTCACCTAAACCTCTTTCCACCAAAAAAAAATTCTTGTGATTTTAATTTTGCCTTCATAAAGGTGAACCCTTATGGTAGGCTAAGCAAGTCTATGTCAAGTAAAATCAGACAAAGCAATAAAAATAAAAAATACAAATCAATGGCCATCATGGGTCATTCCTAGTATTCATAGACTCCTCCTTTCAAGGATAACTATTAAAAGCATATTTGGAATTTCCCAACGTAAGGTGGACTACTCCCTTGAAGGACAACTATCAAAATTATTGAACAAAGTATAAAAAATTAGATAACTCCCTCAAAGGATGGCTAAGTACATTACTTATCAAAAAAATCAATTTCCTGGAAGCTTCTTGCATCGATCAGCTTCCCCAACCCCCAAGCAAAAATTAAAAAAAAAACAATATCAAGCAATACAAAAATCAATATAATTTTGAAAGCCACAATCGGCTCTCATAAAGCAAACTAAATATTGAAATATGCAATTGGATTTCATAGGTAGACTTCCTACATCAATTATTTTATGCTTTGTATGACATAGACTTGTTTATACTAACTCTTTGGATACCTACAGAAGAGGCATGCTAGTCTCACAAGAAGGTTCCATTTTCATCCATCTCCCCTTTACACACTATAATCTAGGGATTTTGAGTTTACTTAATGTTATGTGGTCAAGACACCTTTTCACCCACCTAATAAATGTTAATATAGAGCATTCAAAGGGCTTATTTTCATTAAGTGAATCCAAATTCGGTTTTATTTTGGTCCTTATCAAAGAGAAGCATCATGTTCTCTTCCTATCCTATCGTGAATAGTTGGTATTTCCATTATGACATTTGTCTCTTGATTATATTCTTTGTTATCCCATCTAATGTTGTTAATTAACTTACATCATGTGTTTTACCTTAAAACAAATTAGCAACAAATTTATGCACTTGTATCATAAGTAAACACATAACCATAATCATAACCATAACAAGCATAATAACACCATAGCATCCATGTTCAATACAACAATCAAGAATTTTCATCACATGTCTAAATCTAAATACTGAAGCACATAATCATTAAAATTTAGCATGTCATAAGTATACCCATAAATAAAATCCATCTCATACCTAGCTAGGTGAGTCTACATCAGTGTCCAACATATATAGCATAAGCATAACCAATATAAACACCACATCATAAGAATTAAAATAATAACAAATCATAGACCATGAGCATGATCACTAGACAAAGATCATATATATAAATCATCAATCAAATAACATCATAATGTATACAAATGTATCTCTCTCTCTCTCAACAGGTACATCTCACTGCATTGGCTCATAGGCTAGAATAAAAATGATATACAACTATATATATATATATATATATATATATATATATATATATATATATATATATATATATATATATATATATATATATATATATATATCTAAGTTATGTCCTGTCTATTCCCCAAGGGCACCACTCCCTCCTAGAGCACCATTAGATCCTAGTGCCTACCCAATGTAACACCTACCTATCCCCCAAATGCACTTGTCTATCAAACTATAGATGTAGCCCTTTGACCTAATGTCAACATGCTAGTACCTCCTACTAAACTAGCTCTATACATGCCCCATTAAAGCTCCATTAGGTATTAAGTGAGGGCTATCACCTCATAATAATATAACTCTTATATAGTGGCTATGTACCTTTGCATATCAATGGTCCTTATTAGACATGTTGGTGCTACTACTACTCCTCTAGCTTGTCTTAGAACATCTCACTCTTAGGTAACCTAGACTAGTGTAGCCCTAGCCTGATCCCTCTCACTTGTCATAGTAGCTAGCTAACCCTATACTATATCCACCTACGACTATAATGATGTCACCTATACCTATGTATTAGCTATCACTATTATTTCTTGTTTATTAGGGCCAACCCCCTATACATATGCCCTTTGGTCCCCTCTCCTAGTTGGGTCCATAGCCATCAACCTCCTACCACTATCATCATCAGCAAAAATTTTAGTCACATATAAATATTGGTACCATGTCATGTACCCATATATAAAGTCAATGTCATCTATTTGTGGCATGGCTAACATCTCCTTATGATCAAGAGAATTTGGTACTATATGTGGCTCAGGTAATAAAATCTCGAAGTCCTAATGCCTATATCTGGGGAATGTACCTAGAATACCTTGAACTAGGATGAATTGTCTATATACCCTATCAAAGGGGATAATCTCTACCTACATATCCCACTTTTTAAATATCCATTTATAAATTTAAAGAGATAGGGGCTACCTCTTGTAACCAAGCCATACTAAAAACTAAACACAGGGTCTCTAGGTAATGTCTCTAATCATTAGTGTACCTAGTACACCCCTAAACTAATCTACATTATGTGCACCTCCTCCTGCACCTAATATAGTGAAGTCACCTATCCACCACATGAATCAAACTAAGAACTCAATCTATGCATATCCCATTCATGGTAACCCCACTAGTCTCAGTACTTGAATGTGCTCATAGGCCCAATAGTGTAGAATAAGATCGACACTAATTTTATACCTCTTTTTAACCCTAAACCCCCACAACTCCATGTATATCTACACCATGAGAATAAATACCTAGTCAAATAAAATCTACCCCAATATAAATTCAACTATCACCCTTAGTAGCAAGTATGGGAATCTCCCACTTCTTAAGTCAAGAAGAGAAAATCCCAAAACTACCATCATAAGTATAGTCATCAATTATTGCTCACCCAGTGCCCTCTCATACAGTGTGTTATAGTTGAAGCTACCAATGTGCAATCTAGCCCAATCATGATCATCATTGTATAATAGCTCAAGTTGATCCTCACACTCTTTTTTCTCTATATGGTAGATTAGATCACCCTAAAGAGGTAGTCATGTGATCTTATGCACATCCTCTAGTAAGATCATCATCTCATCGATTGACAATAATAAGGATTTTATAGTCAGATCCCATCTCTTGATAAGAGATCTGATCATGGATTCATACCAAGGCACATACTAATAATGCCTCACCACTTCTACCCCAACCTCCTTCATATAGGCCCAATCATCTTGGGTCATCTCCTAGTGGATTTCTATGAAGATGCATGACACTTGATCATGCATCTATATTTTCTCCTTGGCCTATGAACATTCATTAACACATAACTTAGTTCCTTATACTATAATTGACTACGAACTTACACTATTTAACTTACTCTACCCTTTCCCTAATTACCAAAATTTAAACAACATCCATTAACAACTATAAAACACATACTTATGTTCAACATTTTTGACAAATCTATAGTCTTCCATCGATAATCACTATGATCGTCGATGATCAGAGTGACCAATGACAGTTATTATGTGTGATCATCAGTGGGAAACTCCTGACCTCTACTCTATCCTAATACCCACCCTAACACCCAAAGAATACCAATTTACTACCCTCATCTTGATCTCTACCCCACCCCTAACTCCCTACCCTCCTAATTTCTACCTCAACCCACCAAATTCACCCAAAACCCCCAAACCCTAACTAGGGCATACCCATTCAAACCCAAACAATTAATAAACCACCCTCAAAACTAAATGCAATTGCCAAATAAAGATAAACTATCAATTTAAGGATGACTCCTACCTTATTCAGTGACCCCCATCAAGGAGTAAGCCATATACCCACCCATCCTTGCCCACAACCATGACCACCCTGCATCCTATCTTAGTCACTCTAAGTCCACCTCAGCTCTCTCACCAACCAATCTCACTAAAAAGTACTTACTATTATAAAAATTCACCATAAACACCAAATTTTAGAGATTCATAGTTAAAATTGAAAATGAACATAATAACATTCAAATTCACTTTTGACCATCAAACTTTTTAGGGTTTAAACCCCAATAGTCAATAGTTAGGGTGACCAACGATGATCTCCCTTGAGGACCCTAACTGTCAATAGTTAGGTTTCTCCCACATTCACTCTTACCTCAAAGTAAGTTTAACCATGTAGAACCAAATCACAAAACCCACCCCTAGAGACTACCTTATTTGCATAGCTTGATCACCTCATCACTTTTCCATTAGTCCATTTCAACACAACTAGTGTGTATTTTATGATGCCTTTTACCTAGTCCTTTGAATACAGTGATAACATTTCCATGTTGACCACTTTTTTAACTTGTGCCACCTTATGCATACTTGACTCACTTATGTCTTCTTGGGAGCACTTCCTACCTCAGATACCCATGACACTTGACACATTTGTGTTTTATTTGGGAGTACTTCATAGCTTGGATAACCATTGAAACACAAGCATTACCTAAGAGACTTGAATTTACGAGTGTACCTAGATACCATACCTAATTTTGGTCATGTGGTCCACTTTTCACTCATTTTTATAATATTGACCTTTTTTTTTACCAACCATGACAACCTAGTCTATGCATGATCTTGGTTATCACACTTTTTGTCACACTTTGTGTGCATGTTTGTGCTTTAGTACCCAACCTATCACCCACCTTCATGACATCCACCTTTGTCATCACTTTTATTCACCTTATCAAACTCACAACTAATTTTGTTTTACCTCATTGACTCTCATTTTAAGGGGGAACACCTCCTCCCATACTTGGGGTAACTAGGCCTATGACCAATAATTTGTTTTTGTTTCGCAACTTGTTGATTTAAGCTACATAACAAAAAGGGACAAAATGTAGACACCAAAAAATTACATATCATGATTCTATATGTCAAAATTCCCTTGGACCACCTTAGGACCCCAGTGGGACCAATTTGAGATTTTGACCATAAACCAAGCCCAATCGTAATTAGTTTGAAAAAGTGACTCAACCTACCCCTTTAGTCATTCTTTTATTTATCCCTCGACTATAAATGATTATAATGAGCACTGATGGTCACCTTGACCATCAACATTCAGGGTCCACCGTCAAAAAATCCAACATGCAAACCATCTACCTTGCTTTTTTTTTAAATAGATCATCCTAAATCTATGTGCAAGCCATTACATGCATGAGTTAAAATTAGAAGGCCCAGTTAACATCTTATTGTACCTCTCCTTCCTTACCTATAAAAAAATAGGAGTAGGGAGGTGAAATCATCTAAAATCATTATCAAGAGATTGCGCATCAAAATTTTCTTTTTTTATAGGTCAATCATCATCAATCATCTAGTGATCTAACCATCATGTCAAAGATCCAAGTTGCTATCACCGCTCCACCAAAGTGTCAAGCATCATTACTCTATCAAAATCATGCCAAAATCCACCAATAGGCCAACCACCTCAATGAATCACTAGATCAACTTCTGGAAAGATAGTACTTATTTTCTGATATTCATTTACTTTATTTATATTTTTCAATTAGTCCAATACCAACCCATATCTTAGAATCCAACTTTGTGATCCCATTAATTTGACTATTTATTACCAACCTCTAACATAGTAACCATCATCAGTTTCCTCAATCACTAATAGTCTATCCAACCATCAATGATCAACTTGACCATCTACGATCACCTTAGCTACCAATGATCACCTCAACAATTGATGGTCACTATGGTAGAAAATTCTAGAAATCCATTTCCACCTATCTACCCTCAACCAAACCTAATTCTCTATGTCCCTACCTATTCACAAACCCTTGTCTAATTTTCTAAAACACACATGACACATGTAGCACTACTGTTGACTTTCTTATTGTTATATTAATCATTTCTAGTCTATTTCTTTAGAAATCATCTTTTCTGCTCAATTTTAGTACCTTTTGATTATTAATGTAATTACTTTATCATTATTTTTATAATCTTATTTATTTAAAATGTGTGGATTGATATCCCTCAAAGAAACTCTTGCTTCTAGGATCTAGCTAGCACTAGGCAATCCACTCAACTATCAATCTAACCCACCATTTGATTGATTACTATCTTATTTTTAGTTCATCCTCCCAAGCTAAAGAGGAGCTCTTCACAATCATCTGATTCAATGTGCACATAATCAAATAGGTTTTTCAAACATACCCATATTTAGTTTCTTCTTTTTCCCTTTTCAAGATATTCACCGAAATGATATCTAATAGGAGGTCTAAATATGAAGTTCAAGGTCATATAGCCTAATTATTATTGAAGAGACCTAATAGAACTAAAAAACCTAGAGGTAGTTTTGAGAGGGATAAAAGTGTGTTCTTGGTCAATAGGTGTTCGAGTTGGTGTTAAGTCACTAAGGGAGTTGGTGATTCCTTACAAGTGGGTGCTTGCTAAAGACTCTATCAAGTTGGTGCTTGATAGACTAGGGTTGGCACTCCAATTTAAGTGGGTTTTCAACTAAATTTGATTCATTATTTTATAGGACTAGTTGTCTAACTTATTGTCAATGTATTTTATTATCCATGAGGGTCTCCCACTTATATGATGTGTTCATACTTGTTATGTGTATATTCGCATTACTATGTTTCTAAACTAGTTGATATTGATCATATGATGATGTTGCTTGATGAATAATTATAAGATCTATTGAAGTAGAATTAAAAGTTTATAAGGACACAGATTTACCCCAAAGTCATTATGCTTCCAATAAGATGCAATAAGGAGGCTAGAATCTTTGGAATCATAAGAATCAATGTAAATAAGTTCCTCACCTCTCCCAAAACAACTTATAATAGTATAATTTATTCCACCTCTTTATCTAACTTAACACTTGTCCTTATAATTTATAGTGTCTGAGATGGACCTTCCTATTAAAATCTTGACATAATAGGGACCTCCTCCACACTGTGTTCTTATTTCATAGTTTTCATCATATTGAGTGGTGGTCTATAGTATGTTCCATGGTATATTAGTTATTGGGTCAGGTGAGAGGTCTAGTAATCTATAGCTATCTATACACCAGGAGGTGGAAGCCTAGTATGTACCTTTAAAAATTTTATAGAGGGATCGCTTCAAATATATCATAAAATCTTATCCATCATTCCAACTAATATTGATCTATCTAGAACCTCAACATCATCTTTTACACTCAAAAATATGAAATCATGTTCATATGGTTCAGGTTATTAGGGGATGCCTAAGCCTTGGATGTGATTTTGTATTAGATAGTGAGGATTATAATCCCTATGGAATAAAATAAACAAATAATAGGATACCTTAGCTTTATTAACTTCTCTAAAATGTGTTTTTTTTAGTGTAACACATTTGTATAATCATCAAATAAGAGTCATGAAACATGTCCTCCTCCTTCTTCAAATCCTCATCAACACTATACAATAGCTGGTTAGTAACCTCCTTTTTATCTAGTTTGCTTAGGACATACTTTAGGAGGTGTAAATGGTAAACCTTGTTCCCCATCACCATGATTATTATGTAGTTTTGATAGAGCCAATAATTCCCCCTTATCCCTAGTGTTATGCTAATTATTTTTGATATTCTAGGCAAGGGATCCTTGTGAATTTCCCTCCAAACTTGTTAATAAAAATTTTCAATTATTTTAAATATCTTCCTCATACATACATATATGTGAAGGAAAGAAAATAAGTTACATGCCTAGTTTTTTATACAATCTGGGGTTGGGCTCTAGAGAAATTCATTATGCACATAGACAGTGCCCATGACTACATCCAATAGATATGACATAATATAGAAATAGATACCCATGGGCCTCTTATCCTTCTTAAGAATTTATTCCTAGATTCTAGTGCTAATTATCTCTCTTAATGTGAAAGTTAGCTTATAAGTAATCAATAATCTAATCTACTTCTCCAAGAATAATCTACTTCCTCAATGTATTTTCAATTTTAATTATTTTATTCCATAGTTAAATTGGTGCATATGAAATGTTGCATCTATGATGGGTAGTCATAGGTACCTCTAGAATCCATCACAAGAGCTATAGGCAACAATTATTTTGTGGCTTAGGTGGTGTAGGAAACTACCACTAGTCACCTTCCCTATGAAGAATAAGTCACTCAGCAGGGGTATATATGGCATCACATTAGGTTGAGTCACTAAAAATGTAGTTTTTGATGTTTCAATGGTAGAAATTCCACTACCAACTGTCTCTTTGTGGCTATCAAATTATCTTCACATGAATGGGCATCCACATTCTTGATCACATCCCAAAGAGCTGAATAATTAGCACATTCATTATTGAAAATAGTAGAATCAAATATGGCATATGTCTATTCTATGGATTATTTAATAGATAATTTAGAAGGTGGCAGTATTCCTTTAGATACCTTAGATGAATAAGCCATTATTACCTAGTTTAGTTACAATATTCTTATGATAATTCAATTGTTTACTTGATTACTATAAGTAATTATGGTAGGAACATAGAAATTGATGGATTTGAATTCCATTTTAAATGTAAATTCACTTTATATCTACAATAATCAATAGGCACAACGTCTTTCTATAATTCATTCATATAACATTGAGTATATGTTGTTAATTTTAGTTTGTACACCTTTAATTTCCAACATCTCCAAGTTTGTTTTATTCATTCAATTGAAAATTTGCCACTTTAATTTGGAGGTTATTCCATGTATACTTTCTATATGTTTAAAGGAATTCCATGATGTTACCTTGTACAATTTTCACCTTGTCACTACTTTCATGTAAAATTAATTATGCCATGTAGCATGCCTTCAAAATTTAGGTGTCAGGCTTTGTGTTGAGACTGAGCTGGCCAATAATTATAATGCCTTGAATATTTTTAATATGAAGGTGAAGGATAAAAATAACAAAAGTTCCTAATAGAATCTCAAAAAACTAAATCCTATAAATAAAACTTGTAAAGAATAAAAGCTATAAATAGAATCTCTAAAGACCAAAAGTTATGACAACATAGATGCCAAAGACCCAGAAGTCACACTTCAAATTTTTTTTAAATGAAAAAAATCATGAAGTGTAAAGTGTCACAAAATTTGGAAGTTCCCAAGGATCAAATATTATGGTGGAAAAATATCATGAACAAAAGTTTTGAAGACCAAAAGTTACGACAACATAGATGTCAAAAACTAACTTCCCAAACAAAAGTTCTACAGACCAAAGATAGGAAAAATGTGTGAAGTAAAAAACATGTGAACTCTAAAAATTGAGAATTTAGGTATACCTCCATATATGAAAAACTTTTGAAATCCATTAATAGGTTACTCTAAATAAATCACATAGTAAAAACCTGGAAAACAAATAAATGTTAATTATATTTATATTGAGTAGCAGCCATCTACCTAAAGAATAAGAACTTTTAAATATTTGAATCTTGATAAATACACATATAGATGCTAATGAAAAGGATTTTTTAAAATAAAACTAGACTTCTCAAAATTTAATGAGTCCCTTTTCAAAAAAAAATAAGGATGGGGTGTATTGAATAAAATAAATGGAAAATCACAAGGGGAATACTCTCGAGTATTAGAGAAGATTGAATTTTTGGTTAGGAATTATAAATCAACATGAATCATATCAAAAAGTAATAATTAAACTAGAAACATAAAAGAGACTCCCAATATATTCATACAACATACTAACCTTTCCCATATCTTGAATCTTTGTGTGATGAAGTGATTTTCTTTTACCCTTATCTTGAGTATTCTAGCAAGGACTTGGAATAAATTTTAGGTTTCATTCTAGTTTCCTAAAAGCATATTAAAACCAAGGAAGCTTGGGCACTGCTCTACTTTTATCTAGACATTCATAGCCATGAAATAAATACCATTGGTTCCTCATCTTTATTCCCTCATATTATTGCATGATGTGTGATACATTGATATTATTTCATCATGTGAGTCTTTGATCACCTCTAGATTTTATTCAGGTTTACTAATCACTCTTTACACTGCATTGGTCCTCTTTTTTCTAAGAATCAAAGTAGAATAATAAATATAGGAACCATTTTAAGATGGTGTATCTAAAAATTTTATTTACCAGAATGTCTCTGCAAGCTATATCTATATCAATGTTTATTACTTAAGCAAGTATTAACATGAGACGTGTATTTGATACAAAGAGAAGAGAAACTTTCTAAAGTTTTCTGGAGTAATGAGATAATATTTTACATACTTTATAGAAGTATTCAATTATTATATAACCATAGTTAATTTATTTATTGCATACCCAAAATTTGAAAATATCAGACACAAGGGTGCAAAACCTACAAATAAAGTCTATTTATGTACTCCATTTTATGTCATTACCACACTTGTTCTTGTTTTATAACCTCTCTTATGGATTTGGCATACATAATCTTAAGTATGAATTAAAATCCTAGTGAATTGGATATTAGCTTGGACATACTAGAAGTCGTCAATCAAATTATCATAGAAAATAAAGATGTCTATTCTAAAAAATAGGTAACTAATCTAAAAAAATAAAAATGTTGAAAATAGGAAAAGCTAATATAGAAAGCATAAAACTACTCAAGAAACCTGACTATAAAATCATTAAATATAACCTACTCCTACCTCTACCTTAAAACTTACTATCATTTAGGGACATCTCTAAATGGCACATGCATGAAGTAGTGCATCAAAAATTTCTCATTAACTGGATATGTTAGTCCATTGCCTTATAGGTCACTTAAATGGAAAGTATTATTACCCAAGATCTATGATATCTGGTAAAGTGTGGTCCATTAGGGGGTAAACTTGTCATGTTGTCCTATCTTTTCATTTTATCACATAAAAGGACCAGGTCAAATATTCTAAATATTTTAAACTTTTATCTTCTATCAAATATCCTTTTTACCAAGTCCATGATGTTTACTGAAATGAAGCAAGGCTTCATTCCTTGAATCATCCATCTCTATTATATCTAATAAATGAGACTCTACTATCTCACTTGGTTCCATGTACTCTTGCATAAATTGATATGTTGGAAATTTGAGCATGATTGGGAATAGTAGATGTCATCTATATGCTAGAAAGTAAGGTGAAGCTTTGAGGGACTAATTAAATCTTGTTTGTTCTACCCATAGAATATATTTCAATAAATGATGTCATTTTCTAGGTTTGCTTATAGTTAACTTTTTAATTTCATCAATCAAGTTATAATTTATTAATTCAACCAATCCATTTCCTTTTGGGTAATGATTGGAAGATGACCTAATGGTGATTTTATTGTCATGGGCCCATTCAGTGAACTCAACTTATTAGAATGATGGACCATTATCACAAACTAAGGAAATGGGGGTACCAAACCTAGTTGTGATGTTTTCCTCTAGAAAACTAATTACATCTTGTGCTCTAAAATGTTTTGTATCCACTAATTCAGTCCATCTAGTGTAGTAATTTATGGCTATGAGCATAAATTTATGACTAACTAAGGAATTTGGTTTGATGACATTGATGAAAATCTGAGCCCCACTGAGAAAATGTCCTTCCTTTAATGACAAGTTGTAATGACATTGCTACTTGCACTTCTATTTTTTCCAATAATGATGTCATTAGTTTTCTAAATTAAACATATTATAATTTCCCCACTTTTTTTCTAGCTATAACCAAGTTTGTAACCCAAGTTGAGTGTCTAATAGGGAAAACTATCTAGCATTCAAAAACTTTTCTACTTTTTTTTGAATGAGTGGTTCCAACATAGGATTAATCAGTCTCTATCTTTGTCTGAATGGATTATGGTCTAGATTCAGTGGGATTGTATGAGTGATGACTCTAGGATTGAAAACCTTCAATTATTCATAGGTACATGCAATCACATATATAATAGATGAGTAAATATTTCACCCTTTATCCATCTTTTGGGGTTAAACTAACACTAATTTTGACATAATGTAGATCACTATCATACCCTAAGTTTTCCTTATTGAACTCATATTCATTGACTTTGGGTTACCTTTGCTATTAGGATTGGGGATCTAGATCAAATAATCTCTTTAAAGAAACCACTCCTAAATGAAGATTATTATTCATTAAATCTTGCCTCGCTATCTCCCTCTATAATATTTCAAATTCTTCACAAAAATCAACATAGTCAAGATCACCATGTTGTGATGTGTTATAAACCCTACACTAATCAGGTAGAGATTTCTCTAGTATGTTGATCTCTAGTAATTTATTATATTTTTGTTGTTCCAAATTATTTTTATTTTTGTTGAAAGACCTATTGTATATTTGAAATCCAAAATTTTGATTATTATCCAAACTAGTAACATTACCTATCTTCCTTTGTATACCCAAGAAGACATTACTTACCTTTTGAACCATCCTTTGTATATAATCCAATTTTGCTTTGGTAGATACCACACCATGGGTAATTGTGTTATTGGATGGAAAATAATATTGAATTTTCTACTAAACATTCATTTATATAGGATTTTTTAAGAATCCATAGTTCTTATTCAATGTATTTTATGTCATAGGAGGTAGTGCATACAACTAATTTTGGTTGAATGATAGAACATTACGATTCACATGAGGTATTGGATTCAAAGATAAAAAATATAATTGAGGATAGGAGTGCCTACTATATGAGGATTCAGTTACTTTTCAATGTTGATCACTTCTTCATAGGCCAATGATAGAGAGTTAGCAGTAGCAACTCTTCATAGAAATACTATAGTAATTAGATCTAGTTATTCTTATACATTTTGAGTGCTAGTGTTCTTAGTGGTTTATATGTAGTGCTTAGCCAAGTGTCCATATTATAAAACCTTGAATTATAATCATGGATTGACTCATTAGGATCCCTCTTCATACTGATGAAAATTTAATACACCACACTTGAACTGGTAACCTATATGAATTGGGCAAGAAAAGTGATTTGACACAAGTTCCATGAAGTAATTGAATTCTCTTACAAATTGAGTAACTAATCATAATTAGCATCCTATAATGTAAATTGTAAAATCTTGCATATAACATCTTCATCAGTAACATTCATCAATCTTAAAGTAGCCTTGAAAAACTTGATATATTCCTTTGTTATTCTTCATCCTAGCATGGTGAAAGAAGGTAGATAGTTCTATATTTTCCTTATTAAATCATTCACATCTCTTGGGAATACAATGTTAGATCCAACTAACCAAGGCTAAGACATAGGATGATTAATGGGCTAGAGGTTTCCTACTGAGAAATGTGTCCTCACCCAATGCATTATAGGAACAATTGGTGCACATCTAGGCCTTTGATGAATAGACAAAGGTGAAACCAAAATACTAGTTTAGGCTCTAGACCTAGTTACTCTCTTTAGTGTCTCAAGTGTAACTCAGATGTAGGGGGAAACCCTTTCTAATGAAAATTACATAGTGTTTATATCCCTCTTTCTAGTGATAGATTTATTCCTATTGATGTGGTTTTAATACACAATATAAATTTAAACAAGGTAACCACTAATGTTTTAAGATCTCAATGGAGATAAACTCCACTCCAGCGCATCAGCTAAAGATATAAGTTCAATAGATGGATGGTAGAATAGTAGGTTGTTCATGTAGGTTGTTAATCAAGTGCGAATGGATGAGTGAAACCTAGAATAAAGTTAAAACCTAATTGAGTGTGATGGATGAAACCTATGCTAAAATTGGTAGATCTTTAAAATCTCCAAAAGAGGGGAAAAGTAGAGAAAAAAAAGGCTATGTGATTTCCAAATGAATTACTTTTAGGATTATCTCTTTGTGGATAAGTGTCTTAATATCAATGTTTGTAGCTAGTATCTATTCCACATGCACATGAAAAAATAGTAGGGAAGTATGAGGAATAATTGATATATTAAACTCTAAGGTCTCAAATAAAGGTTTATTCCATTTAGAGTAGTTATTGTACAACCTTATTCATAAGATTATAGTTCAAATTAGAGAGGTATCTAAGACAACTATTTCTTAGACATAGGAGACTATATCAAGGAAAACACTTCTACACACTTAAATAATTTAAATAATCAACCTATTTACATATAATCAATTATATTTACTAATCATCTAATATTCATTTCACATCTTTAATAAATATACACAAGTAATAACAATAAGTATTTTTTGGTAGCTTTTTCACACTTCAAATTACTAAATAAAACAACTAAGAAAGTAAACACAATTAATTACACTGAATTGGAATGGAAAAGGACATCAACACAGTTTCATGATAAACAAAAAAATTATTTATGTATTAATTAAATATTCTGACCCCTAAAAATAGAAAGATTATAAGTATAAATATATTTGGGGAGGTGTCACCTCATCCTTCAAATCTATGTAAAAGTCTAAAATTACATGTTAACATTAATTAGAATGAGATTTATAATTATTGTAAGTTCTACATCCATTTCTAAACTATTCAAAACTAAGTATTTTGAAATTAGACTTGGTCTTGCAAATCTATGCAATGTGTGCATGTTTCAAAAACTATTCAATCAACTATTACATGTATTATTTGCATTGTCAATTTACTTATAAAATACATACAAAAATAATCAAAGAAACTAAGGTTTACTAGTCGATGGGGCCTGCATGGTTGAACTAATAGTCATTGGAGAAATTTTAGTGTAAGGTGTATTTAAACTATAAGACCCAGCCATAACTTGTTTCTTCACTTCCAATTATTGGTAGTGTTTGTATCCAATGTTATATTATAACCTTATTGAATCCATGTTAAAAAGAGAGGGTTTATGTATCCTTGTGACTTGCACTAGTAAATGTGCATGCTCCATCTTGGTGTCTCTAAATCCAACCCAAAATATCTCCACCTCTATGACCTTATTCTTGGTAAAGCCTAGTTATTATTCAATTTCTTCTAGTGTACATCCCTAGAGACTTTACTTAAAATTGGTTGATGCCTCCTGAAGTAGTTGATTAAAATTAGCCTTGTTTATTGATTTTTCTAAGGGATCTAAGTCCTAGTATATATTCAACTCATCCAAAAAAATTAGGACTTGTTTTCCATGTTTTTCTAGTTAAGGAATCAGGGCTTGCACATTTGATACCCAAACTCATACATTTGATGTCCTGATGACCACCATATTGAGAGCATTGGATGCTTCCAGTGGTACCATTGAATCAAGATGGTTTTAAAACTTATTGGTTGTGTAAAATACAATTAAATTCAAATTAATTTCATCTTCTTTCAAAGAATTAAATAATTTGATAGTTTCAACAATGTGAGGAGACAATTCAACCCTCATTAGATCAATAGTTTCCAAAATATTTAAAATTATAAGAGTTGTGTTTTGTACATTACCTTCAATATCCCTAAGAACATGAATAATTTTATGTTTTTTCATTGCTTACTCCATCTCTTTTTTTAATGCTTGTCTAGATTTCTCATTCTGTGCATGAAGTTCTAGTAAAGCCTTTGTTTGTGTCTTGAGATAAGACTTGAAATCCTCATTGTATTGAGACTTACCAAGTCTTATGTTCTTTATCTTAGAAAAATATAAAACATCCTACCTTTCCTCTAAAACCAAGATTTGGCTAGGTTCATCCTCTATTTTCCTCTTCCTGACCTTTTGGATAGTTTTAATGATTGCCAAAAATGGAGCTCACTATGGGAAACTATGTTATTCACAAATTGGGCCTTTGTGACATTTGGGCCTCCAAATTTATAGCCCAATATGGGATTAAAAACTAAGAGGAGTCAACTAGTTGAGTATCCTTAGTTATGGTTTCTATCAAAATGTCCCCTCAAGAGTCCATTAAATCCTCTACATGCAATGGGTCTGGTAATGATGGTTAAATGATCTTAGACTAGTCCACATTACCAAATTGAGGCATTGGATGGATAATATAAGTAGGATTATTGTTCTTAGATTTAGAAGAGGGGACAATAGAAGTGGTATGGGTTGTAGTGGTTGAAGGCATTGGAAAACTTAATTGAGTTGAGGATACATGTAATTGAGCATTAGTAAGGGCTCCCCTAGTCTTCTTAAAATGTACCTTCTTGGACTTAGGGGGAGAAGGGGAAATTACAACTAAAATAATAGCAAGGGAAGTATAAACTAAAATAGAAACATAAAATAGGCACACCATAAACCATATGAGTTGAAGAAATAATATCAATATTAGTATAAATAAGGATTGTAGAAAAATAAGAATAGTGGTAGTAGGTTAAATAGTAACTATAAGAGTAACAAAATCCATATGACCCAAAATAAATGCATTAATAGTTATTGAGGTAGTGAGAGCCTCACCTAATTTATCTACCTACAGTGTTGATTTCCCTTTGACCCCCTAAAGACTCAAGATTTTAGCCTTTCTCAATTCCTCATCGTCATCCTTAGGTTCATATTGAAGCTAAGTCCCTTTTTATAGTGGTGTTTTGGAAACTATATGCATATGAGGCCTAAGAAATATATTCTTCCTTATAGAAAACCATTGTCTTTTTGTCTAAGGGAGGAGCCTATTGAGTAAAAGTGGGTGTGAAATTCACACTTTTAGTAATTACAATTGATGATGTAATAAGGAAGTTAGAATTAGAAGAATCAATGTAAATTGGCTCCTCAGCTCTCTCAAAATAATTTATAGTAGCAATAATTTCCTCCACATCTTAATTTGACTTAACAGTTGTCATTACAATTAGTGGTGTCTTAGATTGACCTTCCTATGAGTAACTTGACATAATAGGGGCCTCTTCCACACCCTATTCCTGCTTCATGGCTGTCATCATAGGGGGTGGTGGTCTAGAGGATTTTCCTTGGTCTAGTGGCTATTGGGTTGGCTGAGAGGTCCAATAATCTGTAGTTATCCATCCACTGAAGGGTAAAATCCTAGTATATGCCTATGTAATGATTATATAGGGATCCCATTAGATATCTTTTAAAATATTCTCTATCAATCTAGCTAATTTTTTTGTCTCTATAACCTTAGCATTATCTTTTTCATTTTAAAATATGAAATCATGTTAGTATGGTTCATGTTGGTAAGGGATGACTAAAGCTTGTATGTGATTTTTAATCACACAGTGAGGATCCCAATCCATGTGTGGAAAATTAACCAACAAATAGTATTCCCTATCTTTACTGACTTCTCTAAAAAAAATCTTTTAGAATAACACATCCAACCAATCATCAAATAAGAGCCATGAAACATACCCTTCTTCTTCAAATCCTCATCTATGCTTCACCATAGTTGGTAAGTAAGTTCCTATTTATCTATTTTTTTTGGGATGTACTTTGGGAAACATAAAAGGGAAACCTTTCTCCCTATCACCATGATTACCATGTAGTCTAGATAAAGACAATAATCACCTCTTAACCCTAGTATTTTTCTAATGATTTTTTATATGATAGGCAAGGACTCCTCATGAATTGCCCTCCAATCTTGAGGATAAACATTCTCAAAAATTCTAATTATATTCCTCATATATGCATAGATATGGAAAAAGGAAAAGAATATGCATACCTAATTTTTTATATAATCTAGGGCTAAGATCCAGAGATATCCACTGTGCACATAGATGGTTCCCATGACTACATCTAATAGATACAACATTATATATAAATGGCTTCCCATAGACCTCTTTTCATTGTTAAACATTTTTTCCTAGAGTCTTATGCTAATTATCTCTCCCAGTGTGATGGTTAGCTCAAAATTATTCAATAGTTCCATCAATGGCACCCATTATATGTGGATAAAGTGGATAATGGGTTGACCATATAACTTGTTCAATAATGCCACCCCAATATATATTCCCATCTAAAATTTAGTGATAGGAATTAGCTTTATGGCCATGAGGGTGACTACTTATTAAGTAATAATCCACTTCCTTAATGTATTTTTTATTGTGGTTTTTTTTCTTCGATAGTTAAACTTGGTAACCATCAAATGTTATATCTACAATGGGTTGTTGTAGGCACCTATGTGATGCATCACCAAAGATGAAGGTGACAAATATTTTATGGCTTAGGTGGTGTAAGAAAATGCCACCAGTCACTTTATGTATGAATAATAAGTCCCTCATTAGGTTGATGTATGAAATCCCCTCATCCTTCACCATTATGCAATGTAGTTATTAAAATTTTAATGGTATCAAGTACACTACTAGATTTTATGTGCATCTATCAGATTCTCTTCAAAATGGGTATCTATATTCTTGATCACATCTTAAAAAGATCAATAATTGGTGTGCTCATCATTGAATATATTAGAATCAAATATAGTATTTGTATATTATATTAAGTCTTTAATAGATAATTTATAAGGTAGAAGAACTTCCTCGAATGCCTAAGATGAATAAGCCATTGTTACCTAATTCAGTTATGTGATTCTCATGATAATTCAACTATTTTCTTGGTTATTGGAATTAATTCATGTAAGAACACAAATAGTATAGGATTTGAATTCTCTTATGAATGAAAATTCACTTGATATTTTCAATAGTCAATAAGCACAATGTCTTTTTAGAATTCACTCATACAACATTATGTATAGGACTTTAAGTTTATTTCATGCACCAATAATGTCTAACATCTCCAAGATTATTTTATTCATTAATTCAAACTTTGACACTTTACTTTGGTGTTTATGCCAGGTATAATTTATATACATTTTAAATAATTCCAAGATGTTACCTTAGAAAAGTGTCACCTTTTCTCTACTTTCATGCAAAATTAATTATGCCACATAGCATGCCTTTGGAAGTTGGGTGTCAACCTTTATGTTGAGACTGATCTAACTAATTTGTATGATGCCCTAAAATACAAAAAACATGAAGGAGAAAGCTATGAAAAATAAAAATTTTGAACAAAATATCTAAAGACCAAATCCTATGAAAAAAACTTACAAAGAAAAAAGTTTCAAATAAAATATTTAAAGTTGCAATAACATATATATCGAAGACCTAGAAGTTACACTTTGAAAAAGTTATGAAATGCCAAAACTCACAAAGTATAAATTTCTATAAAAGATGGAATTTTCCTTAGATCAAAGGTTCTAGTGGGAAAAAGTTATGAACAAACTTTTTGGAGACCAAAATTGTGACAACACATTTTGAAAAGTAACTTCTTGAACAAAAGTTTTGAAGACCAAAGATAGGTGAAATACATGAATTGAAAAATGAAAAATATGCAAAGTCTGAAACTTAGTATTTTAGGTCCACTTAAATATATGCAAAACTCCTTATATGCATCAATAGGTTATTATGAATAATTCACATAGTGAAACCTAGATAATAGACAGATTCCAATTGTGTTTATATTGAGCAACAGTCATTCACATAAATAATAATAACTTTCAAAGCTTTAAATTTTATTGAATACACATATAAATGTTGATGAAAAGAATTTTTGAAAAAATAAATAGACCTTTCAAAATTTAATGGGTCCCTATTTGAAAAAAAAAAGAATGGAATGTGTTGAGTACAACACATTGAAATGTGTCTCCTGCATTTATCCATCCAAAATTAATTCTCTTATGAGAAAAGGTACCCCACTATTTGGTCAACTTTCATCTTATCATCATTATTTATTGACATCTTGTTTTAACCTAAAAACCCATCCAAAAAGGACATCATATAATGATCACTCATCATTTTTATGAATTCATTTAAGTATGGTAAACAATAATTGTCTTTGTTAGAGGCTCTATTCAGATTTCTAAAGTCTATATAAACACTTATTTCTCCACTCTTTTTATGAACATATAATATATTAGCTACCCATGTGGAATGTTTAATGGAAATATTGATTTTGAATATAATAAATTTATATACTTCCTTATGAATTATTTTCATAAGGATAGGATTAACTAATTTTTAGCTTTGTCTGAAAGGTTTGTGGCCTTCCTGTACTAGGATGATGTGAGTAATGACTTGGGGATCAAAGACTTTGAGATATTCATACAACAAAGGCTATCACATTTTTATACTGTGTAAGAAAATATTTCATCTTATCCTTTTTTATTTTTAATAATCAATTCCAATGTTCACATTCTATGTCTTTTCAAGTGAACACAAATTAACCATCATAATTTCTAATTAGAAGGCTCTTGTTCTTGGTGTTTCTCAATATGCATTTCTAGATAAATTAGCCTTCCTAGTGACACCATTCCTTTAGAAACTTAATTAACTTTAATCTTAGTATTTAATCATCATATATTTCTATCTCCAAATAAAAACATCTATCCTTCTCATCAATGACCTTCAATACAAAAACACCAATGTTATTCATGAATTGCAGGAGTTTTTTTGTCAACATTAAACACATAAAAATTATATTATAAAAGGACATGAGATTAAATAAACACATTATTTTTTAATTTAGGGTCATTCAAAGGGAATAAGTTTTTAGTTGATGCTACAAGACAATCAACAATCTAATTGTCATATCAATGGATCACAAGTATATAAAAAGAATATTTTTTTAATCGGGTCCCAACTCCTATGTTATTTCTTATAAATCATGATGAATTACACCATAACATTATCATAAATTGTTTATATACAAGTTAATAAAGACCAAAAAAAATTAATATTTTCACCTTATGATGCAAAGTAATTTTTAGACCTAAAATCATAGCATCATATTCAATTAGGTTTTTATTACAATGGAATTATAGGTGATAAGTAGTAAGGTACTTCTTTCCTCAAGGTTTACTGATAAGAGACATGCATGATCCTTATTTTGAATTAGATCCATTAAATATAATGCTTATATGCCATATTAGTGAATAATCATTTTCTTTTATGTTTTTAAAGTATATGAGTTTGTGGTGAGGATGTAAAACAATATGTTAGTGTAAATTGCATTTGCATTCTCATTATTAGGGTTGTATTTAATGATGATCTATTTCAACTTGGGTTCTCTATTCCATTTAATAAGATTATAATTTCCTCTCTATTGAATCTTTGAGTCACCCTAGTTGGCACAAGACTTATTGAGACACTACAGAGAAGTAACGTACCTACAAGATCCTAGATGCTTAACCAAAATATGCACAGGCATTATTTATCCATGTTTACACCCAAGACTAGTCAAGTATGGGTATGTATAGCAGAAAAATGATGGGTTTTGCCTATCATAAGTCTTTGATGTGTACTATAGTTTAGGATCATTTGGCATGCAAACTCAAGAATCGATTAGGTCCAAATATGCAAAGTCATAATTTATGGATGGTCAAGTAAAGGAGTGTAAGGAGTAGTTATAAGCCATGAGAGACATACATAAGAAATTTTGTCTTTGCATGTAATTATATCCAAGGATCCCCATGCCCATCTAACATAGTCTCATGCTAGTGTATATGATCCTACATCTATGCCCTATCTCTATGCAAAATGTGATAAACAGTCACACACTACCCTTGCCTCAAACTTAATGTCTAAGTAACTATTGCATGTACCTTAGCACAAGAGTATTTCCAAATCAAATGTGTGTCCATAATTTTAGTATACATGAATTATGCAAAGAAAGAAGTGCATGTCAATTTTTCATGTGTACTTTTACACAAAGATGGCCTCATGCCTAACCAACGTAGATCCATGCCCATGTATAGGATTCTACATCTATGCCTTTGAAATGAATATAGTGCAATCCTCCTTTCACTACTACCACATGGTTGCTAATGCTCATTTAGTAAAAGGAAGTTTTTAGTTTTCCTAAGAAAAGTACCAACCCTTCATGTCGTTATTTGGCACTCATCTAAGGATAATCCCTTTCTAACATAGATGTAAGTAGTGTTATTGGCTAGTGTAAAATGAAAATGGAACCCACCAAGAAGCCATAGCAAATAAGTAGCACCCACATGTCATGATCATGTTTTTAATTTCCTAAGCTCCCATAAACTCCTTTGAGATCATATCAAAGTTATGCATGGAATTCCTATAATACCACACCCATGACCAATCAGGAAGCACCATGTGTCAAGTGATAACTAAAAGTAAAGAGGTGGCTAAAGGTAGTTTAGTAGATCCCAAGGCATCATCATAATAATTAAATACATAAGCAACTACCAGACATTATGATGTGGATACATGCCATCATTTGACCTTGTCAAGGATATCTTATGTTCCCCTATACACACATATACCTAGAACTGATCATACCATCAACTCTAGATCTAATCATTGAACAAACTTTGAGAAGTATGGTTGTAACACCATAAAATAATTAAAGCTACACCTATTTACCAAGTGGCATATTAATTGTAAAAATTGCTTATTCATTTTAAAATCCTAGTTCTTCATCATAAAAACAATTAATATTTTCTTCAGTAGCCTCACACCACTAAAATTTACCCTCCATGAGCACTTGTATTGGTTATACCTTGCATGTTAATGATAATTAAGCTAACATCCTTCCATTATTTTTATGATCTATGTGTTATTTATGTTTTGTAATTTCTATATGTGGGTAATGTTCACCCCTCTCATTTGTCATTCATCCCTAGCACCTCTTCATTGAACTCATAACTCACTTACAGGTCATATCCTATTCACACCAAGGTCTACATAGGATTTATTTGTGGATAATATTCATCCCTATAAATTTTACATTACATTCTCTCACCTCTATATGAAATAATTATGCATGTAGTGTGACTTGGTAGAACCTATGTGATATGGTATTATTCTCAAGAGTTTGAATTATATTTATGACAATAAGAGCACTTGATCTATTATAATTGAATAATCTTTTAATTTAATCATATCTTACCTTATCCCTCCTTTTTACTCTCAAAGATCCTAAGTATATATTATAATTAGTTTACCTTTCTTCTCTTTAAGCCTACGTGCTAGTCTTAAACTAGGTGCACTTAAAATATAAGGAATCTGACCTAATTTAGAAGCTCATCCAATCAAGTGAAAGGGTCTCACACCTTGGGTACATTCCCATTATTGTGATGAGATAATAAACATTCTTACATACAACTACATAATAATAATTCTATGCCTATCACCTTAGACTCTTGTACCCTATGCAAGACCTTCATGCTCATCACCCCACTATCAAGCTTCCCTACACTATGGATAATCCACAAGTGAATGTTTTGAATGATAATATTTTTAGCATGCCTAATGGGAATAATTTGAATAAAATCTAAGGAATCAATGATACCCTTAGCTATTAAGTGCTGAAGACACTACACAAAGTACCTAGAGAGGTTGAATGACCAAAATATACTAGTTTAACCAGTCCAAACACTTAAATATATCTCTTTCCACCCCCCATTCCATGAAACTATTACATTCATGCCTTCCCCTTTCTCATATTAATATCATGTGAGAACCTATATCCTTTCCCAATTTTAACACCTATGGTATCCCCCTTATGCTCTTAATCAGCCTCAAAAGAGCATCAATGATATGCACCTTGATTTCCAAAGATAGATGAGGGAGATCAAAAGAGAGTAGAAGTATGATAAAGTATGAGAGGATCATGTTGCCAAATCCAAATCCAATTGCAAAATAGACTTTGAGAAGTATGGCCACAATGTTACAAAAGAATTAAAGTTGTAACTATTACCCAAGTGGCATATTAATTATAAAAATTTCTTGTTCATTATAAAAAAATAGGTTTTCATCATAAAAATGGTCGGCATTTTCTTCAGTGGCCTCACACTGCTAGAGTTTGCCCTCCATGAGCACTTGTATTGGTTAGACCTTGTATGTTAATGAGAATTAAGTTCACCTCCTTCCATTATTATAATTATCTATCTAATATCTATATTTTTTTATTTATGTTTGTGGGTAATGTTCACCCCTCTCATTTATCAGTCATCTCCAGTACATCTTCATTAAACTTAGAACTCATGTGTAGGTCATATCTTATGCACACCAGGGTCTGTGTAGGCTTTGTCTATAGATAATTTTTGTCCCTCTCAATGCTTCATTGAATTTTCATGCCTCTATAAGAAATAATTATGTATGTAGAGTACCTTGGTGGACTCTATGTGATATGGTATTAATCTTAAGAGTTTGCATTGTGTTTACAATAATAAGAGTGATCTCTCTATTTTGGGTGCATCACCTTTTACTTTCAACATCTCTTACCTTCTCCATCCCTTTTCCTCTCAAATATATTAGCTATAGATTAGTGATAGTTTACCTTTCTTCTCTTTAGGCCTGTGCATTAGTCTTAAACGTACTATGCTTAGAATAGAAGGAATCTAGCCTACTCCATAGGTTCACCCCAAAGAGTGCATGGGTCCCACACCTTGGAGACATTACCATCATTTCAATGAGATAGTCAATGGTCATGAATATATCTACATGATAATACTTTTGTACCCAGCACCTTAGACTCTTACACCTCATGTAAGGACTTCATGCTTAACACCCCACTGCCAATCTTTCCCATGCTGTAGAGCATCCATGGGTACATGTTTCAAATGAAAACACTCTCCAAGGCAATCACATATGAGAAAATTTAATGGCCATATATCCATTTAGTGTCTTAGATTATAATTTCTTTAATAACATATTATAGTCCTTGAGGATTTCTACAACTTGGATATCAATGAATTGTTTCACTATGAGCTTAGAGACAAGTTGTAGATGCACATTTAATAGTTACCTGAAAACTTTCACTCTTGATTTAACTAATTAAACAACTATTTAATTAAATTTAATGGGTTAAACCTTCTAAATTAGGATTACAAGATGTGTTAGTCTATGCATTAGTTAATCCAATCTCTATAAAAAAAATCATATAGACACTAAAACATCAAGCATACTACCTCATGGGGTGTTGCTAATGAAATCTAAGAGCTATTTAAATAAGTAATACTACCAAACCTTCCAAATAGTGTCCTTCCTTCCAAGAGTGTCCAAGAATCATTTATTCCCCATATTTGGTGCTCCAAGTCTACATTAATTATGAGTATCATGCTCATCCATCATTTCCTAGTTCACTAATAGATTAGGCTCAAATATTTTATCAATTTGTGAAAATAAGTGAAGCTTTTCTATAGCAATTTCTATATAGTAAGTTTGTATAATTTAAGCTCTTTTAATCAATGGTGAGGTTCTATAGTTATGGCTTTCTAAAAATGTTTAGAATCAACCATGATCATCCATCTTTAGATTAATATGTTTGGCCATAAATTGATTCAATTTGCAAAGACAAGCAATAAATATTCTTATTAATATGTATAATAATGGAGCATTGATGAGGCATGGGAAAGATTAATTTTGATATTTATTCCATTAATATCCTATGGATGTCACCCCATTTATGATTTCATGGGATGATGTGGATTTTAGAAATGAATTTCCAATTAATAGATTTTCAATAACGTCCATGGAATTTTCACTTAGACTCTTGATTTGATTTTATTTGCTTAAGTGACTTTGATTAATTTTTTGAAATTATTTGGAGATGTATTTCATGATTAATCAACATGGTAAAAAATTTCATTTTACTAAGTAATAATTTGACTAAAGTATAATCGAAATAAGGTGTTAGTTGTGTATGGAACAATACCTTAGTTAGGGCATTATGGACATGAATAACACATGCACATGATGAGTGTTATTTAATTAGAAGAATTTAGTGGTCTAGAGTGTCATTTTACATGGTTGAAATTTGACTCAAATTGATTTGAGAATATAATAATCACATAAAATGTATTTCCCCATTAAGGGATACATTAGTCTAAATCAGCACTTGTACATGACAAATTTGAACCATTTAGTGCATTTTAACGATTTTAGCTTAGATTGTGCATTATCATATAATATGTTTTAGATTGATAATTGCAACACAATAGTGATAAGTATTATATGCCTATATTTTTACCCTATTTAAGAAGGTGTGATAAGACATTCGATCGAAACAATGTATTTTCAAAGAATGAAAATGTCACTATAATCAAAAGGAATAAATTTCATTCCCATTTTCTATTTTCAAATTTTGTATGAATGACAGATAAATAGGGTTAAAAAATGCCCCAAATATTATTTAGGTAGCCCATGATGACCCCTTAAGAGGTAGATGAAAATTTTGAAAATATCTGATGGGTGGGCCCTCGATTGAAAGAAATTATAATCTCATTATTTTTAGCAAAAAAGGTTAAAATTTGGAATAATTAGAATAAAATGAGAGGAAAAATATATAAGTGGGGATAAAATATATTAAATATAGGCCTAGGAGGTGAAACTTTTGAAAATTTTAATATATTTTAATCTTTGGGGATAAAATATTTCATTTTCACCCTAGTTATAGTAATTTTTGAGCTATGATATTTGCATGTGATATAGATGAGAAAAATGGATAATATCCTATGCCACCATCATCTTAGGGAGCATGTGAGAGAATACTAGTGACCATCAAGGAGTGGAGCATCGATAGGTACCATTTTTTGGTATTTAAGTTAGTTATTTATTACATTTAATTAATGTAGTAACATGGTATTTGGGCAATCCCACGATTTTCAAAATTTAGAAAACAATGAGTTCACCCACGAATATAATAGGGATGTTACACAATCAATGATCTCACTGAATTTTTGATGGTATCATGGGTTAAAATGGCAAAATCACCAAAATAATGGTGAAATCATGTTTTGAGGTAAATTTATCCTTGTCAAATGGATGGTTTTCCTTAATCAGTAGGATCACCATAACGAATAGTGGGAATGACCTTCTGAATAGTGAGGTCATGGTAAATAATAGGATTACCTTACAGAGTAGAGGAAACATACTGTTAAACAATGGTGAGAATGCTAGAATAAAATATAATGAGGCCTATAAGGGTTTGATCCAGGCCTAAAACTAGAAGAATATGGATAGAAACACATAGAGGATTGGGTTAAGCCTTGAAATTAGAAGAATATGATAGAAAAATAATTAACATGATTCTCTATATTTGATCTACAAGAGTGATTTGTGATTATCACATCTTGGGAATGGCACTCCCAAGTACTATGGTGATAAGGGATGATGATATATGATCTCATGGGAGTCCTTTTAGTATTAGAACTTTATCACCTATCATTCTTGCGAGTGATCTATATATATAGAGCATGTTTATTAACATTGGTAGAGAGGTGGAATTCTAAGATTTCCACTTTTCATATATCAACTAGGGAGGTGATGATGACATTGGAGGATGTACACCAAATTCTTTAAGTACCTATGCAAGGACCCAAGATTACTTGGATAGGAGATATTTGGTAGGATATGTTAAATAGACCTATTGGGGGTTGTGGAGTAGGAGATTTCAGATAGGTGCATATATGTGGATGCATTAGAGGATTTAGCTTGGCCTCCAGAGGGTGGAACAGGATAGGGGATAGTTATCCTAAAGGTGGTAGTTTTGATAGCTATTATCAACAACCTTTTGCAACATGATAAGAGTGGGTGGGTCTTTCCCTTGGGGTTGATTGACATAGTGTAGAAGATCTTAGATCACCTAACATGATTTGCTTTGGGACCAGTGATTCTTACATAGTTGTACAGGGATATTCACATGATAGCATATAAGGGGAGGTTAAACCATAGGCCACAACACAATGCTATAAATGTGGGCCTGGGAGTGTATAGAATTGTATGGCTAGTGGGGATAATATATTAAAAAATACCATGATATTTTATATCTTGGAGATGGTACCATACAAGACTAGGCATGCAAGGATACCTAGGGGACCTACCATACTATAGGTGAGCCATCAATGATATGAAGGATGGAGACTTCATTTGGCATCCCTACTTAGGGACATAATTTTTGTGGGTGGAGGCCCTTTTTTTATCAAATACATGATCACTCCATGCTACATCATAGGGCGACATGATTATGTGGTGGAGAAATACTAGCCAAATTAAGTCCAGTGATAGTTTGGTATGCAGAAAGATGTCTTGGAGGGTCCACATTATTTTTCACATGTGATAAGGGAGATCAGGGAGTGGGGGTTAATAGTGCTCAAGGTAGATGTAGTCACTAATTGAGAGAGGGTGGTTCATGTTCTGTGGGACTATGTGGGAGGATTTTTGGATTTAGGGATCATTGATGTATATATTGCATGGTGGATCAAAGTGAGACCCATCTATTTGATTAGACCATTGCCTCAGTATCTAGTTTTGAGATAGAGATGGGTTAGCATAAGGAAGGATCAAGGATAGGCCCTAGCATAAAGATAAGGTTAGGAACTAGTAAAACTAGCCATTCCTTATGCCATTATATTATAGGTGGTATAGCCTCAAGGATAGTAGTATCTAATAGAGGATGTAGAGATGGTTGAGATGGATGGTCAGGATGTGGATATAAGAGATGCCCCAGGTGGTGATGAAGGCCATGAGACATGTTTTAAAGAGGTAGGGCCCTCTAAGATAGGTATAATATTAGGTAAAATATCAGGACAGATGGGGCCCCTAGGCATAGGGAGGTTTGTAAAGGACTAGGGATTGATGGATAGGATCTAAAGGGAGATTTATGCACAGTTCTCAAATATTTTAGGGTTATAAAGCACTATGGCTAGGAGACATGCATAGTTAGATATTGTACAGGGAGAGACCATTAGGCTATAAGGTTTTATTGCTAGGGATGTAGAGATAGTGGGTCTTAACAGATAAGTGGCATAATTATCAGGGGTTTAGGCCCAGTTATCCACATGATATGCATAGTTTATGATAGTTTACATGGGGAGTTTGACATGAGAGAGATGAGGCTCAGAGAGTTAGGATAGATATAGGGATAAATCAGTGAGAACTTTGACTGACATGATTATGGCCAATGATGATGCCTTGATTTTAAATTATGAAGTACTACATGCCAAGGATGAGATAGCCTATTCGAGGTGAGCTTATGAGGCAACATTATTTTTAGTGTAGAGAGTGGCTTCATATAGGGAGTATAAAGGTCATAGCAAACTAGTCGGACCTCTAGGTCCAGATATGGGATAGAGTTAGAGTGATCAATGATATATCTAGATGAACATTGGGTTATCATGGTGCCTCTATCACCATGCCCACAAATAGTGTCTACATATGGGATATGTTAAAGTTTCCAATAGATTCCTCCCAAGGATGAACATGATGAGAACTGATTGTTTGAGATCTCTTTTTTATACTTATGACATGTATAGATATTCTTGTGATGTATAAAAACATGATTTTAAGAGATATATATGACATGAATTTTTGGCTTATTTTTACTTGTACATGGACTATTAATATTCTTTGATTGTTACATTATCTTTTCATTATATTGATCTTGTTATGATATGTTTTGATATGCTAGTATTAGGAGATGCATGTCCTTAGTTAGCATATGGATGTTGATGTATTTTTTATGATTCATGTATGACTAGATGCTAGAATATAATTTAGGAAATACACATCTCAAAGTAACTATAGAAATATTAAATTACACTCACAGTGTATATCATGAGATTCATGTCTTGCATAGAGTCTTGAGTTAGGTATGGTGTATTCATAAATGATATTTATAGCTACATTGAATTTTGGATTTGGAACACTTAGTTCTTAATATATCAATTTTGAAATTATGCATCATAAGTATGAGTAACTTATAATAATATTATATTTATGTTTTGCACTTGATCAGTTCAAACATGAATACTTATAACTAAGGATAATGATAAAAATTACCAAAACCAAAGTTACAACTATTTACATTTAAACAAAAAACAAAGAGAAACAAAGAGAAAATAACAATACATAAAAGTAACCAAACTTAAAATCAAGATATGAACAATCAAGATTTAAGTAGGAACAATAATGTATAAAAGAAAAGCAAGAACAATTTGCTTTTAAACAATTTGAAACCAAGATATGAATAATAAATATCCATGTGTTTTAACAAGATGTACTTAAAAATAAATAAATAATAAAACAAGTTAAATACAAATGTATAGAAAGTGAGCCTAAGTAATAACTAGACTCGAAATGTTGATAGAATGTATTTGAACACAAAAGAATAAAATAAACAAGACAAAATAGTAAAAAAAAAAGACAAATTAAAAAAAATACCAAGAATAAATAATAAAATAATAAAAATTAACAAATAACAAAACCATAAATAGATAAAATAACAACCCAAAAAAACAATAATGAAAACACAATAAACACCAACAAATAAAATAAAGACACAACATAATGCACATAAAAACTAACAAATGGACAATAAAACACCAATAAAAAGAAATGAAGAGATAACAAAACACAACAAAGCAACAATAAAAATCAAATAAACACAAATATAATTGTTAATCACAATGTTAGTAAAAACAAACAAAAAGGGAATTATTCAAGTAAGTATAATAGAGGTGTTATGCTATGTGATAAGATAACCCCTAAGCTAGGAAATAATGAGATGGTATAATGAGACAATAAAAATAGAGAAAAAGTTTCACCTAACTAATATGGAAACAACACAAAAAAAAATGAGGGAAAATAGAAGAAAAGGAATGGGTGGCCGAGTTGACTTCAGAAGCATGAGGCAACTACACACTACCTACATAGTTTTATAGATACAAGATCCAACATGAAATTTAGGCAAAATGTTGTTATCCTAGTAAAAGGGATCGAATAAAATTGATGATAATAAAATATTATTCTATTTTAGAGGAATAAGGAAATGGGCTTATAAAATGGCTAGTGTGTAAGAGAATTGCTCACAAAATGGTAAGAGCATGAGATCAGAATAAAAACAAGTTTTAGGCAATGTTTTTGGTCTTTTTGTATTTTAGTTTATAATGATTTTGTTTTTTTGGGATAATAAATGAAAATTAAATATTAACAAAAGGCCCAGGCAACTTTATAACTAAGGAGATGCACTTCCACAAGTAAGAGTTCAATCAAACATCTAAACTGACTATAATAGGGATCATGAATATAAATAATGGTATAGAAAAATATTTAGATAAGGAGTTTCATGTCCAAATTTAAGTAAAATAGATAAATTAGTTGAAATAGTCTTTATTATTCTTTCAAGGAAATAATGCCTACCACATAGCATTAAAATAATAATATAATAGTATGCATTGTCGAATAAATCTAAGGAACCTTTCAGCAAGCAAAAACCATGTGTTGATACATCATCATTCACTTGTATATAAGAAGAAGCTATGATATATTATGCATGTTTAAATGATTTATAAAATGAATTATAAGTGTGTCCAAAATGTCTATGAATCATAATCATGATCATAATTAGTTATGGAATATAATAGTCTAGGTTGCAATGGTTTAGGGTTTGAACAAAATATTGTTTTAAGTATAACAATCTAGTTTATAATCATCTAGAATAGAATGAAAATGAGTCCAATGGAATATAAATGATCCAAAGTGCCAATATTCTAGGGTTACAATGGTCCATATCAATAAAAATAATATTTTTCTAGATAAAATGGTCTAGGATAAAAAAAGACAAAATAAAAATGGTCTAAGATTGGATGATCTAGAGTATAATAGTAGGATAAAATGACTTTAGCACAAGTTTCCCCCAAGTAAAGTATCTTGTATAAAATAGTTCAAAATTTTTTTCAAGCATATAACTTCTTGAGATATATGATATTCATGGGTTCTATGAGCTCTTCACCATTTGGAGTATCTAATCGGTACACCCTCGATCGAGAATTTACTTTAACTACATACAAGCCTAGCTAATTGAGTTAAAACTTGCCCTTCTTCTTGCATTCATAATTAGTGTTCCTTTGGTTTTCTTTTAAGACTAAATCACCAATTTCAAAATCCATAAGGATAATTTACTTGTTATAACTTCTAAGAAATATATTATGATATGCCTTCAAGTTGTCTAAGGTAGGAAAATTCTTGCCGTCAAGGAGATTGAGCTCTTACAACCTGGAAACTCTATAATCCTCATCATCTTCAATTTTATCCAAGGATAATTGCAATGAATTCATATTTATCTCATTTGGTTTAATAACATTTTTGGCATAAACAAGGGAGTATGGAGTGGCATCTTTGGGGGTTCGATGACTAGTGCGATAGGCCTAGAGGGTAGGAAACATTTACAAGTACCAATTATGGCCAATATCATTAACAATATTTTTTAGGATTGAAATAATGGTTTTTTTATATACCCCAGCTTGAGCATTGGCTTGTGGGTTATATGGTGTGGATTTCTTGTGCTTTATTTTAAATTTGGCACAAAGACCCTTAACATCTTAGTTTACAAATGATCCACCATTATAAGATATAATACGGGCTAGGATACCATATTAACAGATGATTTGGTAGTGGATAAACTTGGTAATCTACTTCTTAGTAAATTAAGTAAGAGGAATGGCCTCAATCCACTTAGTAAAATACTCGATATTAGTAATAATATGTTCATGGCCATCAAAGGACATTGGGTTGATTTTTTTGATGAGATCAAGGCCCCATATAGAGAATGGCCATGGTGTAGTAATCAGATGGAGAGGTAAGGAAGGTGTGTATATCAAATTATCATGTTGTTGGTAATAAACACACTTATTGATGTAATTATGAGTGTTTGTTTCCATATTATGCCAATATTAACCTATTTTTAAGAGTTTCTTGGCTTAGACTACACCATTGGTGTTAGCCCCACATATTCCTTCATGGACCTCCTTAAGTGCTAGCTTTGGCTAATAAATATTTGAGAGAGTCTACTTTAGCAATAAAAATATTCTTATTATTTAGAATATAGTGTTGAAACTTTTGGGAAGTGAACATCATTGCTAAACATGCCTTCTCTGTAGGTGTATAACTATGTTCATAAGCCACAAGTATGAAGCTCAAATAGTATACCACATGTTTATTTCCATGTTCATCATGTTGGGCCAAAAGTGCCCTCAATGCATGTTCTACGTCTAAAATATAAAGAATCAAAACTTACGGGTTGGCCAAATATGTTGTGAGCTTTGAAAATGCTAATTAACATTCAAAATTCCATTAAAAAGTGACCCATTTCTTCAAGAGGTGTGTAAATGGGTGGCACTTATTTGCTAGTTTTGAAATCAACTTGTGAATAGATTAAATCTTTCCTTGTAGGTTGTGGAGCTATTTGAGATTAGAAGGTGGAGGCATTTATACAATGTCCTTGACCTTAGTAGGATCCACTTCAATCCCTCTATGTGTAATAATGAACCATATCAATTTTCTTGAAGTGATGCCAAAGACACACTTCTTAGGATTTAGATGAAATTTTTACTCATGAATCCTCTCAAATATTCTTTGTGGAACATCAGGATGTCCAACATGTGTTCCTGATTTTTCTAGGTTGTCATCAACATAGTCCTTAAGAATATTGTGCATCATGTCATGAAAGATGATAGTCATAGCATGTTGATAGGTGGCCCCATTATTATTTAATCCAAAGGTTAGGACTTAGTAACAAAAGGTTCCCCAAGGTGTGGTGAATGCAATTTTTTGATGGTCTTTTAGAGTTATCTTGATTTGATTATATCCTAATAATCCATCTATGAGGGATAACATCTCATACCTAGCATTATAATTGACAATCATATCGATATTGGGTAGAGGAAAATCATCTTTAGGACACACCTTACTAATGTATCTAAAATTATGACAAATGTATAAACCCTGTGGATTTTTGTTTACTTAGACTATATTTTATATCCATTTAAAATAATCCAGTTATCATATTAATCCAACTTCTAATAGTTAATCTAATTCTAGTTTTACCAAAAGAGTAATGCATGGATACTTCTTTCTTAAATTTTTTTTTACTAGTTTAGCATTTGGATGGATAACAATTCAATGCATGACCAAGTCAGGGTCTAGGCCTGACATGTTGGAATAAGCCCACATAAATATATCAAATAAATCTCTTAGAATGGTGACAATGTGGTCATTCTCCTCATTAGTGAGGGAGGCTTAAAGATAAACAATTTTGGGATTATCATAAGTTTCTAGGTTCACTTCAATGGTATTTTATATGAGTGTAGAAACATCTTCTAGCATAGTGAGCAGTGTTTGATCTTGATCTTCTTCTTGTGCTTCAGCTTCTTGTTATTCTTCCTAAATTTATGGATATTGAGAGGAATATTAATCTATTAATTTAGGTAGTGGACAAATAGAAAATATCTCTAGAAAGTTGAGAGCAAGATGGTTAAATATTTTATGTTGTTATGATATGATATTAGCACTAGATATAGAACTAGGACTTGGTGGACACTATGCATCATTTGGAGATGAGCAAACTTCCACATCCAAAAGTGCCTAAAATAAGTTTTCACTATAGGGCTTGTCTTTTTCTTTACTATTTCCCTAATCAACCAGTGCCTCAAAGAGGTTTTCATCCAAAGATCTTAATGTTTTATCTTTTTCATGACTAATAATGTTTTCCTACTCTCCAAAATAGGTTTAAAAAATTCCAAAGAGAAGTCAAAGCCTTGTTTATGATCACTAATTTTCAATCCATTTCTGAGGCCCATGTACTTGACAATAGATTCTTCATTCTTAAATTCATAGAGGAGTATAACAAAATATTATTGGTCCTGATTAATGAGGTTGTGATGGTGAAGGCAAAGGGGATAATGGAATGTGATATTCATAATGGATTTGGATTCAAATAGGTTAGTTTCAGTAAGTTTATTATAAATACTATAATAGGACATTACATCACTACCAAGAGTCTCATTTCTAATCAATTCAAAAGAATCACTATCAAAATACATAAGGTCACCCCCAGTCAGTATAAATATAAGACCTTAACTCATATTAGGCTTACCAATTGATAATGGTTCTAGGATTCCCTACTCTTGCAGCCCAAGTCCTTTACTTATATAATCAAAGGTTTCCATAATCCGATCAGGGATAGGGTACTTAAGATTTTGAAAACAATCAAAAATGTCAATAGATTATAACTAGTCTTCTTCAATAAAGGATTCTCGATATTGATTTGGTGAATTTGATGGTATGATACCATTGGTGGTTTTCATGTATCTTTCTTCTTTTTCCAAAACATGCTAAGCCTACAAGGGATTTGGGAAGGTTTAGATTTGCCAAAACATTTAGTATATTTGGGAAACTTAACAATGTGAGAGGCATATTTAATATGGTATGTGGAAATGTTCACATCCTCAATAGTGACTTGTTGTGTAAGTTATGTGGGGAATGGATCAGATGAAGTGGAATCAAGGTCATTCAAGTTGATATAATTGGACTTACGTGGTTGTGAAAATATTTATTTATTCTTCTTATTTGTGAATTCATAACTAGGTAAATAGTTATAATTACAAAATTCAACCTCTAGGTGTTTGTAATAATGGTAGGGATACATATCAAAAGGAATGATGAATTTAATCCCATTATGGGGGAACTTGAAGCATTGGTGCAAAGTGGATGGGATAGCCTTTACTTCATGGATCCTTGGATGACCAAGAAGTATGTCATTAGGCAATTCAATGTCCATAATATGGCACAAAGAATGATTGGATACAGACCCAATAATGATTGGCAAACATATATTCTTGGAGGATTCCCTTTCCATGTTGTCATATTCCTTGATTGTGATTGTTTCAAGTTGGATATATTTGGTACTATAACTCAATCATTGTAATAGCTTGAGCAACACTATGTTTAGCCCTGAACCATTGTCTATAAGAACCCACTTTATTTTATGATTTTCAAAAATGACTTCAATATAAAAGGGGTTGTTATGGCTAGGACCAAGAGTAGACATATCTCTTTGATCGATTGTAACTTTTTAGAAAGGAGATAAATGCCCTGCAAGTATTTGAAATTGTTTAGGGTTAATGTCTGATGGAATAGTGGACTATTAAAGGAGGTCATTCAAAATAGTTGGGTGGACTTATGATATACATAAAATTTCTAAGATATAAATTTGTATAGGGGTTTTACTTGGTCTTAGATGATAGACAACTTTTCAATAGAATCATAAGAGGTTTTAGCCTTGATTTTTACAGCGTTTAGTTTTGGATTTAAAGGCACACTATTCACATTTGGCCTTGTGTTAAAAGAGGGTAAAGAGCCCTGGAGGGTGACTCGTGAGTGTTTAGTTGATATTACACAATATAGATTCAGTAAGGGACCATTATAATTAGAATAAGAAGCTAAAATCCCTTGGATAGTAACTCACGAGCATCTAGTTGCATTTTCATAATTTTGAGTCAATAAAGAGCCATTATAATTAGAAGAAGGGGGTCCAGAAATAGTAAACCATAGAAACTCAAGCGTAATGTAATTTCTTGAACCTAACACAACATTACCCTAATGGGAGGGTGTTGACCATATAATATGGTATCCATTACTTCAAGAAACATTAGACAGTTCATAGGCTTTGATGGTGATCATGGTAATGTGATTTAAAAAAACACATCCCATGATCTTATTATAATCATATGGAATGTTGTTGTAACCCATGTTATTAGCATGGGTATTATGATCCTAATTATGATCATGATGTTTATTATTTTGTCCTTGTGCTTGTTGATGTTGGTTCTACCCTTTATTTTGATTATTTCTTACTAGTTTTTTATTGTGTTTAACAAATGGGTCTTTGTAAATGCCCATATCCTGATTAGTGTTTTGCATTGTGTGATTCACTTAAATTTCACCACTTTCAATCAAGCCCTCAATGAGATGTATCAATTGAATACATTAGTAAATGCCATGGCAGATAACATAATGTAAATTACAAAACTCATCTTACCGATACAAGTCAAGTTTGGTTGATCATCAGGGAATGGTCATAGTATATGCCACATAATCAGATTGGTTGTTATGAGCTTTTGGAACATGGCCTCAATAGGATATCCTATTTTGATATATAACATATATTCATTAAATTTCCTCTATGGAGGATCCCTTTACGAAGTGTTCAATTGATTGGGTGGAGCTAGTTGCACATTTGGAGCTGGTAGAGCCTACATCATTTGTATATGTCTAGATCATATCACTTTTTTCCCACCATATTCTTGTTTTTTTAAAACCCTTTAACACTTTATATATAAATAGCTCATATAGGTTATTGGTTATAGTTATACATTTTACCCTATGAATAAATCTTGAGAATGACCTTAGTAACAAACACCTTCTCAATCTACACACCCTTGTCTATGATTTTTTCAAATGTGTTTACACAAGCGAGTCATAGATTATGAGCCACCTCAGGTTGTAAGTTTTGCATATATATAACCACCAACTATTTATCTATAAAATTTTGTTGAAAGCATCCAACTAATGCTCTCCATCACTATAGATATTTTTCAAAGCTTTCTATATCACATTATTTTTCTTTGTATAATTCGACCACAGTCAATTCATGTTCACTATTGTAATAGAAATGATTGATAAATTTTTTAGATAAATCATTCTAATCTTCCACCAATCCCTTAGGTAATTTGATAAGCTATTCTAAGGCTTTTCGAACCAAATTACATGGAAACAATTAAAGAAAATGAACACTACTATAGGCTACCTCTTGGCACAGTATAAAAAAGAATTAGATATGTTCTCTAGGGTCAGCCTTCCCTTTGAATTTATAAAATTTGGGAAACTCAAAATTAGGTGAAAATGGGAGTTGGAGAATACTTAAGTCTAAAAATAATTGGCATATCTCATCAAACTTATATTTCTTAACTCAATTTCCCATCTCCAATCTTGACATGATTTCTTTCATTGAATTCCACTCTTGCATGTTTGGTGCATTTGTAAGTGGAATATAATTTTTTTGGGGTAGTATGTTCCCCTATTGCATTATTTTATTAGGGACATAAACCCTATGATATGAGACTTTGGTTTAGTTTATTATTTGAGTTGATTATGTCAGTTGTTGATTCTTAGGTGGTTGATAAACATTCCTTGAAATCTACCACTATGAACTATAAGTATACTATTGATTTTGAGGAGTCTGTGGTCAGTTCACCAAAGGATGTGATGGTTGGGAGGAACTAGCCTAAGTGTTTTGAATAATACCCCCAATATGGGTTGATTTTTTTGAGGGAACAAGAGCCTCTTGGTGATTGAAAAACTTATGCTTTGTGTCTAGTGAAACATGTTGCAAAGCATCTCTAGGGTTTTTGGTTCACATAAAGCACCAAGATCTATCATATATGTAGGCTTAACTAGGGTATGTTGAATTTGATCTATCACATTTTCTTTATCTTTAAAATCATTTTTATTGATCAAAGTTGCAGTCAAAGAATCTGTTAAGTCCATGATAAGTTTTTTTTCATATCATTAACTAATTTTATTGATGTTAGTAGCAATATCTTGATCATTGGGATTAGAATATATGAGTGTTTCTTTTCCCTTGCTATAAGAATCAATATTGTATTTTGTAATGCAAGTGAGATATTTCTCTTGTTATTTTTCTTCTATCCTAACAAGTGTGTGTATTTGTTCCATAGCAAAATCTGGTGGTAACCTAGTGCTTGATTCTATCAACCTTAAGAAGGATTCATATTTGTCTTATAAAGGTTTATGTTAATAATAATCTTATTTAGACCCTAAAACTATTGAGATATCTTCAAACACAATAGATCTATCTTGTCCATCATAAAAAAAAAATCATCCTCATAGTTATGGTTGTAAGAAATCCCACTACCTGTATACCTTTGGATCATGTTTGTAAGGTTGTTTTCCTCATTTGATAAGATATGAAATATGTTTTGTAAACATTTTAAAAAGAGTGTTCATATATATTCAAACAAATGACAAGGTAAGATGAGACTATAATAAAATAAGTGGCATAGTACCGCACAATTTAGAAGAAAGTGCTTACAATTTACTCAACTCTAGTGGGTTTAAAACATCAAATTAGAAGACGATAAGATAAATTTGAAACCAAAAGTGTAGGCTAACATACCAAACTTAGGTCAAAGATACATCAATACCATAAAATCTAGATGCAACTTTGATGAGTTGCAACTATAAAATTAGAAGAAGGTCTTTTTGATTAAGAAGATAACCATATGAACTAAGAAGCTCAAAATGTGAATTAACATAAGAACTCCTAAGCATATATCCAAAACTAAAAGGGAAACACAATGGCTCCACATGGAAATAACGGTCCTAGAACTTAGAGTGTGAGTGAATGCAAGATAATCTAAGTCCATAATGAGAATAATAATGATGATGAGTCTAGGTAACTACCTTCAATCTAAATGGTAAAGCATACTCAAGTTATTCAAATGAAGTGAAAAAGGTAAACCAAAAGCACCTTGGATTATAATTTAGAAAGGTAAATTTTTGAATTTAGACAAGAATGAAGGACTTTGAGACTTTTGAAAGTGATCAAATGGTCTAGACTCAAATGGAAAACATGACAACATTGTTCAAAAAATACAAACATAGTGTTTAGAATGAAGATTTGAACAAGGTAAGAAGTGTTTTAAATTTGGTCAGCATAACACCTCTTTGTTCAAATATAATGGTGTATAATAACAAAGTTTTTGGTCTTTCAGATGTGTTCTTTATTTCACACAAATAGTTTTTAGACTAAAAAATGACCAACGGAGTAGTGGATAAAATGGAAAACACACCTAAGTGTAACATCCTAAATCCAAAAACTAGTAAAGTTACGTAATATTGTTGAATTTCATCTATATACATGCTCTTGAGAGGATTTTTAATTATTAATCCAAAAATAAAAGTGCATGAAAGTAGGGTTTTTAGTCCCACACTTATATCAAGAGTTTGTATGGTGACATGGAACTTCACGATACTCACCCCACATGAATAGTATGTCCACAGCAAGTGTAGTTTATCTAAAACTAATATTTTACATATCTAGATGGTCCCAAATATGGCTAATAATAGATATGATCATTTCAATTAGATCCATGTCAACTAGATTATTATTAAAAGGCCTTATCTTTTTCACAATCATTACATCCATCAACTACTCAGTATAGTGTAATTTCTAAGTTACCCCTATGGTTTAAGGTCAATAAATATTAATAGAGCTTATTTTAACCATTTAAAATAAGCATCCCAAAAGGTCACCCTCAATTTATATACACCACCATGGAGTGGGGTTGAAATGATGCTGGTGTTGAGTTGTGGAGCTAAAAGCTTCACTAATGAGCTAATCTAGAGGTTGTTGGGTTACATAATAACCGACATCAGTCAAAACCAACCGACATCAGTTAGGGGTCAACCGACATTGATGGAATCGGTTATAACCAATCAACATTGGTTAGGGGTCGACTGACATCGATCATCTTCAGACTGACATCGACTTCTGTGCATTTCCAAAATTAGAATTTTTATTTTTAGGAGAATAGTTAGTTTGCATGTAAAGACTAAAATTAGTCTTAAGTCTATTTTTATAATTATTGTTTGCTTACAATTGTATTTAAGAGACCCATGGGGTAGTATTGTAATTAGAGCAAGATGAAGTTGATCTTTAGGGAGCAAGATCAAGAAGATCTGTAAGGAGCAAGATCAAGTTTATCTATAGGGAGCAAGATCAAGAAGATCTACAAGGAGCAAGATCAAGTTGATCTACAGGGAGCAAGATCAAGAAGATCTGCAATGAGAAAGATCAAGAAGATCTGCAAGAACAACTCAGTAATTGAGTTGGTTGTAATTGATAGAGAGAGAGAGAACTCTAGAAGGAGAATTACTATACATTTGTGAGGTGTGAGGAGAGAGAGATTTCTTCATTGTATTTCCTTCTGGAAGCGTTTAATACAAGATTAGTTGTTTCTTGTATCTCCTATTATTTTTTGTTTCTAATTTCTAGTTACTTATTACTTTTGGTTTCAATTCCATGTTTAGTTGCTTATACAAAAGTAATCAATTGTCCTCTAAGATCCTGACAGATGGGAGATGGATTCCTAGGTCAACACTTCCATAAAGAACCCATGAGGAGGCTATGAACTCCCACTCATAAGCCAAAGTATAAAAATAAAGATAAGTGAAAAGAATTTATGGTCATTTTAAGATCACCCAAATTATATGGATTTGAGGAGGGCCCTAACTAATTTATTTTCATGCCTTTGGTCAAGGCACAAAATGTAAGGAGTGAGCATTTTTGGTCACCTAAGTTCCTTAAAGGGGATGAGGGAGAGCATACATGCAACACTCATTTTTCTAAAATAAAACACTTCAAATAAATAATCATAACAAAATAGAACTCTTAAGAGTATTGTCTAATGTGAGAGTTCATTTTATGACACCAAAATTAAGTATGAATGAATTTTGCCTTTGACATGTTTAGGAAATGGAGACTAAGTGACTTAAATCCTATAAAGAATATGTTAGAATTCTGAAATCAAGGTGTGAAATTGTTATAAAAACTTCTAGCTTGCTATTTTAATTCTTTATTTTCTTGTATATGTCATCTTGCCATTCCACAAAGTGACCTCATCATTTCATAGTGTGTTCCCACCATTCTATAGATCTATCTCACTAAAAGATAGAACAAAATAAATATTCGCCTGTGATCTCACTGATTGATAGGGAGATATCACTAATTAGTATGGCATTCTCATCAAAGTATAGGGCACTCCTATAAAATGATAAAATTTGATAAAAATAAAATAAGATTCATGTATTAGTTTCTAGTCCAAGATAATCTCACCATTTCACAAGTCAATCTCACCAATTTATAGAGTGATCTGGTCGATCCAAAATGCACTTCCACCATTCTATAGACAATCCCACCAACCAGTAGTGTAATTTCATTAATCCTGTAAAACACAAAGGAAGAAAAAATACATTAATAAAGTGATCTCATCATTCATAGATGCATTATCCTCATTCCATAAGGTGATCTCACTGATGTTCAAGTCAATCCCATTGATGTTTAGAGTGATCCTACCATTTTACAAGTTGATCCCACTATTTTTCTTAGAAGTCATTGAAACATAAAATGAGAGAAAAATAAGTGCAAAATGACCTCCAAAGAGGGTATGAATGCAAAATTAGAAGGTATAAAGAGTTGTGTGAAGTGTGAGTCCTACTAGGCATGCCAAAATGTAGATTAGGATTATAAGATATGTTAGTCAAGAAAATATCTATAAAAAATCATATAGACACTAAAACATCAAGGCTACTCCCTCATGGGGTGTTTCTAATAAATTATAAGAACTATTTAAAGAATGAATACTACCAAACCTTAAAAATAATGCCTTTCCTTTTAAGAGTGGCCAAAAATTGTGTTTTTTCATGGATTTGGTGCTTCAAGTCTACATCAATAATGAGTAGCATACTCATCCATCATTTCTTAGTAAACTAATGGCTTAGTCTCAAATATTCGATCAATTTGTACAAATAGTTGAAGCTTTTATATAGCAATTTTTGCATAGTAAGTTTGTATAACTAAAACTCTTTTAATCAATGATGAGGCCCTATATTCATAGCTTTCTAAAAATGTTAAGAATAAACCATGATTTTCCATCATGAGATCAAGATGTGTGGCCATAAACTGATTCAATTTTGGAGGGACAAGCCATAAATATTCCCATTAATATTTGGAAGAATGGGGCATTGATGAAACATGGGAGAGCTTGATTCTAATATTAATTCCATTAATGGCCTATGGATACCACCCTATTGATGATGTCATGGGTTGATGTAGATTTGAGAAATGAATTTACAATTAATATATTTTAAATAACTTCCATGGAATTTTCACTTAGACTCTTGATTTGATTTAAATTACTTAAGTGACTCTGTGTTTCTACTCATTTTTTTTAATTTTACATTCAAAAGAAATAAGAAACTAAAGGTAATGGTCAGGGGTTGGATGATACCCAGATTAAGTTGTGCACCATATCCAGACGATTGAAGGAGCTCCTCTTTGGCTGTGGAGGATGACACCTGTAGATAAGAAAGACTCAAACAAAGAGATTGTTAGATTGGTATATGGTGGACTGCCAAGCAAAGCTCGGTCCCAGAAGTGCAAAGACTTCCTTGAGGGATGACAGTCCACTTATTTAAGATAAAGAGAGTGATATAAAAAAAGAAATGGTGAAAGACTAAGAAATATAAATAGATAAAGCATACCTGATTCCTACAATCTGTCTTCCATAGTCATCGACGTCAGTTAGTCTGTCGTCACCAGTTGGTCAATGTTGCCGACGTCAGTTAGGCTACCGATGTTAGTAGGGGCAACGGTCCTTGAATGGGTCTCAAGGTTATGTCTATGGTCGACAGAGGAAATTTATGGGTTTAAAAGGTCTGTACAAGGTTACAAGGAGACAAATGAGGTCTGTAAAAGGTCAAAGGTAGAGGATAGGTTGTTAAAAAGGGGGTAAGGATAACAGGAAGGCTTTTCAGCCTTTCCAAGAAGAAAACCAAGTCTGGATCTGGTAGTATTTAGAAATAACAAATTGACTAATTATCAATGTCTTCTAAATAACTGAAATGAAAGGGTAGAAGAAATACTTAGCTCTAGTGAGATGAAGAACTAAGGTTTCAAACACTTGTGCCTATTATGGCTAATGTCCAGGTCCCCGTGCAATGCTTCAGTCCAATATGGAGTGACTGGTGTAGAGTCTCTAAACCCTGGAGAGCATTGGTTGAAGTCTGATGATTGGTCTCAGAGAGTTCCTATTGATGTCCAAGTCTGAGAGCCAAGAGAGAGAGAGAGAATTTGAGAGAAGAAGTCGATCCCTAAATCCAAGAGCCCATAAGAGAGTCGAACAACCAATTGAGAAGAGTTGAGAGAACTAAGAGAACCAAGAGAACCCATAACTCATCGTTAGATGTTAGTTTATGTAACCGATGTCAGTGATCCCACTGGCGTCAACTGACAGTTAACCAACATCAACAGGTAGAGAATCAGTAAAAGGGCTTAACAGCCTGTTCTCCATCCGCCAAGTGCATCATCCATTGGAGAATGGTCAAAGGTTAGGCTAAATACGCACGAGAGTTAGTTATGAGGTTAGGGAAGAGTAAGAATAGGTCTTGGGTGAATCATGGGGTGAGAAAAGGTCTATGGGCGAGGTGTCCAAGGTGAGGTGTCCACAGTGAGGTGTCGAGGGGTGATGTCATAATTTAAAATAAATTATTTATTTTAAATTAATAAGGTGTGTAAGGGACCAAGGGGAGTCGCCATAATTTAGGTGTCTACATTTGCCCCTTTTTGTCTTGTTGGTTATTCTTGATGAACTGCAAGACAAAAATAAGGTGTTAGTTTCCCCAGGTATGTGATGAGGTATTCCCCCTCAAAGCGGAAGTCGAAGGAAGGGAACTTGAAATCGATTGCCAATTTGATAGGCAGTTGATGGGTTTGGTGAAGTTGGAGTGTGAATGTTTTAATAGCTAAGATTGCACGTATACCACTTCACGTGATAGTTAGGTCAAATTGTCATAGACAAGGTCGAGGAGTGCTAAAATTGAAGTAATCGAGCCATAGCTTTTAGTCGTAGCTGATTGGGTTAAATGATCGAAGCTATAGCTCCAATGGTCATCGTGTTCCAAGTATCCTAGGCTTAGGAAGTGCTCCTAGAAAACATGAAAATGTCACAAGTAGTAGGGATCAACTTGGGTGCAATCTAATACTTTTCAGGGTCGTAATGTGGGTTGTGGACAATTTGCTATCTATTCATGAGGTAGCATATATGCAATCAAAACAACCAAGGCAGAGTTGTCTCAAAAGTGGTCTAAGGAGATAGTTGTGATATCTAAGGTCGGTGGTCGAGTCAGGTTGAGATATAAGTGATCTCAAGTATTTGTTTGTTGTCATCAGGGATATATATGTGATCTCTAATGTGCCCCATGAGAAGTCTAAGGTGACTTCTACATTGTCAGGGCTGGTTGTTTGGTCATGATTTTTGACTAGGTTTAGTCATGGTTAAAGGTTATATGGTTGGTTCATCAGGTTGATGAATGAATGAATGTGGCCGAGCTAACCCCAGAAGACATCATGTCATCTGAGTACTACCTACATAGCCCCTATTTTAAGGGCCTCAGGCCAATGTAGTTCTCCCCAAAAGGGAAGAAGAGTCAAGGTTCTAGATTGGGTTTGACTAGATTAAGTCATTGTTAAAGGGTAAATAGTTTGTCCATCAGGTAGATGAACAAACAAATGTGGCTGAGCTAACCTCAGAATACTTTGTGTCATCTGAGTACTGCCTACATAGCTCCTATTTTAAGGGCCTCGGGCTAATATAGTTCTCCCCAAAAGGGAGGAAGGGTCAAAGATGTTGATAGGTTGTTTGGTCATGTTAGTGTTGTCAACATTTCCCATGTGTGTGATGGTACATGCTTGAAATGATGAAGGGTATAATGATGTTACAGCCTTTTCCATATTATGTGATGGTGTATTCTATAACATTGGTTATATGGTCTTTCATTCTTAGCAATTTTCCATATTGGTGATGGTGTATGCTAAAAATGAAATGAGTGATGATGTTATAGCCTTTTCCATATTGTGTGATGGTGTATTATATAACATTAGTTATGTTGGGTTGATAGTTTCTATGTGTATTGTTTTCCATAGAAATTAGTGTGAATGGGCTATGTCATGTTAGTGGTCTGAAAATGTTTGGTTTGGTTGGGTTTGGTTTGGTTTGGTTTAGTTAGAAAATGATTTGGTTGTATGTGACAAAAGTGTGTAAGAAGTGAAAGGCGTGTTGCTCTTTCATTGATAAGGACTATAATGATAGCATAGATAAGGTTTTTTCAAATAAAAGCCCCATTCATGCATTATGTCGTTGACCATTGGTTTGTGTTAGAGAAGTAGTCGAATCACTTGACATTAAGTGAGCTCAAAATCCTTTGAGTATGTTGGGGTGATAAGTGTGATTATGTGATATGAGAGGATGGGGTAACCCTTTTTGGTAGGAATAACCTTGCCCCTTTTATAGGTGACCCTAAGAATGACTATAGACAAGTCTATGACTTAATAGTTTGTAGACTAATCAATGCAGGAAGCCTACTTGAGGATGTTGTTTTGTTTTATGGTCATGTTGTGCTATGTATGTACCAAAATTTAGGCATAGCCATCCTTCAAGGGAGTGATCTATATTGTGCATTATATGTTTGGAAGTCTTGATAGCTATCCTTCAAGGGAACAGTCTATTAATTTCAGCAATGATGCAGTTGTCCTTCGAGGGAGCAGTCTACACTTATAGTTTATGACTTTTTGGTAGGCATCCCAGTTGTATGTTTTTATTTTTGACTAAATTTTTGGTCATGGACTGGACTATAGAGGTTTTAAGGGTTCCATTTTATTAGGACAAAGCATTCATGCTTGACAAAAGGGTTAACTAATGTTGGGAAAAAGGGTTGAAAGGAATAGGAATGATGATGATGGGGGTTGTTCAAAGGATGAGCTCAAGTTAAACATCAAGTGAATGATTACTTGACTAACAGTAGAATGGTTATAGATGTAAGGCATTAAAGGGCTCAAGTTTTGGTTAGCCTTTGAGAGAAGATAGATGATAAGTCCCTGATCCATGCTTGTGTAAGGTTCGAGTCAATTAGGAGCAAACTTGCCCTGTTTGCTTCTTTCTAAATTGGTCACATGTTGGTCTTCTGTAGGGACGAGATCTCTGATTTTGAAATCTCGCTCTTTCAGATTATAGTTGTGGGCATGGTTTGGTTGATGTTGGATGTGAAGTCGGTTAGTAGGTTGTTGGAATTTTGTACAATGCCGAACATAGTTGTTTCAGTCTTGGTTAAGAGTGGGCCAATAATAGCCCAGGTGGCAGATGCGCTTGGCAACCGAGTTACCACTGAAATGTTCCCCACAAATCCCATCATGGACTTGTTTGATGACATGGGAAGTCTCAGTGGTTGTTAGGCATTGGATAAGGAGGCCGTCTAGACCTCATTTGTAGAGAAGTCCCCCTAGCATGGTGTAGCGAGCAGTGTTTTTGATAAAATCTCATCATGAATTGCTAGAGAGATTAAGAGGCATGATAGAATATGTTAATTAGTCAACAAGTCGCTTATACCAAGCCTTATGTGGACTAGAGAGGTTAGGAGGAATTTACCCTAGAGATGATGGTCAAGACATGTCCAAGATAAAAATCTTGGGTTGTGTTGGTTGAGAGGTCTTGACAATTACTAGATATGTCAAAGGTGTAGAAGTCTGGTCTTTTCCTTTATTCTTCACGATTAGGGGCCTAGTGGCCAAATGAATAGTGTTGATTTCAAATAAAGGAGTGGAAGGTGGTAAAGGGACCATAGTCTTGTATGGGGATCCTAATTTAGGTGAAGAGATTTGGGCTGATGTCGGTGATTTGTCAAAAAAATGGTCAAGAGGATCCTCAATGTGAGGGGTGTCCTTTTTCAAGTGTTGGCAAATGGCAACCTTAAGGGCACAACAACACTCAGTGTCATGTCTAGGTGTGCGATGATACCAGCAGATTTTAGTGTCATCGAACCAAGATGGTTTTGGTTTGAGAGGTTGATATGGTTTAATGGGTGGGAGAGTGATGCTCAAAGATTGCAACAATTGGCCTAACATCAAAGCATAAGAACCCACTAATGGCTTTGTACTCATTGTTGTAATAGGTGTTGACAACTTCTTTTTAGGAGTTGTTTGGGGAGTTTTTTGTGTCACCTTTTTCATGAGGGGTATGGTCACACATGTAGATGACACTTTGTTGTTGAAAGGTGTTGGATTAGGGAGCACTCCTTTAAAAGTGGAAGGATGTGGACCCAAAATTGAGGGTAATGATGAAGGTGGGGGAGGAGTTCTCTACCGTGGTTCAATAGCCTTCTTTGGTTTAATGTGAGGACCACTATTGTGTGAGATGAGGTTCAAGTCTACCTTCACTTGTGGGTAAGTGAGGTTTGATATAGGGAGAACACCAAGAGATTTAATCTATTTTAGCATAGTAGACGCCTGTGAGGATTTGGATGAGGCTGCGTGTTCCTCTCTTGGTAGAGAAGGGATTAGAGATTTTGGCTCTTCACTTGGATAGAGCGCAGGAATGGTCATGGCATCCTCATGTGGTCGAGGCATGAGGAAAGTATGATCCCCCATTGATGACAAGAAGGATGAGGGTGAGGCCACTAGCATTGGTGCCGTCAAGGCATCCTCCAATATGGGAGAGGTCAAAGTAGACTCTCCCACGTGTAGAAGGGCGTTGGATGGAGGACTATCCTCTAGCTGTGGAGGACAAATAGGAGAAGAAGGCTCTTCTACCTGTGGTGGACAAATAAGAGAATAAGGCTCTTCTACCTGTGGTGGAAAAATAGGAGAAGAAGGCTCTTCTACATATGGTGGACAAATAGGAGAAGAAGGCTCTTCTACCTGTGGTGGACAAATAGGTTGATTAACCTCTTCAGACTATGGGAGAGGTTGGTTAGAAACCATGTCGACCGTGCATAAGTTACACTTTTGAAGGTTATCAGCTATGGTCTGAATGTTATTATGACTTGAGGGATTGTTAAGGAATGGTTGTCTAAAGACATCCATGTTTTGGTTAGCTAGTGCATTTGGGTTATCCAAAATAAGATCCCCCTTGTCTAGCATGTCTTGGACAATGTTTTTGAATGTTTTGCAGTTTTTTATGTCATGACCTTTGACATGATGATAATTATAGAAGTCATTTTCCCTATACCATGTAGGGATGGCTTTTGAGGGGTCAAATTTAGGTGGTCAAATTTGAGGGAGATTGAGGACCCCTTGCTTGACTAATTTATCCAACACAGAGGTGTATGATTCTCCTATTGGAGTGTATTGATGTTGTACATGCCGTTGTTGGAATTGTCTTGTGATGTAGTCTGATGTGGAAGGCTGAGATTGGTTGGTTGTTGTTGAAGGTGATGGTCTAAGGACCACATTGTTTGCCACTCCTTTGGACTTGGAGTGGTAAGAAGAAGGTCTAGAAAAATAAGGCTCATTGGCTTTTGCGTTGGTATCTTTACTATGCAATTTGACTCTATCCTCTTCGACAGTCCAGAGTTCAATCTTTCTAGCCATGGTGAAAGCTTCGTCAAATGTGCAAAATGTTTGAACCTACAAAGTAGATGAGATGTGCTTGGCACATGCTCTTGAAAATAGCTCGATGAGCTCAGTTTGAGGTAGTGAAAAGGAGAGTTGGTTGACCAAACCTCTCCAATGGGTGATGAAGTCAGATATTGATTCATTGTCAAATTGTCTAATAGAATAGAGGTCTGTAATAGAGACCTTCTTAGTCATATTGATTGAAAAGTGGTCAAGGAATAGTTGGGAGAGTTAAGTGAAGGAAAAGATAGAATGATTGGTAATGGAGCTATACTAGTCAAGGGCGGCCCCCAAAAGTGACACAGGGAATGTGCGAAGTAATAACACATCATCATGTGCTATGAGGTAACAAGCGTGTCTAAACGCTCATAGATGTTGTTGTGGGTCCTCTTTACTCTGAGATTGAGTAAATTTGGGGAGTTCCCACTGGTTAGGATATGGTCGAATAGACAACAAAGGGTGAATGGGTTCATTGCATATTTGTTCGTATGAAAGAACATTGCTTGAACCGGAAATGGATGTCTCAATATTAGACATCTTATCCATCAGCATCTTAATTACATCAGCTGATGGATTGGCAGGTGGGGCACCCCCTAGGTTGTAAGGTACCTAGAAGGTGTTAAGAGGGGCATATGATGTACTTGGTTACGTTTCTAAAGGCACAACATATTGGTAGTTCATCATAGGGACTGATGTTGAGGCCAAGGGGGCTTGTGCCGTGAAGTTTGAAGGCACAAGTTGACTAGGTGCCACAAAAAGTGGTTAAATAGTGGCAACATTGGTTGAAGGATAGGTGGTCACTCTCGCATTTATAGGTGCAAGAGTGTGTGGAGTTTAGACAATCAAGTTTTGATAAGGAGTTGAACTTGGTTGAATTGATTGTGGTTGAGGGGGTACAGAAACACCAATGGAGGTAGGTCTAAAAATAGATGGGGAGGTTGTATCATGGACATTGGTCATGGTCGGGTTGCTAGTTGAGGCAATGGCTTGAGTGATTATGGGTTGGGTAGTGGAGGCTATTGATACCATTGTCCCTTCAACCAAGGAAGTTGGCATCCCATAATTAGGATTACCTGAAGGGTCTCGCATTTGGGCTCTCATGAGATAGTGTTGGAGAGCCTTGACGTTGTGGTCAAGGAATCTCTCAAAGTCTTGATCTCCTACAAAAACAATAGGAGATTGATTGGTGGGGGTAGGCTGGATAGGAGTACGTTCAATATCTAAAGTATACTCAATTAGGGGACTTGATATAGAAGGCGAAGGTGGGAGTGGTTGTTGCCTTGCATGGTCAACAAGAATTTTGGTTTGACTATGTGTCAAAACCATCCAAGGCAAAATAGATTTAGGTTCTAAAAAATGTATAATTTAGCCTCAAAAAACCAGAATGTGTGTTTGACAGCCAAAAAGTCAGGTTTTGAACTTGCTATTTTGAAAGAAATAATGTTGACAGTGACTGACGTCAGTGGAAAAACTGATGTCAGTTATTAAAAGTTGCCAACATCGGTCAGATAACTGATGTCGGTGAAGATAAGTTGCTGACGTCGGTGGAAAAATTGATGTCGATTGCTGTGTATTTCTAGAAACTCAAAAAATTGAAAGTTTTTGGAAGAAAGAAGAAAGTTCTGAGTTGTTTTTGGAGCTTAGAATAATGCATCCTTACCAGCTTAAAAAACTAGATAAAAATAGAAAAATAGATGAAGGCAAGCAGCCTCTAAATGTTAAATTCCTAACAATAAATTTTTGAGTCGTCTTGGCTTATGCCTTAGAAGAATATGTTTGGGAATTGGGCCTGTAGAATGGGTCCTAAAAGAAGCAGTCTAAGGTTGGTTTCAGGTTAAGTTTTGGTGCTCAAAATTTGTATTAGGTTTCGTACGTGGCCTGGTGCTAGGAGCTTGCTCCCCTCACTTCACGAGCCAATAAAATACTTATTCATGATCAATTTTTATAATAGGATCCATTAAAATATAATGCCTATAGGCCATATTAGTGAGGTGAACAACTACATTTCTCCATTTTTTTATAGTAGAGTTAATAGTGAGCATGTAAATCCTTATGTCTATGGAAATTGCATTCATATTATAATTATTTGTGGTATATTAAATTATTTTCAATTTTAATTTGGATTTTATATCCACTTTTATCTTATTATCAATTCCTCTCTAAGGCAACCACATATGATAAAATTTAGTGGCCATATCTCCATTCAATGTCTTAGATCAATCTCTATTGAGTAACATACCATAGGACTTGAGGATTTATATAATTTAGATATCAATGAGTTGTTTCAATCTAGGTTTAGATTCAATATGTATATACACATTTAATATTTCACCAAATACTTTGACTCTTGATTTGACTAATTAGATAACTATTCAATCTAATTTAATGGGTTAAACCTAAATTTTCACAAATCCCTATAAGAATGAAATTAGTAGAAGCTCCCAAGTCCATTAAATAATTTTGTACATTCTTCCCAAAACTCATAATTTTGAGGAAAAAATGGGGAACTTCACTCTAATTCATATGAATGGCTTTATTTATATGTGTTATCTCCTAATTATTTTAATTAGTTTTATAAGTCAAATATTACAAAAATAGATATATTTTATTTATGATTTATACCAGTTAATGTAAAGTGATGTTTTATTTAATATTATTCACATTTTATGAAATGTTATAAATTTTTTTTCTAATTTTTGCATATGAATCACTAAGGTAACATTGGTCACTACCTTTTGGTTAAGGAGGATCATTGTTTGCCTTAGGATATGGGGCTGTGTCTTTATTATTATAAGGCATTGAATTAGTGAGAGGATGATGTGTGTTTATTCGAAGTGATTAATTTTTTTGATAATATTTATGAAAACCATGGACCTAATATATATTCTCCTATGGCTTATTGTCCTCTTAGTTGGGAAACTAAAGTGTCTCTAGCATCATGGTGGTTATAATATGGGAATTATTAGGTGTGTTGGACATGATATTTGTGTTCTAATCATTTGGTATTTCCATATAATATTCAATTTAATTTTGAAATATTTCAAACTCATTTTAAAATTTTATACATTCCAATTCTCCATGTTGATTATATTATGAACTCTACACTAGTTCGACAAAGCTAGTCACATGTATTAATATTATATAACCTATTAGGGTATGGTTCTATATTTTTATGGTTTTTTTTATGGGAGTTTATATCTATGGTATGTATAATTTCTTGAAATATTTTTTCCACCATTATTTATAAATTTCCTCTAAAGACTATTAAAGTCATTACACAAGTTCTAATAGCATCTCACTCACGTTTGGTTGCATTTCAAAGTAATTTTTGTCCATTATTAAAAGCTAGGATAAAATATAGGATCTTATTTTTTAGTGTCTTAATTGGTTTATTGTTTATGAAACCCAATTTTTGGTTTGTAGAGGTATGTCTCAACCGTAATTTATTCATTACTAGTATGCACTTTAACAAGTAATGTTGTAACTAACATTGGGAATGGCATTGAGGATGTGTCCCTAAGTATTTATTCATCTATCAACATTTGATATCTTAATATAATATATTAGTTATTAATTTATGCTTACTACCCATATAATAATCCATAAACCATGGGATCAAGAATTTTTTTGTATCTCAATGGCCAATGTTAACAAGATGACACATTAGAGTGACTTGAAAATACATATTTTAAAATATAGAATTGAAGGTTCTAATTGGATGTCTTAGATCTCTCTTGACATAATAAAATTATTGATATAAGATGTTGTGACCAATAAATTGGAAAAAATTATCTATAAATGTGGTTTGGAATTCATTATAAATGTCTATAGAGTTATCAAATAATTGAGGAACCAATCATGACAACATATTTTAGTATGGATGGGAATAACCTACAGGCAACATCTTCATGTTATTCATTAAAAAAATATCAAATTAAGCTCTAAAAGGGTGATATGTTCTTCCATAAATTAGGATCCCTCAGGTTTGAAATGAGGGGAATGTATTTAAATATTTTGATGTAACTCATGGACATTTCCTTAAACATTTAATATGATTCCACCGAACCAAGAAGCCATGGGTGAAAATGGATGGAAATTAGTGTCATTGGTGATTTTTTTTTAGTCCAAGAGATAATTTCACTATCCTTTTCATAGCTAGCTATTTTATGTACTTTTAGATAATATACCAATACCTATTTATATTTTTTGTGTACCCACTCTAATAAGTGATGGGTATACACCCTCACATTTTAGGATCATAAGGATATAACATGGGGCATAAGTTGTAGTTAGTGGAATAGGATTTCATTTGCAATATGGCCTTCGGCATTGTAAGTAAATATTATTATCATCACTCAAATAACATTAAAACTAACCAAAACGTGGATACATGCATAATGGTTATATTTTAAAAGGATTTAATCTAATAAAATAATCAAAATGAAGTAAAGCTAAGGCAAGTAAAAGAATTCAGATTACAACTTATTTATTCTTTACTAATTCAAAAACTACCTAAGATATATTACAAATAAATTAGTGTTCTCCATATTCAATACTCCTTAAAATTTAAACAAACACCCACCAAAGTCTAAATATTAATAAAACTTATTATAAAATTTAAAGTAGCATTAATTTTTAAAATAATTCACTTCATAAAATAGCATATTGCATTCATCCATGAAAATTTAAATGAAGATCACAATTTATCCACAAAAATAGTTAGATTTCAAAATACTCAATATATACAACTCATAAACAAAGAATATAAATCTCAATTAATGATTATCTAAACTAAAAACATACACGACATCAGTCTAAGTGAGAAAGGGGAAACACAAACTCATAGAAAATTCATAGTGATTTCTAATTCTTACAAATACACTTCCAAATATTTATATTTAAAATGGATCATGATAAAAATTATTTATAATAAAATAAGGAATGTAGGCACATCTTAAAAGTGGTTGCATGTGAACATGCTTATTAAAATTAGACTAACAATTGCAAAATTAAACTCCTACTTCTTACAAAAATAGATCACTATCAAAAGATAATTTGAATAATTTTTCACTACTAATCCCTAATAATTATCAATTGTATATATTTAAACCTTAAATAATATTATACAATATTTATTAAAGCTATAAATAACCATCAAATTTTATTTTAATGTTTGAATTCAAAGCTCATAGTCCTCATCCACCCATGACACATCTATTGTTAGCCTTATTAACTAAATATATATTTTGGTGATGATTTGTGCATGACTATGTAGAGGGAATTATAGATACTCCCTATATTTAATGTCATCTTTAATCCTTTTCATGGCATGTTCAACAAAGTTTATAATATGTTGATTATGTTTCTATTCTTAGTGTACACTTCACTCTTGAATACAATTGTGAAATTATTTAAGATAAGTGTGAATTAACATATAGTCAATAGTCCACCATCTACCATTTATACTTGTGGCATGCTAGCTTCTATGAAGAAATAAATATTTTTTCTCTATGAATTCATTTGTTTTTGACATAATGACCTTGAGGCTATGCTCCAAATAAATTATTAATGTGAATAATAAAACTTTCAATTAAATTTTATATCAAACATGTTCGTAATCTTGATATTTGAAAGCAAGCATGTTTTAACTACCATGGAAATTATATTTAATGTATTCTCTAGGTTAACAACTTCAAATAAATAGCTTTGAATATTATTCTATAACTGGTCATTCCCTACTTTGGCCTTGTGTATTTTAATTAATGACTTGAATAATAAGTTTGAGGTGACCTTAACTTCATTCTTCATATTTTTTAGGAACTTTAAATTTAGCTTGGATCTCTAAGTGTTTAATCTTATTCTTCATCATGTGGACCACTTTAACTATCATACTATTAATAGATTTCATAATGGATTTCAGATCTTCTTCATATTCATCTTCATATCTAGACTAATTAGTATTTTTAACTAGATTTGCTTGACCTCTTCCTCTTTTTTTAGTGAAGACAATTCCTCTTCAATTTGACAAAAGGTTTGAGAACCATTTTTTGTGATTTTTCTTGTGGCATTTCCCTTCATTTTCCCTATGAATTTCTAAAACTTAGTATTTGTGTAAATACTTCCACATTGTCACCCATTTGTCACATATTTAATCTATACCATTTGATTTGTGTATCCAATCATTATACCAGTACTGCTAGATTATTCATCCTTATTTTTGGTTTCTCATGAATAATTAAGCTACCTCTTTGAGCTTTCACTTGTTGCATGGTTTTTATTCAATCTATCTAATAATTTAACACTTTTACAACTATAGTGATTATTGTAAGTGACATAAATAGTTCCTCTCTTGTTGTAAAAAAGGGAGTGATCATAGTGGGGTTAGGACAAATTAAATTTAGAATGGATGGACTGGTGGAAATGGATGTCAAAGTGGGAGTTAGATTTTTTATAGTTACCTCTAATGGTTTTAAAATGGGAGTGACATGTCCTTTATAACCATTCAATGTTTCACTTGTGTCCATACTATAAATTAGATAAAAATTTGAAATAGGAGGTGAATTCACAATATTGGTCATACTTTATTGGTGTAATTGTGGATGGTGGCATATAAATATCACTAAACTTACCCTATAAAGTATCAACAAAATATGTTTGAACAATGATATTCATAATTGGGGTTGTGGAAACCAAAGGTAGAAGAGTAGAAATCATAACATCTAAATAAAAATTGGCTACTACAATATCATAAATAAACACAATATCTATTAATTTGAATAATTTTAGTAATAATGGTGAATTCAAATATTTTTAAAACTTGACTAGGAGTAGACCCAACATCTTAAATACACATCTTGAATACTAGTTAAAAAAATAGGTTAAGTCATAACAAAACCTTACAATAATTGAGTGGGTTGATTGGGCTTAGGTGAAAAATAGGTGACAATAAAACACTTATGGAAACAAATGGAAAATCCTCACTCACAATAATAAAAAGAGTGGTTATAATTTTAGTACTAGTAGACATCACCGTAGAAGGAATAGGAATATACCTTCTTTCCTATGGTATTGATGATACTAGAGTGGCCACATGAGAAGTTATTAAGTGTAGTTACTATAATATATTCTTCATTAAATATGTATTTTAACCTTAAATTTAAAAAAAACATTTTCTTATAGCATTTGTGGTGGTGGTTTGTTTACCCCTCTTACTTTTAGTATTATGATCACCTCCTATTCATTTTGATTATTGAGATTGAATTGATTATATATGTGCCTTTGATGTGCATATTTCAAACTCAATTTACCCTTTATTGCTTATAAATTCTTGGCCAAATTTTTTTTTGGAACCCACATTTTTATTGTATCATCCCTAAACTTTTTAAATGTAGGTTTGTGTATTATAAGATGTTGTATGGATGGTCATGCTATGTATATTGATTTTCTCAATCATAGAGTGTTAGAGAATATGATATTTAGTTTATAGTTTTACAAATACATAACACACCATGAAAAAATTAGTATTCTAATTAATTTTCTATCAATATTTTAAGTACATGATAGGGAATTGTCTAAAGGGCCACCAAAACTCATTCACTTCTTAATACAGTGTAGGTAGGATTGTACAAATTAAAAATAATTTTATTAATATGTTATATTATTTCCTTATATATCCTTTGAATAACATGATCATTAATAGATACATACATGGGAAGATAGATATAGTCACAACTATACTAAATATATTCCTGGTAAATGTATACATATATTTTTCTATATAGCACATAGATGGGTAAACAAGAAGGGTTTAACCACCTAGGCAAATATGGATGTGTGAATTTCACAACAACACGTCATACTTAAATTATGTATGACATCATGTACAATATATGGCCTTCTATTACACCAACAAATAGTATTTCAAGTTATTTAAAACTATATCTCTAAGAGTTAGTTTATTCTCATCATTTCTAATTATAGTCAGGACTAGCACCCAAAAAATTGTTCAAGTGATCAATATTAGAGGCCCCATATAACCTGAGGATTATTTAAATTCATACTATTATACCACACCTAAATTTTTTAATGGTGTGTCTATAAACATCATCCTTATTGACTCCTTTCCATAATCTCTTAAAAATTCCATAAAATCATTATCCTTCATCGATTGAGTAGTAATTGAATGATTATATGTGAAATTAGGATTAATATTATAGTAAATTTAAAGATAAAATCTAGTAACATAGGCCACTCTATTTTTCATACTAGGGAAGAATATGACATCATTTTTTAAAATTCCCTCAAATAAGAGATTGTGCAAGAGATATTTATATGGGAATAACATCAGTTTGTCTACCACTTGGTAAATACCTAATTTTTAAAGATTAAAAAAATAATATTTTAATTCATCCTACAACTAGTTGGTATATTTTATTTCATACATATTACGGGTTTCCTCAATTTTTTAATAAAATGGCATTATAATTCTTGTGATTAATGATTCCTAAATTAAGGATGGTATCCCTACATTCTTGGGAAGGTCATAAAATTTAAGCCATTATAACCTAGGATATTTTTGGATATTTGTCATAATTTTGGTGATTTTATAAGGGAATTTGTAGTGACTACCTATGAATTTTACGTTACCTATGTTGGAGATTAATTTTTATTGAGGTAAATTTAGGTTAATCATAAGTCTATTTAACTATGCACTTCTTATTATGATAAATTCACTTTTCACATATTTATTACATGTCACAGATATTTTTTTCCCTTTTGAATGGAATATTAGAGTTACATGTCACATGTAATTCATTCCACACTTGTCACACACTCCTCCTCACCCTATGGGGATTAATGACACTAGGCACACACTAAGAAGGTTGTGTAGGTTCATGATGGATTTTTCTTAGTAACTCCTCTCTCATTATATATCTATTCATGAGTTCTCTCTTCTCTCATTATACACAAGTTCATCTTGAGAATCTTGCTTATGGCTTAAGGACCATACCTCTTTTTCATTATATCTTTTTCTAGTAATATTGTAATTGAAGAATGGTGTTTTCCAAGCTTATTAAATAAAGTGGGATTTTCTTCCATTCATCTGGTTTCCCCACTTAAAAACTTTTATCTTGAATTTATGGTTTGGCTTAATTTTTAGGTGAATTATTTATTTATGGATTTATTTTATTGATTTAAATATTATTTACTTATGTTCTATAATTTATATTAACACATTGTTAGTTGTATTTTTTTTCTTTTTTGCATGTTATCAATAATTGAGGTCTTCATAAAACTATATACTAATTGATATTAATTTACACATCCTAGTTTTTCTCAAAATTCAAATTTTAAAGTAAACTTTATGTCAATATAGTTCACATAATTAGTTAATGGTAATTGACATGAATTATTGTCATTAATTACCTTTTAAAATTTGATGGATGTGGCTTTACTAATTCATGAGACTATGGCTTTGGTGACATATTTTAACATTAATCATCTACTTATCGTAATCCCACCATCTCAAGGTCATAGAGTTTAATAAGTTCCTATTTCAATTTAATGTCTAACTTATATTCCACAAATTCATTGAATCTTTAAGTTTCCTTTTTTCTGTACTCATATCTAAATGTTTTTTATTTTATCAAATTTGTGAATTAAGAAAGTTTTAATCTTAATTTCACAAATTGGTCTAAAATCAAAATGCTCTATATATGCAATAAATAACACAACTTAATTTGGAACTTATTCAATTTATAAATATACTAAAAATGTAAAGTACCAAAGAAATAAAAATTAGCTAGAAATCAGATGTGAAAAATTGTAAATATAATTGTAAAACTAATTATATGATTGAGTGATAACACTATGAATTAGGAATATGATTTCACTTAAATCTAAGACAAGTCCACTAGAATTAGACAAGGGTAGACTATGCTAGTGTTCTTAGGGTGCATCAGTGTATTTTAGGGTTTTAGTAGTTTCTAAAAATTTGGACCTTTGTTTCATCACCTGGTGGTTCTATTTGTGTGATCAGATCTCTGAGATTTGATACGAAAGCTATTGTGTCCCTTCTTATTATATCCTATCTCAATAGGTCATGTGGAAAAAACTAAATAAATGGGATAAATGGGTTAGAGTTTTAAATTATTATTGACCTCAACACCCCTTATGTTGAGTGTTGCCTACATACCAATACTCCAAAGAGGGATCAAACTCCATATAGTTCTCTCATGATATGGTGGTGTGTGTGAAATACTAGCATAATACTAAATGTTGGTGAAATCTTAGTGTGATTAAATGTTTCAATAATGACATGTGACCTTTTATATGTATTCAAACATATCCCATGGCTACTAGGTGATGTTGAAGGGGTTAAGGAAGAATCAACTTATAATTTTGTTTATGAGAGAGAGATTAGGGATAAAACCTTATTAGCTATCAATATTAAATAAATATTGGATATTTATGTTATAAAATATTTTTTCACATTAATTTTATGTTTTTATAACTCATCATAATGATATATTCCTTTATACAACCTTAAAAATCCAAGAAAGCACAAAACATGTTTTCCAGCCTTTGCAATTAAGCCTATAGACTAAAAAATTGGAATAACTTTTATTCAATGTGTCAAATCACTTTGAAACCAATTTTAAAACTTCATAATAACCATAATAAACAATTCCAAAAAAATCATATTCTTTGAGTGGTTTTTTTCATTTTAGAAGGATTTTTGTCTTCAAAACCCTAGTTTATGGTTTCCATGACTATAAATAGGTCGAAAGCTAATATTTGAGTAAAATTCAAAGTTTATGATCTATTTTTTAATATTTTTGATTGTAGGATAATATTAAAATATTTATCCTTCCCTTAAATTTCTCTTATCACTTTAATAATCTCAAAATAATTGAAAAACAACTTTTCCTTTATTATAACAGTCTTTCTTGACTCTAATAACCTGTATTGTCCTTGTAAGCCTGAAACATGATAAAATACCCTTCCAAAGCAATAAATATGGTTAAAACAAGAATAAAATTAATTTATATGAAATAAAATATTGAATTTGTAATATATATCTCAATAAATCATTCTTTCTATTATTTCTGGGGTGTAAATGTTCAATAGTCATGTTACAACCCTATTTTCTTGAATTTGTAATATTCTTTTCTTTAAAATATTTCCAAATCTTTCAATTTTTATATTTTTTCTTATTTTATAATCCTCCACATTTACTAATAAAAGATATTCATTTTCTCTTCCTTCTCCCTTCTTGCTTCAATCTCTTAAATTGTCTCTAACTAACTTCCTAACTTAACCTTAGTTGAGTTTGACAAAATAAATTATGAATAAATACATTAAAACTATTATAAACATGTAAAAACCCTTAATTTACCTCTCCATGAAGAACCATGGTCTTTTGTTTCACTAAGATATGATAAAAACCCTTCAAATGTCCTTTACAAATTTAAATTTTCAAAAAGATAATTTTGGCAAGAAAATCATTATTAGGATCAAATGACCAAATTTTAGAATGCTAGAGATTTTAAAACTTTATAAAAAACTAAACAAGACTTCCTAAACCTTTTCAAAACTAAAACCAAAAATAAATAAAATAAAATGAGTCTTATAAGCCTATGATCATACATTAAGCTCCCTGAGTTCAAAAAGTATTTGTGAGCTCCTACTCATGAGGTTTGCAATGATACTCCCAATAAAAGATGTGTTCATCAAAATTTGTAAGTTTATTGTTATGTCTTCTTCTCCTCTGTAAAGATATTTATTTTATACATTAAAATAATTAATTTATTTTCTTGACAATATCTTCACCTTGTCTTTGTGAGAGTCTTTTCTCCCACCTCTAGCTTCTACAAATGAAATCCCTCTTGTATGTCCTCTTGACAACAATATTGTACCATTATTTTCTCACTCTCTCTTATCTCCATTTTCATATGAACACACTCTTCTACTACTTCCATGTCCATACTAACTATATCTACAACTATTAAATACACTCCTCTATTGTTGTAGTAGTTAACGATAATATCTTCTTGTTTTATCTCTTCACTTTGATTTTCACATATATGAACATGTTTAACTGAACCACATGTATCCCTTATCTTCACTATCCTATCCATGTTTAGACCTATATACTGAACAAACATGTTAGGGAAAATAAGATTTCCCTCATTCACCTCAAAATCATTTCATCATGATCTAAAGGCATGTTGTTCAACCCTTTACCAATGCTAGCATAATTTTCATATCTTTCACTCTCACCATGGGATCTCAAGAGCTTCATATCAGCCACCTTCAAGGTTGTCTTCTCCTCAATCACACCTCTGATTTAGCTCCTTTACATAGTTTAACCTTCTCAATTATCTCCTTGTGTACACTTACTTTTGGAACCTCTACATCCAATACTTCCACCATGGAGACAAGCATCTCTACTTGGTTTCTCTCTTCCTTTATCTACAACTCTACATAGTTTCCATCTTATTTTTCCAACTCTATCACATATATCTTCTCCTTCATGCTAACTCCTTCCTCAATGGAATGCTCATAACTTTCTTTCTCCTTATTTTTAAAATCAGTTTTAGGCTCTTCACATCAAAACCTCACTCTCTTGTTGTCCTTCAAGACAATCTTTTTATCCTCATTCACATGATTCTCTTTGCTTGTTTTCAAAATATATTGAGTTTCTCACATGGCAACTTCCATCTCCTATTTCCTTTTATGGAAACTTCTTTTGATTGGTTACTTTTATCTATCAATTCTTTTACTTGACATTTGATCTCTTCATTCCCCTTAAGTGTCATTCTATAGGTTGCTTTATTTGACAAACTATCTCCTATAATGAGATCCATATGATGGCTCATACTCCTCATTGGTGGAAACTTATTAGTAAAATCAACACCCACTATATCCACAAACTAATCCAACAAATTATGAATTTCTAATGGAAAATCAGTCAACTTGATGGTTGTAATGATTATCTTGGGCTTGACAACTAATGCACAACCAATATCTTCTTCTTTTACCAGCTACAAGAATTCTTTTCTACCTACTATGAGTACCTTAGTATTATTTTCAGTTGCTTCATTTCCATCCTTCAATGGTGTGAAGTTATGATTATTTCCATCCTTCTTAAATGTATAATTTTTACTCCTTCTATAATGTATAGCCCTCTTATCAAAGTGCCAAAGTCTACCCAAAAACACATGACAAACATCCATAGGCATAATTTTAGAAATTACCTCATATTTATATCTACTAATTTAAAAATCAACCTTAAATTGCTCATTAAATATTAATTGATGCCCTTTCTTATCCAAGATACTTTCTATGGTGTAGGATGTGTCAATATTTTCAATCCTAGTTTTTCAACCATTTATAAATAAACCAAGTTATCTATACTAAAACTATCAATGTTAACTTTAAAACACTTTGGATTTATATTTATTATTGAACTATTTCTTCCTTTGGGTTGGTTCCTTCAGCTCCTTGTTTGGCTTTAGTATTACTCTCTTCATCAATAAGGACTCTCTTACTTCAAGTTATTCCATATGTGATGGTGATCCTACACTTTCCTCTTCACCTTAAACAACTTGATTGGTACCTTAAATTCTTGTATGACTTATTTGTGTATTCTCAAGGCATTCATATGACCTATGACTAGCATACGTATTACACTTGAACCATTTTCCCCAAAAGCCTGTTCCTCTACCTCTTGTATATGGCCTTCTTCCTTTGTATGAATAACCTCTTGTATTATTGTCTTGACCCTGAGATTTTTTTTCTTATTCATTATGAACTTGTAACTAAATTATACTACATTGATGTCCTCTAGCTCTAAAATTTCTACCTCCTTCTCTAGATTACTGAGTTTGTCTTCTATCCAACTTCTCTTCTACCTTGCAAGTAAACTAATAAGCCTCTTCTACTTATACTGGAGATAATAAAATGATTTAATCTTAAATATTTAACATCAAAACATTTTTTTACCTTTATATTTTATTAACATGCTCTTCTAAATGACCAACTCTAATTGTAAGCTTGTATAATTCTTTAGTGTAGTCCTTTACACTCATGTCTTTTTACTTCAATTTTAGGAGTTTTTTGGACAAGTTTTTTTGTAGTCTATAGGCATGCATTTTCATTTAATTTTTGATACCATTCTATTCCATTCAATTATCTTCTCTTTACCCCTTTTATTTTATTCCTCTTGGACACTATCCCACTAAAGATATGCATGTCCTATCAACCTTGTACAAGCAAACTTGACCTTCTTATCTTTAGTTATTCCTTAAAAATCAAAGTATTTATCAATTTAAGCTATATAATATACCAATTATTCAACATTTAGGCTACCTCCATATACTATAACATCTAATTTGGCTTTGGAACCTATTCTTATGACTACTTTCAAGAGTCTTTCATCCATTATTTCTTCATCTTCTTCTTATAAAACCTCTTCTTATGGTTATTATTATACTTCAATCAGATACCCTATCATAACACCTCTTATTTTAAAAATTTATATTACCTCAAAATATGCTTTTAATTTTATGATATCCTTTATAAATACATCTCTTAGTTGACTTCTTGGACCTAGTCTAACACCACTTCTAGTTGCTCATCTAAGTGCCATTCTTGTACTTTATTGTAAGTTTATTTTTAAAAACCTTATATTCACCCTTATAAATTAAATATTAATCCTTATTTCACATTTAAGTACAACATAAACCCTTCTTTAATACCAAAAATGATGGTAAATGGGTTAAGGAAGAATCAACTTGGAATTTTACTTATGAAAGAGAGAGATTATGCCTAAAATCTTCTTGTCTGTAAATATAAACTAAAAAGGGATATTTATGATATAAAATACTTTTATTCATTCATTTTATGTTATTTCAACTCAACATATTGATCTATTCCTTTATCCAAAATTGAAAATGCAAGAAAACACAAAATAGGGTTTCTAGTCTTTGCAATTATGCCTGCAGACTAAGAAATTAAAATAAACTTTATTCGATATATAAAATAATTTTAAAACCAATTTTACCACTTAAAATTAACCCTAATCACAATTCAAAAAATATCATAGTTTTTGAGTGGTTTGTTTTCATTTTAGAAGGATTTTTGTCTTCAAAACCCTCATTCAGGGTACTCAAGATTGTACACAAGCTGAGAGCTAATATTTGAGTCAAATTAAAGTTTTATGATCTAATTTTAATATTTTTTATTATTTTAAATTATTAAAATATTTATACTACCCTAAAAATTGTTCTTATCACTTTAACAATCTCAAAATAGATGAAAAACAACTTTTCCTTGACTGTTATAACAGTCTTTCTTAATTATGGCAACTTGTATTATCTTTTTAATCCTAAAACATGATAAAATATTTTTCCAAATCAATAAATATGGTTCAAAATAATAATAAAATTAACTTACATGAAATATTATAATGAATTTTTAATATATATCTAAATAAAACATTTTTTCTATTGTTTTTGGAATGCAAACATTCCATAGTCATGTTACAGCCCTATTTTCCTGAACTTATCTTCTTTTCTTTAAAATATTTCAAAATATTTGAGTCTTGATATTTATTTATTTTTTATAATTATCCACATGTACTAATAAATTATATTCATTCTATTTTCCTTCTCCCTTATTTCTCTAATCTCTTAAACTATCTTTAACTAACTTCTTAACTCAACCTAAGTCTTAACGTTAGCTAAGTTTGACAAAATCAGATATGAATAACAACATTAGAATCATTATAAAAATTTAAAATTGCTTATTTTACCCCTCCATGAAGGACCAAAACCTTTGGTTTCATTAGGAGATGAAAACCCCCTTCAAATGTCTTTTATAAATTTAATTTTTCAAAAAGATAGTTTTGGTGGGAAAATCATTGTTATACTCAAATGACCAAATTTTGGAATGCTAGAGATTTTAAAACC
>JARHVA010000320.1:5050000-5267500 GCA_037957365.1 Torreya grandis
GAAATATCTCCCAAAAGTAGTTTAGTATCCATGAGTAAGAATCATATATTAGTTTAGATCATCTATAATGATAGAGATCATCATTTTGGAAATTTTCATCCAACCATAATTTGACACTCGCCCACACACCTCCCCATTAGGAGTGGCCCTTCCCTTCATGAAGGGATAGATAATGACAATGTGATCATCCATAACCATCTTAAAATGGTTTTGAAATAATAACCATTATTACATACATCTAGTCATAAAGACCATATGTATGCCACTATCAATCATGACCTCAAGAAATCATGTAAAGTAAAAAGTACAGTGAACAAAAATATATATAACTATAACATAATTCTAGCCAAAGCATTTAATAGAATTTTTAGACTTTAAAATAATTTAGGTCATTATCCACATATGCATTACTATTTGATATATCAACTAGTCATATATATCATTATTGTATGACTGATGATGAATGACTTATAAATAGGATCCCTCCCCATCACTCATCCTTTATCAAGAAATAAGGATGACTCTATTATTACTTAGTTTAAGAACATAAAATAGTCTAATTTAATAATTATTAACCATATAGAGACTATTAAATAGAATGTCATATGGGTGTGTTGTTCTTGCAAGAAGACAAATACAACATTATTGGTATATAAATTTTAACCACTCCATAATGTTTAATTATGACCTCACCTTGATGACAATATACCATATAGTGTAATTTATCTATCATAAAACTGAGTAATTAAAAAACCTTAATTATAATATCCACTATTAGACTGCATAATTTTAATTTCTTTAAGGTAATTAAAATTATTTTTAGCCTTGTTTTGGATTGCTTGAAGGTAAATACACTCTTATATTTTCCCACCATTTTCTACTGCTAAATCATTTCATTAGATAAAAAATTTGTCTACCTTACTTTCTACTAAAGTCCCTAGAAATTACTATCTTACTACATCAAGTGAATGGTTATAATCCCTTCCTTCACTAAGGTTTTATTATCCTAATTGTAAATTATGGCCAAGCCCTCCATGATCAGGAGGTTCTCCTGTGGGATCCCACTCTGGTGAGGACTCCCCTATGGAGGATCCCACCATGGGATCCCACCAAACCTCTATTTGATCCCCTCAAGATAGCCTATCCAAGTCCCTTTCTGATGAGCTCCCTCTTAAATTGTTTATTCCCAAACCTAAGCATATCTTTCTCAATAGGGGTACCATAATGGAGACCACCTAAAAATGGAAATCCATCCTAATTGATGAAATAGAAAGGAATAAATTGCAGTTGGAGATATTTAACTCCACAATTCAAAAAGCAAGGATGGCCCCTACCAAACTCATTCAGGACTAGAACTCTTTGCATAGACAAGTTTAATCCTTAGTTCAATCCTTTATTCAATCTGATCAAACCACCTTGTCCCCTACCACTCAGTTGCCTAAAGTCTTAAGATCCCCCCTTTGGCTTCCCCCAAGAGGGTTCTCCCAAAGCAGTCTTCCCTATAAGTTAAAGGATAAAAGTGTCCCCACATGCTCTTTTTTGATGAAGCTATTGAATGTCCATAGAATCATACTAGGCAAAGGTTTCCAAGGTTAAATAGATCATTTCGGTGAAGTTTCTTGAAGATGCTAAATACCCACTAGAGGAGTTTTCCTCCTATGTTTCTTTCTGGTTTCCTATTTTTTTTGGTTCTCAATTTAATTCTATAGTTTTCATTAGTTTAGTTTCTTAGCCTTGTTTTGGATTTTTTAAACTTTTGTACTACACTTTAGTGGTTCTAAGATCCCTATAAAACCTATTTTCTACCTTATCAATTAAAAAAAATCCTTAAGATTTCATTATAGTGCAAATCATCCATTATAAAACACGCATCCTTAATTTTGGTAGGCTATATTATCTAAACATAACTAATTATGTATACATCAGCATATATAATGTCCTTAAACCCTTATGATCATAATCACTATACTATATTAATATTTTCAATCTATGCAAGTACCAAGATTCATACTTAATAAATATAATAAAAAAATAATTATTTTGGGTAAGTATATGTCCAATATATAGCTAAATATGTGAATATAACAACACATACTATAGGCCTATAGGTATTTGTATCAACCACCTACATCTCTATAGTTTGCCAATAATGCACTTAGTATATTTATAATTATTTAGTTTGGTCATATTATCAAATAACATTTAATGTTATATAATATGCCTTAGTTTATATATAAGTGGACTATTTCCAAGAGATATACATCTCATTTATATCATATTAAACACTATTGAAACCAAAACACAATCTAGTAATAATAATAACATAGGGTTTGTAGTTCAACTAGAAACCATATGTATAATTTCTTCAAATATTCATGATTTTATTACTTAATTTAGAGAGACAAAATAAAATGCTTTATATTTACATGTTCATTCACCCTTATAGGATGTGGGTGAAGGTTAATTCTCACCTATAAGTTTATAAGGAGATAATAATTCTCGTAACCAAATTCTAGGATAAATAAGTCTTAACAATGTAATTAAATCATATCATAAATACCGAGGAAACACAAGAGTTTTAATTCATTTCGATCCCATATAAAACAAGAAAATATTTTTATGCATATCAATTTAAATGAAAAGAAATGTTACAACCTCGTGGATATAAATAAGCCATAACCACCATGGATTCAATAATTAACAACTAAAATTGTCATCCTTTATAATAAGTAAACTATTTTCATTTTAGGGATCAAACATAATTCAATTCACTACAACCATTTAGGTATCTAAACAACATTGAGCATGTTACATCCAAAATGATAATATTTTTCAAGTATGGTATAGTAAAAAAAAATCCACATTTTAAAATATGATATAACTATAAAAAACAACATTTTTTAATAATGGTACAACCTTTTAGGGTTTAGTAAAATAAAATTATTTTTAAATAATAAGGTAAATATACATAGGGCTCAAAACAAAAACATTTAATAAATTTCAACCAGTAACAAAAAATGTTGTATTGAAACTCTCTTGTAGTAGTAAATCACAAAACCTAGAAAGAGATTAAATTCTTTCTTGATATGCATTTTAAGCAGATGTTTCCCTCCAAGGAAGTCATGTGATTCCAATTTCTCCTTATACATTTCTACTTATTTTTCCTCATTTCTCCTTTGCCATACCATATCTCATTATTTACTCTCCTTTTTAACATTCCAAAACCCAAGTTCACAAATAAAATAAAAACTCATACTTTTTTTACCCTTCTAACCACAATATTCACCTTCTAACAATCATGCCCATGAAAATACTTGGTAACCACCATGAAAGCTTCCACCTAGAGATTTACTATCCTCACTATAAGTTTTTCCACATAATTTCCCTCCATCTCAAGTGGTTCATTGACATGAATGGATAAAATGAAAATCCTAATCATTCATTAACCGATGATTATGTCCATTGACCCCATAGAATATTTTTATGTTTTTTTATTTGATAGGTTAAACTCAAGTTTTATAGGGACTTTAAAACCACCATTCAGAAAGAAAAAATTATAGACAATACAAAAATAAATAAAACCATCATGTCTTATCAAATGCACAAATTCAGTATAGTTTCAAAAAAAAAGGACCTAAAAAAACCAAAAAATAAAGCCACGTATTATATTTCCTCAAAGTGATTCTACTTCATGCTACCACCTATCTTCTTCTTCATACTATTCCTTATCATCCCTATGATTTTAGTTATCTAGACTTCCACCATGTTTTTTCCTTGTTGTACTAAGCTTTTTACCTTCTTATCCATTGGTTTTCCTTTTTTGGTGTTGTATCTCCTCAGGGTGATGGTGAGGATTTATTTTTCTTTTGGGGTTCCTTATAGCTTACCTCTTTTTGTTATTTTTAGTTCCCTTATCTTGTACCTCAAGTTATCAATTTCTTGTTTGAAATTTTTCCATTGTTCCATAAATGACACTATCTGGTTGCCCAATTTCTATAGGTTGTCATGGAACTTTGTCAACCTCTACCTTTAATCCTCTAGAAGGTGGGCTAAACCATTATCCCTCCTCCAAACCTCTGCCACCTTTAATTCATGGATTTTTAAGTTAGGGTTTTTGATGCCCTATTGGAACTGGAGACTTATTCTAACCTTCTTGCATTATATCCTTTGTGGGGGAGAAGGATAATGGGATTTTCCTTTTTCCTTCTTCCCCCCTCACATGGGTGAGCTAGGTGGGTGGAAGGAGAGGCTTCATTCTTTCTTCCCTTATCTAATATATCCTTATCAGATTTCTTCTCTTTATTGATTTCCACTATATGGATTTATTGGCTTCTCATGGGGGTCACTGTTTTAGTGATAATGATAGTAAGTCCTTTTTGGATTATGTCAGTAATGGGTTTCTCAGGTAATGATATGACTATGTATTCTAGTGACAAGAGATAATATTGCAAACTAATCTGATGATATTTAAAGTGGTTTATTAGTAATAAATGGTGAAAAAATATATGGGTAAACTTATTTTATATATTTAAGTAGTAATAAATGGTCAGTCCTTGGATATCCATTCTTGTCTATTTGGTAGACAATGTCTATTTTAAAGAAGGCCTTCATGATCTCATGTTTTTATCACTTACCTTTGAAGGCCTTCATGCCCTTGCAATTCATGCTAGTAACATCCCCAATGAGCTCCTCGATGACTTCCATAATGGCTCCCTTGAAGGCCACATTGTGTTATTTGCATCCCACCATGAAATCCATAGCTAGAATCTCATCATGCCCTTCAATCCTATGCATAAACTCTATGAGTCTGCCCTTTTATAACTTCCTCCAAATGTTCCAATTAGCTTGGAATTTTACATAGAAAATTAGTCTAAAATGATCCCAATCTCCTCCCATGTTGTTGATCTTATTTATGCTCATACCTTTAGGTCTGCAGTGGGCCAAGAAGTAGTTTAAAATTCTAATATTTTATTTTATTCTACAACCATTTCTATGATCCTTTTTAAAGTGATTTGTTTCACCATTGGATTCAAATTTGCTATCATTACTATGACACAAAGTGATTTTAAACTTTTTTCTAATCATAATAGTGATTTTAAAGTGAATAGAATATTTTTTATATTATTCGTAATGACTTAATTAATTCCACAACTCATGGAGTTCAAGAATACTAATAATATTATTAAGTCTCCTTCCAAAATACTAATAATGACCCTATTATTCTCACCACCTAATTTGGTTAAGTAAATTAACATTATAATAATTCCCATCATATATAAGGTGTATTAATAATGACCATCACTTTTTGCCTATAAAGTATAGGATCTTATGCCTTTAGTTCACAATTGATCAATGATATATTTCATAATCCAAGGTATATATCTATGAAATTTCCAACTAGGTATTATGGTTTTATATCAAGACCCAAGGTTCCAATAAAGACTATAAACATATAAGTCTTATTTTGACATGAACATAAATAAATTATCACAAACAAACCATTCATAATAGTAGTAATCATCATGATCTCATTAACACAAGTGTACATTACATACCAAAATCTAACACACATAATTCACTTAAAATGATATAAGTAAATAAAAAAATCATACCAAATTATAGATAAATATTAAACACATAAGATAAACATTTAAGCAATCAATACCAAAATAAAATGTAATCCAAACAAGTACAATTGAGTAATACTATGTGAGTGTGTGAGTGTTCCCATATTGTTCTGTTTGTCACCATCTATCATGATCTTCCACCTTCTCCCCTATGATTCCCTCCCTCAATATTTAATTTTGAGGGAATGAATTAACTTTCCTACATCAACCTCAACCATGGATAAAGGGGTAATTACTCTATTACCATGTCTATCAAAACAACTGATAGAATTATTTCAAAATTTAATGTGTCAAATGAAATGATGACATTATATCAAATTAAAATAAATAATAAACATAATTATCAAGTTTTTGTAACTAAAATAATTTTTAAAACACATTAAAATTAAATATATCATAATTTGAGCTAGATAGATTACATCATTATTGAACTCAATAATCCAAAATCACAATAGTAAAATTTATCATTAATGGCATTGTATTTTCTATTACAGTTAGAATGTGATGTAAAATCCTTCCCCTCTTTTAAAATTCATTGACTTGATGATATTAAAATAAAACATATAAAAAATGTTTAAAATTTAGCATATTTAATAAAATAAATGTATAAACAGTCATTATAATTCCTCATAGTCCTCCCAAGTAGATCTATTTTTAACATATAGGTCCCACTAAACCTTATACTAGGCCACAAATCTATTATGCAAGTTAAGTTTGTGTACCTCAAATATTATGAGGGACTCTTTATTACCATTCCTATATCATATACATGTAAATATTTCCAATCAGGCACATGTAAAGAATCAGCCACATATTTATTCAAATAAGACACATGAAAAAAATCATGAATTTGAGCAAGTGATGGTGGCAAAGTAAGACTATAAGTAAAAAAGTTATATCACTTATAGAACCTCAAAAGGTCCTACACACATGAGTGCCAATTTGGTTTATTTTACAAATTTAATTAAATTATTTTGAGTTTTAACTCATAGAAAAACCTTATCTTGAGCTAGAAATGAACTTGTTGTCATTTTTAAATCAACATAACTTTTCTATCTACCATTGGCTTTAACCAATATTTTCTGAATGAGCCTTATTTGTTCTTCCAATTTTTCTATAATTTCAAGCCCAAACATTATTATATCTTCTAATTTGTTCTAGCTAATACATTCTACATGTTTTTCCAAATAAGTCTTTAAGTGATGCCATTTTCAAATTTGAATGGAAATAATTTTTATAATCAAACTCAACTAATGGATAATATTCTTCCCAATTATATATTTAGTCCATGCAATACATTATTACTGAATATTATAATACTTGGTTTACTCTTTCTATTTTCCTGTCTATTTTAAGATGATAGGCTAAACTAAAGTTAAGTTGTGTTCCCAAAGCTTTGTTATGATGTTGCCAAAATATAGAGGTCTCAGGAGTATCACTATCATAAATATTTTTCTCTAGAACTCATGTAATCTAAAATTTTCATAAATAAACCTATTTTTTTAAAATTAGTATTTGTCAAATTTAATGGTATACAATGTGCCACCTTTGTTAGTTCATCAACTACTACCAAAATCATGTCATGTATGTTTCTATACATTGGCATTCCTTAGATAAAGTTAATGTTAATGACCTACCACTTCCATTCTTGAATGTCATGCTATAGCAATCTTGAAAGATGAACATATTTTGATTTTACCTATTGACATTCTAAACACTTTGATACAAAGTTAGATTCATTTTTCTTGATTCCTTTCCAAAGATATAATGGTCTCAATTCTATGATTAGTTTGGTCACCCCAAGATGACCAGAATATAGAGCATTATGAAGTTATTTAAGCATTGTGATTATTAAATCCTCTTGTTTTATCACATACATTCTTCCCCTAAACCTTAGGAGTCAATTTTTCTCAAAATTAAATTATTCATATTTGTGATCTTGTGGATTTTATACAAGGGGTTTCTTGACATGCTTATAGAATTCATCTCTAGGGGAGAAATTTAAAACCTATGTAAGGTAGTTTAGATAGTATTCATTATTGCTATATAGATTCTATGGATAAGGAAATCTACTACTTTTTTTTTCTTTGTCCTTTATATAAATTATATCAAATTAATAATCTCAAAAAAAACACAAGCCATCATCTTTAAAAATAATTTGTGTTGGGTTGCACGAAAATATACTTAAGTCCCAAGTTTTCAGTCTTGAGATAAAAAAAAATTCCCAATAGATAATACCTCCAAACCTATAAAGCATGCACTATTGCATCTAGTTCTACATCATTTGGGGCATAATTTATTTCAAAATTCTTAATATTTCATGATATGTAAGCCACTACCTGATCTTCTTAAAACAAAACTCCTCTTAAGCCATCCCCTAAAGCATTAGTTACCACCAAAAAGTGGTCATTTAGATTAGGAATGTACAAAATTAGTGTGGTTTTAATCTTTTTCTTAAGGGTTTGAAAGGCTTCTTCACACTTGTTATTCCACAAGTAATGTTGACCTTTTTTTTGAAGAGTTCTTATGGAATTAGTTATCTTCGAAACATTAGGTACAAACTTCCTATAATACTAAACCTATAAATCTATGCACCTTATGAAAATTATTATGTGTCATATATTTTCTGATGGATTTTATTTTATACAAGTTAATAGAGATCCCTTCAGATGAAATGATATGACCCATATATTATACTTAATTTTGAAAAAAGGCATAATTTTATATTTTCCCAAAGAGTTTATGCTCCCTTAATCATTTTAACACCAGCTTAAAGTCTCTTAAGTGCTCTTATTCATCATTATAATATATTAAAGTATTATATAATAAGACAAGCATTACTTGATCTAGATAATCCCTAAACACACTATTCATAAGTAATTAATGTTGCAAGTGCATTCATTAACCTAAAAGGTAGAACTCTAAAATTATTTTGTCCATACCTCATTCTAAATTTAGTCTTAGGGATATCTTATTCCTTAATCTAAAATTAATTTTACTCTTCTCTAAGGTATATTTTTGTAAATATAATTACTCACATTTGATAAAAAATATCATGTATGTGGGGTAATGGATACCTATTCTTTATAATTACCTTGTTGAACATTCACTATTTGATGCACAATCAAAGAGTTCAATTTTTATTATTGACAAATACCATGGGTGATCCCAAGGTGATACACTAAGATGAATTAACCATTTAGACAACATCTCTTGTAGTTGGGATTTCAATTTCACAAGTTTGTTTGTCATCAATATATGGTACCTTAGATTAAAGGTTCAAATCCTAACATTCTATAAATTGGAAAGTTAAATTCCATTTTTGGAGGTAATCTAGGTAATTCCTTTGGAAAAACATATTTATAATCATACAAGATTGAAAATATAAAATGGTAGGTTCAATAGGTTCCTATGAATTGTCTATTTGAACCATAAATATCTCACAATGATTTTATTGAGATTTATTCAATTAAATGGTTGAGATTTACTTAAGATTAAAATCATTTTTATCACCTTGAATTTAATTTTAATTCCACTTATAATTATACAATGTATTTATCAACCATGACCTTAGATTGATTTTGATATTGCATAGTCCACACATTTTCCATATCTCCATCCTTTCTAAGAATTTTGATAAGCAAATGTGGAAAAATAAAGCATTAACCAGCTCCTAAATTAGTTAAAATATAAATGAAATGACCAAACAAGGTACTTGATACTTCAATACAAAAATTTTGGAAATTGGCCTAACAGTTTTCAACCACTACATTAATCCTTTGTTGAAATGTTCATTTTTAAGAAGATGAAGAAGCATTCTTAACCTTATTTCCCATTGTGTGCATTCTTTTACATATTGGTCTCCCCCATAAGTAAAATATCCTCCTGGTGGTCCCTTCCTTTCTAAAGAGTTCCCTCCTTTAATTCTATCTTTAAATCAATTTATTGGCCTCCATATCTTTGACGTATTATTGAACATGGGTTCTTGTTATTAAACATGTTACTAAAATATCCATTCTAATTCCAATTTTTATTTTTTCAAGAAGGATTCAGACCTCCAAACTTATTTTGTTACATTTCTCTCACTTCCTTAATATATTTGATTTTCTAACGCTACTTATTAGCCTTTTTAAAAGCATGATAGATGGAAATTAGTCTATGCATGCCCACCTTACACCTAATTTTTGGATTCAAAACCATGATGAACTTGAAATGTTCATCTTTATGATACTGAGGGACATAACTAAGAAGTTTGGTAAAATTATATGTATATTCTATCACCAACACCTCCCCTTGCTTAAGATTTTTAAAATCCACCAGCTTCTAATAAATGTGTGGAAACCACCTTTCCCTTTAGAGTGGCATAAGTTTATCCAAAGTGATGACAGTGGAATCAAGGTACATTTCCATTCACTTTTGGTGCACTAATTTTTTCACTCTCCTACCAGTTAGTAATCTCTCCAATCTAATTTTATTACTTCTAAATAGTATTTTATCTTAACTTTTTTCTCCATTTTTTTCTTATGCATATTAGTGATATTGCACTATGTACCATTGAGGTCACTTCTATGAATAATGATTTTGACTTGTGGATCAGTGGTTTCATATTTTATTTTATTTTATGTTCTTTGTGTGTATAAACAAATCAATGGGATTGACCTAAATAATAACAAACTTGAGTTGCACAATGGTGAGATTGGTTTGCTAAATGGTAACTTCACATTGTCAGATGCATTGTGTTTTCTTATAATCAATGAGATTGGCATGTGCATTAATGATAATGACCTATTATTTGATGATATTAATCTATTAATAAGTGAGATCACATAATATTATGTTTTAATTCACTAATTAATAATGATATTGAACTACACATCAATGAGAATGACATGTTAATTGATGAACTCACATAAGGTAATTATGTTTCTATGTTGTTATTTTATTTAAAATGGTTAATTCATCCTCTAAAATGGTAAGGTCATCTTGTTAATTGGTAAGGTCACTAGGTTGTGTTTTTAATTCACTACTAAACAATGAAATTGACCTTGGCATCAATGAGAATGACTGCTAATCAGTGAGATCACATAATCTTTTATGTTTCTTTGGTGTTATTTTATTAAAAATGACGTATTTGTCTTATGAAATAGTGAGGTCATTTTACTAATTGGTGAGGTTTCTATTATATGTATTTTAATTCACTACAAAATGATAATATTGACCTACATAACAAAAAGATTGACCTATATAATGGTGAGATCTCCCTATGTGAATGTCTTGAGAGGTAAAAATTATAAAATTATACCTTATTTTGTTCACCAAGAAACAGATTTTAAACTCCTAACCTTATTTATTTTAGGTTTTATGATCTTAAGAAGTTATTTCACATAATTAATAAAGAAAAATCATTTATATTTCTATTTGGTTTTAAGTAAATAACCTACATTTCATTTAGTGCTCTAAAAACACTTACATTTTTATTTACTTAAAGTATTATTTTTTCCTTACTTGTTTGTGTAAATTATTGTGTTTATGCTCTCCCCATATCCACTTTGGGGAGCTTGGGTGATCATGAAACACATAGGTTAGTTGCTTCTTATTTACCCAAAAGGTTTTTTGGTATATGCTCTTCTCTTGACCATTTGTGGGGTCCTAATAATTATAAATAAATACTCCTTTACTTTAATACTTTTAATTTTGGAGGTGGAATTCATCACCTTCCTACGAGTTCCTAGGGTATGATGATTTTGACTTCATTCCTTAATGCATGTACCAACCCCTTTATTTAATAGGGTATAAAGATTGAGGCTCTACTCAGGTGATATCTAGCTTAAACATCCCTAAGAGATTGAAATTTTCAAGGGGTGCATAATTGAAATCCTATAAATGAAATGGTCATGAAGGGACAAAACACTTTGATGAATATCCCATTAATTTTAGACATCCATTTGAAATATTTGAGCCCTTCAAATACCATATAGAAATCCAAACAAAAAAATTAGAATAAAAACCTCTTTTAACATGGAATTCTCATTGATGTATGGGTACAAAGGTATTAATCCCCAAATATTAACTTTATGTATGGACCTTTGAGAGGAGGGTGGGAATAAAACACCACCATAATTGTATTTAATTAATTAAAGAATCATTAAAATTTTAATCCTCTCAAAGATGAGTATATCAAAGGTTTGGTGATTCTACCATAATTATGTGTCAGTTTTTAAAGTAGATTCATAATGCTTGTGTGTTAATATTTCATTGTTGTGTCAAAAACTCATTCGTATTCAAAACCACATCCAAACAGTATGCAATTTTTTAAACCTAAATTTCAAAAATATATCTTTACATATTTACACACTAGGGTATTATGTTTTTCACATTTAAATTCAAACTTCATACATTCCATAGCATTAATACCTTCCAATTTGGAACTAATTTATACCCATTCGGCATTGTTACACTACCCATTTTTATTCAAGTCCAAATTACTATTCATGTGAAGAAAACTTTAAGGTCAAACCAAGTTTAATTCCATTCCTATTCCAAATTCAAAATTAGAATAAAAAACTATAAAAATTCAAAAACTTTAAAAACTTCAAAGTACTTCAAAATTCAAAAGTTGACCAAAGTCCAATTGATTCCAAAACCTTCTCCATTTTAGGTGTTAGTTCAAATATGTCTAGATACACTCATACTTGGGTTTCTTATGGTACATATTTCATGGAGGGAAAAAATTATGATCCACTTGGTATCTTATAAATTTTAAAAATAGTGAGTATGGTTATGAACTACCATCTATGTTTGAATATCTCCCCGCCACTACAGGATCTAATCAAAACTAGTCAAAAATCAAATCTCACAGGACAAATATGAAGCCCTATTAATATTTATAGAATATAGAGAATATCACCCACCTTATTTTACCATAGAATAGTTATGAAATATTATTTGGGTGGAGGATATACCCCAAGAATTAATTGTTATCCAAACTCAGCCTTTTACTCATAGTTTGAAACCAATCTTACATCTAGTAAACGAAAAGGTCAAGTTGTCTACCATCCCAACATGGATAGATTATTGGTTTCACAATACAAAAAACTAATCAATGTTATGAAAATTATATTTTCACCTATTTGATTAATTTTTTATCTATAAATTCATTTAATAATTCTTCATTCACAAGCCAAAACTAGCTATTAGAGAAATCATAAGAGCCTTTAGTGAATCCTACATCTAATGTGGATTTATTACCTACTTCTAATCAAGCACTTCTAATGAGTTATTTGAAACAAGTTACATCTAATAAAAAATATAAATTATTTAATTATCAATAATTACTTCTTAATGTGTAATAAATACCTAATAATTCACAACATTAAACTAAAAATATGCCACCACAACAAGTAATGGGTAATTTGTAACACACATTGCCTAGTTCACAACAACACAGCTCTTCCAATTTTCAATAATAATGGATTAATTTAAACCAATAGGAAGTTTATACTAATTCATAGTAGAATATTCCTTAAAATTAGTATCAATTCCCCTTCCTTTCACAACAAGTGCCTTATCATCAGCAAGAGATTCCTCTAAACCAATAGAACCTTGTCAATCCTCTTTAAAATTCAATCCAATAATAAATCCCATACCAAACTTATAATTATAGTTATAGGGTTAAAATCCATAATATAACCACACAAAGCTGATCCATCCGTACTCGTACCAATTCCACCCAAGCCAATTAATTCCTAAATGCCCAGTAAAACACATTCCTTCCATCCCAAAATGTTCCCAACCTCCAAAAATGGAATGAAATGAAAGAAATAGTTTCAAGGCTTCAATAAATAAATCAAGGTAAGAATTATAAGTTTTATGACATGTGCCCTTACCTATTTGACATGATTTTCTTTCAAGTGCCCTTCCCACCTCATTTTGAGCCACCTAAATTTGATAAATATAAATAGAAAGGTGATACAAGTTAACATACATAAGCATTTTTTGTTGCATGTCAAGAGGTGGATTTCAATATTATTTACTTACTTCACTTGTTTCCATGCAGTTTGGGTGGATAAGCCTTAGAGTGGTTTCTCCATTTTATAAAGGGATCAGTCACCACTTTTATGATCTATTGGAAAAAAAATTCCAAATATTTATCATGAAACATAGAACATGAGTTTATCATGGTTGATTTGTGTAATACTAAGCAAAGTGGTGGAAAAATATTCTTTACATTCTTTCAAAGATGAAGGACCCTAACTAATCATTTCCTACACAATTTTCTTGATAAGTAGTTAGCTATTATTCTTACACATAATTTGAATTCTGAAGTAGCCTATAACCTAAGGCTTCATTGTGAAAACACATTTGAATAGATCATATACAATGGGATGAAAATTAAAAAGGTGTTTATAGATAAATGTATAGTCAATATATACTCTCAAACATAACCACCAGCCCAACCTCAAGTACCAACTCAAGCATGTGTAACTAACAAACCTAACATGTTTAACAAAAATAAGAACATGGTTGGTAACAAGGTCACAAAAATAAGACATGAAAATGGTTCAACCACCACTTGCTCAAGATGCACAACCCAATCCACAACTCACATTATAAAGGGAACCCCCATGAAGGGGATAGTTTTAGAATAGATTTTTCAATGATCTTAGTGACCCCATTGAGATAGTATTTAAAAATTTGGTTATAGCTAATATGCTTATTTGGCCAAAACTAAAACCCATTTCAAAGGTTTAGCCCAAGTCAGTATGGTATTGAGAAAATGAGTATTATAATTATCATCATGTCAAAATCCATGTGATCTATAGATGTATACAACTCTAAAATTTCACTCAAGATGTACTTAAAAAGGAGAAATCATGTTGGAAAAGAGTATTTCTAATGCCAATCAGAACACGGTCATATACAAATATCCCTTCCCAAATTATAATAATGAGTTGAAAAGGAACAATCAAAATCAAACTAAAGTCTTGAATCTGAATCAATCTAATCATAGTCAAGATCATGATGCCTAAGCCAACTAAATTAGTTATTATAATGTACTATAATATTATGGAAATATTTTTGGATGTGTTATCAGTAACTATATCACTAATATTAAGGTCACTCCTTTTCCACCATATAACACTCATATAAGTGTTAATCCTTTTATTTAAAACATCCACCTTCATCCTTATGTAATTCCCCACTTAGTTAGAATAACTTGGTTGTGCCTCAAACATAACAAATTACTATTCCTAGTTCATCATCCAATTCCTCTAATTTAGGTAACTCCCTCCCAAATCAAAATTATGCAGTCACAACTAAATATCCTTGAGTTAATATCTAAGTCCATTCACCATATTTTATTACCAATCCCATTCAAATCTATGTGACTTTAAAAACCAAACCATCTCCTCCACCCATCAAATAGTAATTAAATATTGGTGAATAGTTAAACTCAACACCTGCATGGATTTAGTGCATACATATAAATTTTATTAAACAATATTGAATGACCTTATCAAATAGTCTAAGATACCAAATGACATTGATCCTTCTCTTATGGGACATTTTTACCTAGGGTAGTAACTGACCTTTGATCAAAGTGATAGTCATCCCTTTATCACTAAAACAATTATTGTTGGCCATTTTGGCCCACATATCAAGCTTTGCCTACAATTGGAAGAAGAAGCCTAGCAAGCTCATAATAAAGTAGAAGATTCAATGACTTAAAATAGGTCTATCGATGCACATATAGGGATCCAAAAAAGATCTCATGGTGCTCATTAGCATGTAGGGGAATGAAAAGGATCAACAAAGACTTGAGAGATCATCAAAACTGTAAAATGTTGAGCAAAGGGTGAATTATGCAAGTTTTAGAGACAATGACATCACCAAGACATATCTCAAAAATGAATGAACCAGCTCACTTGTGTATTTTATAGATTTACCTAATAAATCCTTATGAGCCCAAATATTATCTCTCCATGAAATTCCTCATGGTAGGAACATGCTCTAAAAAATTCATGTTCACACAAGCTTCATAGATAAAAGTTATGAATGTTCAAAGATAGGCTTACAAAACAAGACATTCGTGTGAGGGTCAATTTTGAGCTTCATGAATTAACTATTTGTATTCAAAATTCCTTAAAAGTTTTAAACATGGTTAAAATATAAAAATCCAAATGAGATCACATACTGACACATGAGATGTAATGATTCACACTGGGGTCAAACCAGTTAAAAGGTCCCTAGTTTAAAGCCCTTTAAATAACTATAGTCATACCAAAGATCTAATGATACATATTCATTGAGTAGAGATCCAATGGTGTGAGCTTGACTGATAAAGAGGGGGAATTAATAAAATTTATGATCAGTGTGCAATTATACCAAAGATATAATAGTGTGCATTTATTGATAGGAAAGTGGGCCCAATGATATTAATAGTGCACATTCACTCATACATCTTGATCTAATGGTGTGAGTGAAATTCTAAGATTTAAAGAGTATAAATTAAGGGATATAAATCATTTGTATATATTTATCTAACAATGTGTAAGAGGTTAAAAATTCAAATATCTGCTAGCAAGGATCTATGGGACCAATAGAATTAAAGACATAGTGGAGCAATTTGATTTGCTAGAGTAATTTTCAATGACCAAAGTCCTGCCAAGGAGAAGTTTTATACTAACTAAAATAGGTTTTTTTAGGGTCACCTCATCACCATTAGAGCTTGTTCAAAATACATGGCATCAAACATAGTCTTGTAGTAAAGATAAAGGAGATAAAAGGACCACCATTAAAGCTCAATATGGACCTCTAACTCAAGGGTTTGTATCATAGATGGTTCATTTTGTGACTATGTTCACCATTATTAGAATAAGGAGCTATTATTTAAAAGTGTGCCATGAAATAATAAATGTAGACTCCAACGGTTTGATCTCTAAGACCAACTACATGAAAAAGTCCCTTCTCTCAACTATACATGCCATGACAAACAAGATATGAGTAGTTAACAATAACATAAAATTATAACAGAATAGTCCAATTATTGTAACTACATGGATGCTATAACCTATCTCAAAACAACTTGACCCCACCATTACAATAATAAGTAACATTATTGGAGGAATAATGTAACTATGCAACTACTTGAAGTGACCTAGATCGATCAGGAAGCTTAAGTGAGCATAATTTGTGGAGGTAGTTGTAACTACATTTCAAATGGAATTGATCTCATTTGATTCCCATTTGAGCACCAAAACTCCATCTCTATTGATTTTTTTATTCTATAAATATAGCCTTTTAAATATTTATATCATCCCTCAAGAAGGTACGATAAGACTCTGCCAGAATTTCTATTTTGTGCCTCTTGGAGTAATGAGAAAGGTACTTTTGAAATATCTTATCAATTTGTGTTAGAATTCTTGTGTTTTCTTGATATTGGAATTGGTTTAATCCTCCCTTTAAAATTTTAAGCTTAGCCTAAATGCTAAAAAACTTTTTGTTAGGTCATATAGTGTGTCTTATCTTTGATCTCTCAAGGATATAGTGGACTACCAAATGTGTCTTCAACCATACCTTACGTTCATTACTCTCTATTCTATAATGCATCAAACTAACCTCTATATGAAATATTGTTGCTTATAAACTATATTATACACTACATTAGTTCCTTTCATAGTTTATTAGTGTGTTAAATATCCAAAGCTTAAGAGTGGATATGACAAATTCAATGTGCATCACCACAAGCTAGGTATGTTTACTTTATGCAATTTATTGACTCTTTTCATCCTAACTAGTTTTAGTTTTTAGAAATAGAGGTCCAAATTATAAAATATGACTATATAGCCTCATAAAAAACCCTATAGGTCTAACCCCATTATAGGATACCAATAGCCTAGGGTCATTCCCATGTTGAGCTAGATTTAGAAGTAGGACTTGAACTCTTTTGCTTTTAACTAAGGTACAATCTAGATTCTCCAACAGTTATGTCATGACTAGAGGGACCTAAGAAGGAAATTAGACATGAACTTGAAACATATTAATGGTGTGTAAGAACATATTTGAAGTCTCAGATAAGTTATCAAAATATTAAAGACCAATTCATGCACCGAATCTCCATTAGGTCTTTTACAAAAGGTAATGAGGTCTAGTTTGCAAAATTATCTTTATATAATATAAAAACAAGTAGAGTACCTATTTTAACTCCCAAATAAGAATCTTCTAATTCTCCTATCTCCCCAAGATCTATAAATCCTACTCTTACTCAACCTGCTAAGAGTCCACCAAGGTAAGTTCAAATGGCAAGGACTAGATTGTAAGTTTTTTTACCCTTCAATAGTGGTAGCCCTCTTAACCTTCAACATCATGATGAGATCCCTATTGCTTCCTTAAATATTTTACCATAATTTATAGGAAATAATAATACTAATCCTATAGAACACATATCTAACATTGCAAATCTTTGTTCAGTGCATAATATCACACAAGATAATGTAGCCATGAGGCTATTAGCCACCTCCTTAGAAGGCAAACCCATACAATGGTATATGGGTATAAATCCTAATTAAATCAACACTTGAGATGAGTTTGGTGAATACCTATGAAATAATTTTGAGGATAGAAGTGACCATTTGTCCCTTGTTGAGAAACTTACCTCCATTAAGAGAACATCCCAAGAGTCCACTATTGATTTCAACTATAGGTTTCAAAAGACCTGGGATAAGATCCCTATTATCATCAAGCCTACCCCTTACTATGTTTTGCTTTACTATTTGAGATATTTGAATCTATATATTGTAGTTATGATTCAATCTATGGGTGGTAAAACTCTACCTAAAGCCTATGAGTTATCCAAAAGGGTAAAAATTACTTGATACAAGCAGGCCAGCTCATGCCACTTTTCTATAAACTTTAGCCTACCCCACCTACCATTACTCCATTTCCTACTCCAAATCACCAAGCTAAAATTGATGATAGTTAAATGGACAAATTTGCCAAGATTGAAATCTTGTTGAAGGCACAAAGCAACAAGCTAATGTCTATAGAGAGACAACAACATGCTTCACATAGACCATACTAAGGCCCCTTACAAACCCAATACCTTGTTCAATCTTATAATAAACCCATTATACTCCAAATAAAAAAAATCAAGGACAAATTACCCAAGGTAGATCAAACAATAGTTACAATCCTACAGTTGCAAGTAGCTTAAGAGTCACGAGGTCCATACAAAATAACTTTTCTCAAAAATATTAATACCAATCAAGGGGACAATCCAATGAGATGTTGATGGCCACTATTGGAGACATGTATCAATACCCTAGCTAGTAGCATGTTCCTTCATTCCAACGTCATGATATGATGCCTTCTCCATCACAAGGCCCCAAAATGAGTCAAGATATCATGCCTACCATGTCACTATCAAAAGCTCAATTATAACAACAAAGGAACATGGGTAAAGTACCAATTGATACCACATGTATAAATTTTCAATAAGGGGAACATGTGTTTGAGCATGTAGTAGCTAATATGTTACAAGCTCCACAAAGGACAAATGAACCATTTGCATCTTATATAAGGGCTAAGAAGAGAATGTTGGAGGATAACTTAGGGAAAACTAGGATTTATTCATCATCTCCATAGTCTATTCAGTAACCTACTTCTTCAAATGTAGCTACTAAAGCTCATATAAATCAACAATAACCTGAACATCATGGGCAATAACAAAAGTTCCCCCTTGTTCCTCATGTTACTCAAATGTCACATGATGATTTTATTTTAAGGTGCAATCCAAAGGTACTAATATTCCTTTTAATATGGTGGATCATTTAAAAAAATATAATGTAACTATGTCTATGTATAATTATCTATCTATTATAGGGTAAAAGTAAATTCTCCAATAATAACTCTCCAAACTTTCTCTTGTAGATAAGGTAGCTAATAAGGTGAGAACTATTTTTATCAATAATAGTCAGCCTAATCAATCCCCTATCCATGTTCCTAATCTAATACCAAGTAAAATTCAATTTAAGAATGTTTTTCATACCCCTAAAGTTGTTAATCCCCCTCCATTTTATCTATCATTCATCATAGGGGATTATTTAGTACATAATTGCATGATAGATTCAAGTGCTTCAACCTCAATGATGCCTAAAGCCATAACAAATAAGTTTGAGCTAAAATATGTGCCTAATGAAAAGTTGTTATTTAATTGGATACATCCCCCACTAATATATTATGCATCTTGAAATATCTTCAGATCACATTGGCAACCTGCCCAAATTTTGTCATTACTCAAGATGTAATAGTTATAGACCTACCTCTATATTTTGCCCTGTGATTGTCTAGGAACTTTACTACAAATATTAGAGGATATTTTTCATGTGATTTATCATACATGGTATTTATAACTAGATATGGAACCAAAGTCACTATAATATTTGAACCTAACTCTAGGTTCCACCTAGAACCCTATATGCCTAATCTTGCAAATGCCAACTATGCCATATTTGAAGAGATTGAAGAGGCTAATGAACAAGATCCCCATGATCATCGTGAAGTCATATTAGATCTTTACCTAGATTAATGGGAAGCTAATAACCATGTATTTTATCCTTATAGAAGCATTAAAGAGGTAGACTTAGGAGTGTAATGTATGCATGAGGAAGGTGCTACTATACATTACTTAACGAATACTTCCCAATAAAAGAATGGTATATGGGCTTTACTATTTGATGGCTCAATGTCAAAAAATGGAAGTGGAGTGGAAGCCATGTTTATTTCACCATTACGTATAAATTACCATTTAGATGAAATAATCCAATTCAGTTGTACCTCAAACATAGTTGAATATGAAGTTTTTTTACATGGTTTGCAAGAAGCAAGAAGGAAAGGTGTCGAGCTTCTTCAAGTCAAGGTTGATAGTGAGATTTTAGTGAAATAAGTGAGAGGCCTAAGTTTATTAAATAATCACCATTTTAAATCTTGTAAGTACTAGGTATGGGACCTCATGGAGGATTTATTGGCATTTAAAATCCAGTCCATACCAAGAGAAGCAAACTAGCATTCAGATAGGCTTGTAGCCATTGGTGTTCAATATAAGATTGTAGAAGGATTAAAAGGCAACCAAAGACAAGATAAAATCAAGTTTATACATATACCAATTTTACCTAACAATGAGGTGAGTTATAAAGTGTTTGATAATGATGATTAACTCATATGTTTTCTAATGCAAGAGGAAGAATTATGCCATAAGAATCAAGACAAGTTATAAAATCAATATGATGATCAGATAGTACAACTAAGGTCTAATAATCTACCTAAAGGTCTTGTGATATTATAAATAATATTCAATGAATATGACCAAGTAAGAAAATGGAAAGCATGCATCTTAACTAAGGAAAAATTCTATGAAAAGATAGAGATCTTTAAATACAAGTTGTTGAAGCTAGGAAAGGTCAATATAGTAGAGGAAATAGATGAATTTTTTGCCTTGTGGCAAGAATTTTTTGATCTATTTACATGGGAGTAAAAATAATTGAATGGTTTTGACCCCAAACTTACATAATACACCATTGAATTACAAAACAATGCCAAGCCAAGTAGGCAGAAATAAAGGCCTATCAATCCAAAAGGGGAGGACCTCATGAGAAGAGAACTCTTTAAATTGATTGAATCAAAGATATTATTTTCAATTAAGCATTCCTCATGGGTGTAAAACATTATTATAGTGAGGAAAAATAATGTATAAACTCATTTTTGTGTTGACTTCAAGGACCCAATAAAGTGTCCCTAAAGAACCATTACCCATTTCCCTCAATGGATTAAATTCTACAAAAGGTGGTAGGTTCTCATTGCTTAATGGATATTCTGGCTATAATCAAATCATGTTCTAAGAATAAGATAGGCATAACACTACCTTCACTATAAAATGGGGCACCTATGAATATTTTAAAATGCCCTTTGGATTCTCTAATGCTGGAGCCACCTTCTAAAGAGTATGGATGTTGATTTTCATTGTCTTTTGAATGATATGGTTTTAGTTTATCTTGATGATATAATAATATTCTCAAAGAATAGTAATTATCACTTAACACACTTGAGATTTGTTTTTGATAGATAAAGATAATTTAGAGCTTTATTGAATCTATAAAAAAATATTTTTTTAATGCATGAAGGAAGACTTCTTGGGCATGTGGTGTCCAAAGCTGATCTTTCCATTGATGTAGAGAGGATAGAAGCAATCCTTGCTCTATCATTGTCTAAACATAAGAAAGGATTATAGAGCTTCTTAGGTAAGATCAATTTCGTCAAGAGGTTCATTCTAGGCTTTGTAGTGTTGGTCATGCCCCTCACTCATATGTTGAGAAAAGGCAAAGAGTTTACATGGATAAAATAAGGTAAGAGAAGCTTTGAGGCCATTAAGGATGCCATATCTCATGTCCCCACACTCCTTAATCATGATTTCAATGAGTTGTATTTGTATGCCTTCTCTACATTAGATGCAATTTTAGCCATGCTTATGAAGTAGAATTAAGAAGGTCTAGAACAACCTATTACTTTCTTCATTCAAGATTTGGAAGGGTGTGAGGAAATACATAGCTTTATTGAAAAACATGTACTTTCTATTTCAATAAGTTTGAATAAATTTAGATGTGTAGTTTCAAATAATAATATTATACTAATGGTAGTTCATCGAAGTTTGAAGTATTTTATAATTAAAAAGGACTTAAATGAAATGAGAACTAGATGGTTCACTATGTTCATAGAGTATGACATTGAATTCAATGTCATAAAACTAGTCTCAGATAAAGGATTGTGTGAGCATATTACATAAGATGTGAGATAATAAAAAGAGGTAATTTTGGTAATTTAAGACTCTTAACATGGAGTTGAAAATACTCCTATAAGTTGGGCACAAGATATTTCTAGATTTATTCAAACCAAAGAGTGTCTAATTGGTTTGAATGCATCATAAATAAGACACTTTAGGCTACATTTAATGCCATACATTTTTATTTATGGAGTGATTTTTAAAAAGGACATTGGATGTATATTTTTAAGGTGTGTTGAATCTAGTCAATTTGATAAGATTTTTGAATAATTTCATGATATTCCTTATGGAGGCCATTTTATAGCCAAGACCACATCTATAAAAATCATTAGATCTAGTCAATTTTGGCCTAATTTAGTTATATATGCACATGCATGGATTAGTAAGTGTGCAAGGTGTGTAATGTTTAAAAGGAAATAGAGACTAGTTGATATGCCCCTAAAGCCCATTTAGGTTGAGCAACCTTTCATACAATGGGGTTTAGACTTCATTATCATGATAAATTCTCCATCTAGTCTTGGTCATAAGTGGGTCTTAATAGCTATAGATTATTTCATCATGTGGGTGGAAGTAATTCCCTTGAAGGAAGCAAATGATAACTCTGTGCTTGAGTTTTGAGAGTCTAGTCACTCATTTTAGAGAACCTTCCACTATAATATCAGATAATACTTTGACATTTAGCATTAAAATTTTATGTAAATGGGCTCTTCAGTAAGGTATTTACCTAACATCTTCATCAAATTACTATCCATAGGGTAATGGACTATTTGAGTCCACTAATAAGAACTTGATTTGAATCATCAAGAGGATAATGGAAGATAGTTAGAGATCTTGGAATACAAAGTTGAAGACTTACTTATGGGATAATAGGATCATACCCAATAAGGCCATTAGTCATTCACCCTATCTCTTATTCTATGCAAGAGAATAAAGGCTACCAATTTCATTAGAGATTCTAGCTTTGGAGCTTGCACACAAACTAGAGATTTTAGAAAGTGATATAATGGAAGTCAGGATGAATGAACTAAGAAAATTAGAGGAGATAAGAGATGATTTCATGCATACCATGTGGTCTAACCAGCACCAAGTAAAGAAGCCATTTGATAAAAAAGATTCCTCAATGACATTTTAACAAGGTGAGATAGTCCTCAAATGGGACGAGGACTGTGCAAAACCAAGAAAACACTCCAAACTTGATAGCCTTTGGAGTAGACCCTATGTCATCATAAGTTACAAAGAGAATAATGCCTTTGAGCTTGCCAGATTGAATGGAGAGAGCCTTCCCATCCCTATTAATGGGATGCATCTTAAGTTTTTCTACTAATTTCAATTCCTTCCCCTTGTAAATAGGTAGATAGGTACGTTTTTCCTCCAATTGATTTTTCACATTGATTTGTTTGTTGTTACTTGGTCTATTTTGTTACTTTGTTTTTTTTTTCCCTTGATTACTCCAAAAAGTGTTCCCAAGGATCAATCAGAGTCTTTTTTTAAGTATCATTTCATTTATTTAGTCATATTGAATAAGCTTAATTAAATTCTAGGTCCCATGACTAGTAGGTTGGTCAAGCTATCTAAGACACCAAAAGTGTTGGCAATTTGGGCCTACATATCAAGCTTTACCTATAATTGGAAGAAGAAGCCTAGCATTGTCCTAATAAAGTATAAAATTTAATGGCTTAAAAATGGTTTCATAAATTAAAATAGAGGGATCCAAGTAGGATCTCAAGGTTCTCATGAGTATACAGGGACATGAAAAGGATCGACAAAGTCTTGAGAGATCACCAAAACCCTGAAAGGTCAAGTAAAGGGTGAGTTATACAAGATTTGGAGGCTAGACCATCACCAAGACATCTTATATAAATAATTGAACTAGCTCATTTATGCATTTTATAAATACACATTAGAAATCCTCATAAGCCCAAATATTATAGTACTATATAGGTCCTCATAGTAGGAACATACTCTACAAGTCTCATATTCATGTGAGCTTCCTAGCTCAAGTTATGAATGTTTAAAGATAGGCTTGCAAAGCAAGATGTTCATGTGAGATTCAATTTTTAGCTTCATGAAGTAACCATTTATATTCAAAATACCTTAAAAGTTTTAAACTTGATCAAGATATAATGTTTTTTATGAGCTTGCATACTGACACATGAGATTTAATGGTTCAGGTTGGGGTCAAACTAGTCAAAAGGTCCTTGGTTTAAATCCCTTTAAAGAGATACATTCATACCAAAGATCTCATGCCACATATTCACTGAGTAGAGATCCAATGGTGCAAGATTTAATGATAAGGATGGGTGTCAATAAAATTGATGATCAATATGCAATCATACCAAATATCTAATGGTGTGCATTTACTAACAAGAAAGTGGGCCTAGTGAGATTAACGACATGCATTCACTCTTACATCTTGATCATATGATGTGAGTGAAATTTTGAGAGTTAAATAATTTATATCAAGGGTTAGAACTCATTCATATAGATTAATCCTAATACACATAGGGGGTTAAAAGGTTAAGGATATACTAATAAGGATCTATGAGACCAATAGAATTAAAGATATAATGAAACAATTTGATTAATCAAAGAAATTTTTGATGGCCAAAGTTGAGCCAAGGAACATTTTTAAACCAAAGAAAATAAGGTCTTGTAGGGTCACCCCATCATCATTAGTGTTCATTTGAAATCCATGGAGTGAACATAGTCTTATAGTTAGGATAAATAACATAAAGGGACCACCATTAAAGCTCAATATGGACCTCTAACTTGAGGGTTTGTGTCATACAGGGTTCATTTCATGACTGTGCTCACCATTATTAGAATAAGGAGCTAACATTTCAAAGGGTTCCATGAAGGCATACATGTAAACCCCAACATTTTCATCTCAAGGACCAACTACATGAAAAAGACCATTCTTTCCACTATACATGCCATGACAAACCAAATATGAGTAGTTAACAAGACAAAATTATAATAGACTACTCCAGTTATTGTAACTACCTAGATGCTAGAATTTAGTTTGAAACAACTTAACACTACCATTACAATAATAAGGAACATTAGTGGAGGAATATTGTAATTGTGCAACCACTTGAAGTGACCTAGATCAATCAAGAAGCTTGAGTTAACATAATTTATAGAGGTATTTGCAATTGCATTTCAAATGGAATTGATCTTGTTTGATTCCCCTTTAAGTTCTAAAACTCCCTCTCTTGATTCCTTTCTTATATAAATATATTCCCTGAGCTATTATTGATTATCCCTCAGGTTATTACAACAAGACTCTGCCAAAAATTTTATTTTGTACCTCTTGGAGTAATGAGAAAGGCATTTCTGCAGTATCTTATCAATTTGTGTTTGATTGATATTAGAAATGGTCTAATCCTCCCTTATTAATTCTAAGCTTAGCCTAAATTGTAAGAAATTTCTTTTTATGTCATATACTGTGTCTTAGCTTTGATCTCTTAAAGATATAGTAGATTTTTGAATGTGTCTTCAATTAAACCTTACTTTCATTGATCTCTAGTCTTAGTGCATCAAACTGGCCTCTATATGAAATATTGTTTCTTATAAACTATAGTATACACTGAATTAGCTCCTTTCATATTCCATTAGTGTGTTAAATCACCCAAGCTTAAGAGTGGATATGACAAATTCATGGTGCATCACCACAAGATAGATAGATTTACTTTATATAATTTCTTAACTCTTTTTATCCCAACTAGTTTTAGGTTTCAGAAATACAGGTCCAAATTATGAAATTTGAGGAGCTATCCTCATAAAAAAATTAGAGGTGTGACCCTATTATAGGATACCCACATCCTAGGGTCATTCCCATGTTGAGCTATATTTGGGAGTAGGACCTAAACACTTCTACTTCTAGCTAAGGTGCAATCTAGATTTTCCAACAATTATCCTTTGTACATTGAAGCCATCATTTCCTACCAAAAAATCAAGTGTCTTCTCATATATAAATGTTTAGGGTTGAATATATATTCTTTAAAATTGATCTAACACATGGGATATATAGTAATAAATATATAGAAATATACTATCACTACCAAAGCTTATAGTAATGTAAAGTGAGAGTTAATGGGAACCATTTGTCTACCAATCATTATTGGGTATGTCATCAATGATGTCCTTTGTCATTTAATTGATATAGATATTACCTATAATTTTATTCATGGTCATCCTTAGATCCATGAAGTATGGGCATTCCCTTTTACATTGCACCAATGTATCAAATTTTCTAAATCTACATTAGAGGTAAGTGTTCCTAGAGATTTATATCCATACCAATATTATAAAAACCTAGAAGTTAAATATGGGGACTAAAATTATTGTCCTACCACTGATTTTGTATAAAAAAGAAAAAAACAAGTAGTCCCTAAATATCCTAAATATAATTACATTGACCCAAGTGACCTAGTGTCCACTTCCTCTAATCCACCTCCTCTAACAATCTCATCTCACTTTACCATTGAAGATACAATCATTTCCACATACAATATCCATGTTGATTTTTACATTGGAAAACTTCCAAAATATCCCAAACTATGGAAGACCCAAAGCTATACAAAATCCTAGCATGCCCAACATGATATGGTAAAATAAAACTAATTCTCATCAAATCTAATTTCTTATGTTTGTTAAATATACATCAATAGATCAAGACCAGCCCACAATTTATAAAGGGTCTTGGTTTTATGGTGATGGTTTTTCTACGTGCTTTCAGAACACAAAATAACCCATTCCTAATAGAATCATTTACAATCAAGAATATAAAGGTAAAGGTCTAGGGGAAAAGGAATAAGGCATTCTTGAACGTTTCCCTATAAAAAAACATATAATATATCAAAGTCTTGGATTCACACCACCTAGATGTGACCCCTTGGATTTTGAGAGTGATACCACTTTATTGACTGATGACAAAACTCTTGGTAGTGACACAATGCCATATTATAACACATACAATGAGCACATAAATATTAACCTATTTGATACTAATGTCATTCTTACCATCACATCCCACACTCACTTCCCTCCATTATCCCAATCTAACTGATTGGGACTAAAAATGTTCTATTATACCATTATATGAGTTTCAAAATGAGGAGGCAATGTCTAAATTCATGGGTCTTAGAGATGGGTTTCAAGTTGGAGATCATAAATGAAGTTTTAACTTCACATTAGATACTTCCACCTACTTTAGGGAATATATGAACTTCCTTGGTCACAAAAATATAAAACATCAACATCCTCTAGTGAAAACCACTTTGAAGCACCTTTGGATTAGGGAAAAAGTAAATAAAAGGACAAGTCCATTGGTGAAAACCTTTTTCAATTTCCCTTAGATGAGGAAGTTCACTTTCCTTATTAGGAAGCATAATCTTATATTTTCACATTACCCATTAGAGTATAGGATTAGTTCATAGGAAAAAAATGTATTTGAGTGATTAATTCAAGACTTTCCATAGACATTTGTTAATTATCCACTACTAGATATGGTAAATTTTGACTCTTCTTACATGGGAGAGTCATGTGGATCATAAATAGTTGAAGAATATCAATTTCCATTATTACCAAATATTATAAAAGATGATTCCACACTCCTTATGGAAGATACCATTGAATTAAATGTTTTCACTTATGATGATCTAAAGGTGATTATGTTAGATGCATCCCTCACTGCTGCGGAGAACAAATTCATTATTATTATTTTTAAGTACTTCATTGACATATTTACATGGTTTTATGTATACATGCCACATTTGGATCCATCTTTGGTGGTACATCATCTTTGTGTACACCTAGATGCTAAGTAGGTCAAACTGAAGATGTGGAAAATACACTCATACATTTCTATCTTGGTTAAGAAAGAGTTAGAAAACTACTATTAGTAGGTTTTATTAGGCCACTAGATTACTAAAAATAGATCTCTAACATTGTTATAGCAAGAAATAAACCACATGGGATTCACTTATGTATTTATTTCATAGATATCAATAAGGCTTTAATTAAGGATGACTCCCCTTACCAAATATAAACATGATAGTGATTTAAATTATAGGGTATGAGATGTTGTCCCTTATATATGGCTTCTAAGGATACAACCAAATAAAAATTACACCGAAGGACCATTACAAGATATCATTCACCACTTTGTGGGGGACATTTTGTTATCAAGTCATGTCATTTGAATTGAAAAATGCAGGTCCAATTTCCCAACATTGAATGATTGTCATCTTCCATTGCATAATGCACTATATTTTTAAGAATTATGTGGATGACTTTCTATAAAAAAAAAACATGTGCATTACATCTTGAATTGTTATGATGAATCTTCGAGAGACTTTATGAGTATAAGGTGCACATCAATCCTAAGAAGTGAATTTTTGGTGTCTCTTATATAAAATTAATATGATTCATTATATCTCGTAGGGGTATTGAATTTGATCTTACAAAGGCCACACCCATCATGGAAATGCCTCCTCATTCTACCTTGAAGCAACTCCACAATTTTCAAGTCAAGATGCAATCAATTCACCAATTTATCTCACAACTTCTAAATTGGTGTCATTTTTTCAGTCACCTTTTAAAGAAAGGTGTCACTTTCCCATGGATCAAAAAATTTCAACAAACTTTTGGAAAATTAAAAACCTATTTGGATAATCCCTAGTGTTGACCCTACCTATGCTATGGAAGCTATTATTTCTTTACATATTATCTACTAAGCATGCATTGGGGGAACTTTGGCTCTACATGATGAATAGGGAAAGGAACACACAATTTACTATTTTTATAGAACCCTTATAAATTATGAAAATAATTGTTCACCAATTAAAAAAACTTATTTAACAATGGTTTTCACTTATCAAAAAATGTGACACTATATGTTAAATGACAAAAACACTGTTATAGCCAATATTTATCCCATGAAGAATATATTATCCAAAGTAACTTTGACTAGTCGCATGACCAAATGGGTAATGTTACTAAGTGAGTTTGATGTTGAGTATTAGAACCATAAATTCATTAAGGGGCAAGTCCTTACATATTAGCTTATTGAAGCTCCTCTCTTAAAGACCAAGCCACTCACTCTTCATTTCTTAGATGAGTTTATCTTGACCCTCGATAAATTAGCTCTTGAACTCAAATGGTGGAAAATTTATTTTTATGGTTCTTTTACCTCCCATGGATTTGGGGCTAGTATTCTACTTATTACTTCATAAGGAGATCTCATTCCCAAGGCATTTCACATGGTTCTTCATTGCACCAACAATATGGTATAAAATTAGGCACTTATTTCATGACTTCACATTGTAGTCTAGTGGAACATTAAGTATTTGATGGTATATGGGTATTCTAAATTAATCATTAATCAGGTTTTAGTCCAATATCAGACTAGAGATGAGAAACTAGTGCCTTATAAAGGCATGGTGGATAACCTAAAACAAAATTTTAAATCTCTTCATTTTGGATAAATATCACATGCCAATAATGTAGTATAAAATACAATGGTAAAAATTGGCTCTATGATAGTAGTGGCCAAAATTTTCAAAGAGTACCTATTTATTATTGAGAACCTTCTTCAACTGACTCATATACAGTCAGATTTATAAATGGTGAGTGACATTGTTGGTCCTAATCCCCATTGGAACCAAACCAATATATCTTTTTCCAAGATAAAATTCTCTCACCTAGCTTATCACACAACCAGCAAAAAACCTTCCTCCACAATACTCTTGTTACACCATACTTGGTAGGACACTCTATCATAGAGGCTATGATGGAATATTACTTTGTTATTTAACTTTAAAGGAATATGAATTATCACTTAAAGATATATATGAAATAATTTTGGGGGCCCACACAAGAAGTATGGTCCTACTAAGAAAATTATTTTTACATGGTATTATTGGTCTATAATGAAATCCAATGCCTACAAGTATGTCAAGAAGTGCATTGCATGTCAAAAACATGGTGATTTTATTCATGCTCCTTTACGATCGCTTCAAAATATTACAACTCCTTGGCTATTTTCAACATGGGGACTTGATATTGTGGGTAAAATAAACCCCTCTTCCTCTAATAGTCACAATTATATCCTAATTACTACATAATATTTTACTAAGTGGATAATGGCCATTCCTCTCACCAATGTATCTTGAAAGTAGATTTATAAATTCATCTATTATCACATCATCTACCATTATGGCATTCTCTCCACCATTACATTTGATAATGGTAGATCATTCATAAACAAGGATTTAAAATCCCTCTATAACCATTTTCATATTAAACGTAAAATGTCCACACGCTATTTCCCCTAAGTTAACATCCAAGATGAGGAATCTCATAAAACCGTCGCTAAGATTCTTAAAAAAATTGTCAATGACGTTGGCCACAATTGGTACTTATAATTCTTCCTATCCTTGTGGGATTACCAAACTAATACTCACGCATCTACAGGTGCCACACCACATTCCTTATTATTTATATTTGAGGCTATCATCCCAATAAATATTGAGTTTCCTTCTCTATGAATCTCCTTGTATAATATCATTTATGATGAACACTATAGAGTTGCCAGATTGCAAGAGCTTAAACTCTTAGATGAGAAATAGTTATTTTAAACCATTTTTGAGCCTATGAAAAGAAATTATGACACATTCATAACCAATTTATTCTTGTTATAGAATTTAAATTTGGTGATTTAATGTTGAATAAAAATGAAAAGAATACTAATATAGAATGTAAAAACAAGGGCAAGTATCAAGCTAATTGGTCAAGACCTTATATTATTTTATAAAACTATGGTCTAGTGCATAATGGTTGGTTACACGAGATGGGAAAGAGTTATAATATCCCATTAATATTATACATCTCAAGTTCTTCTATGCTTGATTTGGTTAAACATTATCTATGAAGACCATTACTTAGGGGCATCCATTTCACTTCCATTTGTATTTTCCCTTGTCTTTCCTCTTTTGTACCCTAATCACTTATTTTCCTTATACATGTTTAATATTACCATCATGATCTTGATTGAAATAAATGGGTGATACATTTAGATTCAGAGAGCATTTCAAATTGATCAACTTCAGTAGCCTCTTTGTAGATAAGTGTATCAGGGTACTTCAATATGGTTTTACTGCTTGGCAGTTCCTTGAGATAGATTCTCTTTACTTATTATAATTATTCCTTATATTACCTCCATTATTACATTAATTCCTAATCGTATTTGTTAATGTTTGGCACTCTTTTGCTTAAGATTTATTATTGGTTTGTAGAGGGACCATTGCATCTAGTTTAGTTATTTTTTGAGCCCATACCCAAGGTTGTTTTTCCCTTGCTAGCTAGTTCCTTGAACATTTGTGAATATTCCCTTGATTTTATTATTCCAAAAAATGTAAAACATTGAAAATACCCAAAATCCTAAAAATCAAATATTTGAAAGTGGCTTAAATGTCCAAAATAGATATAAAGCCACAAAATATTTGAACCTTCTATAATCCTATTCACCAATGGATATTGATCTTATGCTAGTTGAGAAACTATTATCCAATCTTGATCATTTCCAACCATTTATTCATCAACCTCTAATTTTTGGGATAACTATATTGACCTGAGGTCCATACAGACTATGCAGGTAGTGTATGGATACATGAGGCATCTCAAATCAAATTAGTGACTCTCATTCCCATTTTATTTTACCCTAGTTATTCTTCCCTTTATTCTCTCATCATTATATGAGCAACCATTATCTTACACTCTCACCATTTTACAAGCAATGAATGTCTTACACTCTCATTGTTTGATGAGAAACCATTGTCTTGCGCTCTCACTATTTTTTAAGTAACCATTGTATTATGTTATTGTTATTTTAAGAGCAATGAATACATTACACTCTTACCATTTTGTGAGAAACCATTATCTTACACTCTTGTTATATTGTGAGCAACTATTGTCTTACACTCTTGATTTTATGATCAACCATTGTCTTATGGTCTCATAATTTTGTGAACAACCATTATCTTACAATTCATTTTGTGAACAATGAATGTCTTACTCTCTTGTTGTTTTATGAGAAACCATTGTCTTACACTCTTATCATTTAGTGAGAAACCATTATCTTACACTCTCATAAATTTATGAGTAATTATTATCTTACACTCTCACCATTTTGAGAGAAATGAATATTTTACACTCTCACCATTTTGTGAGAAACCATTATCTTACGCTCTCATCATTTTTAGAGAAACCATTATCTTACACTCTCAGCATTTTATGAGAAACCATTATCTTACACTCTCACCATTTTAGGAATAACCATTATCTTATGCTCTTATAATTTATAAGTAACCATTATCTTATTCTCTCACCATTTTGTGAGTAACCATTATCTTATGCTCTCTCTATTTTGTGAGTAACCATTTTCTTACACTCACATCATTTTACGAGTGATCATTATCTTATGCTCTTGTCATTTTGTGAGTAACCATTGTCTTATGGTCTCACCATTTTCTGGGAAATGAATGTATTATACTCTCATAGTTTTGTGAACCATTCCTATTTTCCTCTACAAATCACTTTTCTATCCTTGTCATCACTTTTATTTTTTCCCAATTTTTGGGAGACTAAATTTGTCCTGAGGTATATAAAGACTATGTAGGTAGCATGCATTTGCATGGAGCATCTAGGGTCATCTCATCCACACTTTCCTTATAATTTTATTCCCCATTTCTATAACCTAATCATAACCTTAGCATATCCATTGTAACCATGGATTAGGTGAAAAATGTCCTAGCATAACAACTTTCTAATCACACATGAAAAATTATTGATTAGTAGGTCATGTTTTATATTTGTGTGTTGTGTTTTCGTGTGTTTGATTTGTATGGTTATTTTCATGTTTGTTTAAAAGTTGATTGTTTTATTTTTTGTGTTTAGTACAACATGTTTTTCACTTAAATATTTATTCTTCATATCTTGGCCTTAAGTTGTTTACACTTGTATTTTAAAAAAATGGTTGTCTTTTTTTCAAAATGCATTATGTTTTACACTTAGGTCTTAATGTTCTATATCATGATCTTAAGCTATAAACATATTCACCTAAAATAGTCCATGCACAATTGACAAATAATGTTATCACAATTAATTCATACTTATGATGTAGATACCAACCGGGCACGATAAACCAAATTTATCAAACTCTATACTTGTTCTGGAAATTTTTAAATAAAAGAAATAGTGGGTCTATGTAACTTACCCAATTTTCTTTGTTCAAATGTCTCTACAAATCTTTAGCTTCACTTGCAACCCTGAGGCTGATTTGTGGAGTGCACACATCTACTTCCTACTGTTAGGTTGTGGAGCTAAAAGCTTCAACCTTTGCAAACTGAGGAATGAATGGTTGCTGAGTTCTACAGGAACCAGCGTCGGCAGCAGGATCGACGTCGGCAGAGACCAGTGCAGAGGTCACTGGCGACGGCAGGAATTCGGTCGACGTCGGCAGAACCAGACAAGCAGGGACCGACGTCGATCGCCTGTGTGTTCCAAAAGTGTTCGTTTCACGGACAGTTAGTTATATGAATGATGATTTTGCATGTTAAGACCAGCCAAAGTCTTGGGCTGCGAGGATAATTGTCTAAATTAAGAGTCTAAGTTATTGTTTGAGTTAGGGATCTATTTATAGACCCATTGGCATGTATTGTAAAAGGCATGAGATAGAAAGGAAGAGTTCCTTCTAGTTGTAAGATCTGTGAATTGCAGGTTGTTGCAAGCTCATTCGGGATCTACATGTAAGTTTGGTCTTTGAATTGCAGGTTGTAGGTTCATGAGAGATCAGCTTGAAGTGCTATAGAGTGCTTGGTGTACCGGCAGGGTTATTACTGACTGGTTGGTGAGGTGAACACCAATTCTGTGTGTGAGTTGGTTGTTGGGACCATTTTTTGTGTAGGAGAGTGTGTGTGAGAAGAATTACTGTACACTTGAGGTGTGGCAAATCTCTGTAAGGTGAAAGAGTGTGGTGGCTCTTTGATGTATTCTTTTCTGTATAGTGTTAATACAAGATAGTGTATTGTCTCTCATATTTTGTGCTATTGGTGAATTCTAGTTACTTGTGTTTCTGGTTATTTCTGCATATTCAATTGCTTATATTTGGTAATCATATTGTGCTCTTTCTGAGGAGCAAGATCCTAATGGGTGGAATTAGAACAGGTGTGTTTGTTCTTGGATTTACCTCCCCCCTCCCCCAACAAGTGGTATCAGAGCTTTTGGTTGAGATACTAACAGATTGGTGTAGATCTGGGTAGTGTGTTTTGATTACAAGTTACTCACAGGGTTTCTGTTTGAGTGGGAGTTGAGCAATGGCAGAAAATAGTCAACTACGAATGGAAAAGTTTAATGGCAAGAACTACCAATTATGGAGGATGCAGATTGAGGACTATCTGTATCAGAAAGATTTGTACTTACCATTGGGTGGGGTTGCTAGCAAACCCTTGGATATGAAAGATGAAGAATGGGAGGTTCTTGATCGGAAGGCTCTGGGATCTGTTAGATTGAGTCTTGATTCATCTGTGATTTCTAGCTTATCACAGTGTAAGACAACGGTGGAGTTGATGAAATCTTTGGCAAATTTGTATGAAAAACCCTTGGCTTCTAATAAGGTATTTCTTATGAAGCGTTTATTTAATTTGCAAATGTTGGAAGGTGGATCTGTTCATAGCCATCTTAGTGATTTCCATGGTTTGGTAAACTAGTTAAGTTCAGTTAATATTGTATTTGATGATGAACTTAGAGCTCTCTTAATCTTGTGTTCATTACCTGAAAGTTGGGAAGGTTTGGTAATGGCAGTTTCTAATACTGTGTCTCCTTCAAAAGTCTTAAAAGTGGATGATGTTGTGAGTGTGATCTTGAATGAAGAGATACACAGGAAAAGCATAGGTGAATCATCTGGAGATGATTTGAGTGTTGAAGGAAGAGGAAGGCCAAGAGAGAAGACAGAGCGCGCGAGATCAAGGTCAAAGATAGGCAAAAGATCCAAGTCCAAGTATGGCAGAATAACCTGCTGGAAATGTGGAAAGCAAGGGCACTTAAAGAGAGATTGCAGATCGGGTGAAGATCAGCATGAAGGACATGTAGAAGAAGTAGATGTTGTGGGTTACGTTGCACAGGATGCTCTGGTATGTTCTTTGGATAAAGTAGAATCTTGGGTATTAGATTCAGGTGCCTCTTTTCATGCATCCCCACATAGGGAATTTTTTCATGAGTATGTCTAGGGAGACTTTGGAGAAATTTGTGTAGGGGATGGTAAGCCTTGTCAGATTGTTGGCAAAGGCAAAGTGAAGCTGAAATTGCAGACAGGTGACACATGGGTGTTAAAAGAGGTCATGATTGTCCCAGTTCTGAAGCTGAATCTGATTTCTGTTAGAAGTTTGGGTGAAGAGGGTTGCACAGTAACTCTCATAGCGGACTCTTGGAAGGTTACCAAGGGTACACTTGTTGTAGCTAGAGGTAAGAAAGTAGGTACGCTTTATCTATCTACTTGTTTTACTGATTCTCTTTCTGGGTTATCTACTTCAGCTGTAGATTCAGAGATGTGGCTTGATAGGCTTGGTCACATAGATAAGAAGGAGATGCTGGTTCTTGAGTCAAAGAATATGCTTTCGGATTTGGAAGGCATGGATCATGGTTTCTGTATGCAGAAGAAGAAGGTGAGGTTTCTTGAGGAATCCGATGTTAATGACAAGAACAGGAAAGCCTTGGTTTTCAAGGAGAAAGTGACGGACAGAGTTCAGCACAAGGTGCAGAGGAATTCTGAGCAGAGCAAGGGTGATTTGGACAAGGTTTTGATCCAAAAAGAGCTCATGGGAAAAAGTCAGGTCTCACAAGAAAAACACAGAGACCGACGTCGGCAGGAAAACCGACATCGGTGTCTAGACAGGGACTGACGTCGGCTATGTGCAGCCCGACGTCGGTGACTCAAGGAAGACAAAGGACCGGCGTCGGCCAGGGGAAACTGACGTCGGCAGGGAGGCAGTCGCAGGGAACCGACATCGGTCGGCTGTAGACTAAGATGTGACCGGCATCGGTTACTGAGAGGAATTTTGGGTGGACATCGAGTTGTCATGGAGTCTCAAGCGCTCATATGGAGGACTGAAGGTGTAAGTAAGTTCTTAAATTCATCATTTCCCTTCTTTACACTACTTGTTGCTCACTTATGGCATAGAACCAGGAAGTTGTTAAAGAAGCAGAACAGGTAGATCCAGGAAACAGTGGGAGCTTGGCATGGATGAGGATGTGATTCCTTGGAGGAGAACCAAACAGGTGTTTTGGGTAGAGTTGCCAGCTGGAAGTAAGCACTGAGAGACGAATGGATGTTAAGGATGAAGAAGAGCGGAAATGGATACGTGAGATGGAAGATCAGGGTATATGATCTTGTATTAGCTGCAGGGCAATGGAGTTTTGATCATTGTGTTTCTCTTTACCAGGCTGGATAATATTAGCTACATTATCCTATTTTCTGTATGATGTGCTTGTTGCAGGGTTACATATACAGGTATTACTAAACTAAAGGTAAAGCTAGTTCAGGTGTATGTCATGGAGAATCTGGGAGCAGCAAGATTCTTTGGCATGAGTGTGATCTAGAGACATGGAGGTCTTGTTGACTTTGTTTCAGGATGATTGTGTGAAGCCAGTTAGCACGCCGATGGTTAGACAGTTCATAGAACAGGGGTCTTGATTCACATAATGAGGTTGAGTGCATGGTATGTACTAAACCTGAGTTTTCCCAAGCAGTGGGAGTTGTCACAAGTTTGGAGTCAATCCGGGAGAGTAATACTGAAGGGCAATTCAGTGGGACTAGCAGTAGGTGCACATGCTATGCAGGGTCAAGTTCTTTTTTCTACATGGTTGTAGATGCAGATGTGGCAGGTAATTTAGATGACAGTTTTTGCACCACGGATTTTGTGGTGGTTGGTCTTCAAGAGTGATCTTGAGGAGGGATACAAAGCCAAGGGAACAAACTAGATAGTGTACAGGTATAGGTACAGGTTGCAGCTATTTATCTCCAAGTGGGAGATTGTTAGGTTGTGGAGCTAAAAGCTTCAACCTTTGCAAACTGAGGAACAGATGGTTGCTGAGTTCTATAGGAACCGGCATCGGTAGCAGGACCGACGTCGGTAGAGACCAGTGCAGAGGTCACCGGTGATGGCAGGAATTCGTCTGATGTCGGCAGAACCAGACAAGCAGGGACCGACGTCGGTCGCCTATGTGTTCCAGAAGTGTTCGTTTCACGGACAGTTAGTTAAGTGAATGATGAGTTTGCATGTTAAGACCAGCCAGAGTCTTGGGCTGCGAGGATAATTGTCTAAATTAAGAGTCTAAGTTATTGTTTGAGTTAGGGATCTATTTATAGACCCATTGGCATGTATTGTAAAAGGCATGAGATAGAAAGGAAGAGTTCCTTCTAGTTGTAAGATCTGTGAATTGTAGGTTGTTGCAAGCTCATTGGGGATCTACATGTAAGTTTGGTCTTTGAATTGCAGGTTGCAGGTTCATGAGAGATCAGCTTGAAGTGCTATAGAGTGCTTGGTGTACCGGCAGGGTTATTACTGACTGGTTGGTGAGGTGAACACCAATTCTTTGTGTGAGTTGGTTGTTGGGACCATTTTTTGTGTAGGAGAGTGTGTGTGAGAAGAATTACTATACACTTGAGGTGTGGCGAATCTCTGTAAGGTGAAAGAGTGTGGCGGCTCGTTGATGTATTCTTTTCTGTATAGTGTTAATACAAGATAGTGTATTGTCTCTCATATTCTGTGCTATTGGTGAATTCTAGTTACTTGTGTTTCTGGTTATTTCCGCATATTTAATTGCTTATATTTGGTAATCATACTGTGCTCTTTCTGAGGAGCAAGATCCTAACGGGTGGAATTAGAACAGGTGTGTTTGTTCTTGGATTTACCTCCCCCCTCTCCCAACACCTACCTCTTGACGCCTGTCATTCGACTAATATGAGGTCTTACTTCGATTGCCTTCTCTGTACTCTTGGTCTTATACCCACCTATTGCAAACTAAATGAAGCATTGCTTTGATACTTGAAATAAAAAAGATTACACAAGAAGTACAAAACAACAATTTCACTTTGTATTAATCTTTATAAAACACATACAGACTTGTAGAAAATAAGCTTCTCAAAGAGCTTTCTTAGAAATCTTTAAGAGATGTTCTTAAAAATATTTGAGGCCCTTACAACTCCATGGACATCCAATTTATAAGAAACATTAGAATCTTTCATGCATGACTGGGTACAGGTAGATGCCAGGATTAAAGACCGGATCTTTAAAATAAATGTCAACATATCTAAAAGTAGGGATACATATGAATAAAGATAAACTAACTAAAATATTCCATGAATATTTTATTTAGTGTGGGGTATGATCGATAAGATCAGTGGCATTCGCTTACATCACCATGGGCCAAGAGGTTCACGATTAGTGGGTGAGTTATAACCACTACTCAAGCTGTGGGTCTCACTTGAGTCATATTCTAGCAGAAGGGCCAGCCTGTCATCAGGAATCATGTAGTTATCTTCATTGTTTCTAGCAACAACTGAGGTGTCCACTCCATATCATTCATAAATATTAGCATATGGATCGTTATTGGTGGAAGTAGCATCTTGAGGATCATCATCATAGTGTCTTCTAAAATATTCCCATTCTATCTGATGGATATGTGCCATAGCATGATCAAGGGAATAATCTGGACAAGAGTCAAGGCAATCATAGATTTCTAGGCATGCATTAGGTAAACCAGGCCAAGCTATAAAGCCATTACTAATTACAATCTTAAGTGTGAGCTCCATGCGTAGAGGAAGATAGTCAACAATATTATGACGAGGGAATCTTTTGATTAACCATTTTTGAACTACATCATATGTTTCTATCTCTTTGTCCACTAAAGTCCATTCAGAGAGTGTTTCACTGGTAAACAAAATATCCAGTATTTCCATTTGTTGCCGGTTCCAGTGTTCATTAAGCATTTGGACTTTTATGCCATCAAAAGGATTAACCCATGAAATACATTATTTGTTTGGAATTTCAAACCATTGAGGAGGTGGGTTAATAAAATCTTCATTTGATTTCTGGCATACAAGGTTTCTAGCAAGAAGACCACCATGTTTAAATATGCTTAGCTGCATCTAGTACCATTCTCGAGTAGCATCATCTAAGGGCTTAGAGAATGAAGGGTAATGGGCCATTTATTTATTTTATACAAGGTGCCCACTACTACTTCCCTAAATAATATATACAATGTATACAAATATTTGCAATGAATGAGTGTCATTCATTCAAATGTTGTCTTTTGGGTTTCTAGACAAAAACCATGAACTACAACTGTACTCCAAAACTATGAACTTTAGGAGGAGCTACAATGACATTTAAGGACTATGCCAGATAAATTTCTAAAAACTCCATAGGATAAGTTGCACTGGTCTGAGTGACTGTGTTAGTCAACTATCATCAAGAAGTCTAGAGATAATCTAAAAACATAGAATATTTATTAGTTTCTTTACTTGGGTTTAATTGATGTTGTCAACACACCCATTCGATGTCATGTGATTTTATGAATCACAATTAGAGAACTTAGCACATTCCACTCACTAAACCTACACATAAAAAACAAATAAATATTTATAGAAAACTTATATACAAGGTTAAGTAACCATTTCTCTGGTCAGTGAGTCTGCCAGACTGTTTGTTGAGCCTTTGATCCATTTGATTTCAAAATCAAAAATTTTGAGCCAAAGGTGCCATCTTGCAATTCGTCCTTGTGCAAGATCTTTGACAGGTTGCTTATGCATGAGAGTTACCATTGCTTGACTATCGATTTGAATCAAAATTTGGATAGGTTTTAAAAAGATCTTAAATATTTTAATTCCATTAACTTTAAATAGAATTTCTTTTTCATAAATGTGATATCTCTATTCTATATCTAAAAATGTACCAGATTGATATCCACATATCTGAATCTTTCCATTAGGAAAATGCTGAGTTAAAACTATTGACCATGTTTTTGCACTGGCATCAGTATTTAAAACCAAAGGGAAATTCTCAATAGGCAAATACAATGGAGGGAGATGATTACATCTTTCTCTAATCTTCTGCATGGCTCTTGTGATGTCTTCACTCCATGGTACTTCATCTTTCTTCAAGTGGCATCTGAGAACTAAACACCATGATGCCAAATCTTCAAATAAATGTGAGCAATAGTTTAGGCATATCAAAAATCTTTGTAACTAGTTTTGTTCAGTAAGCTTATCAGGAAAACTCTTTATTTTTTGTAGGATGTGGTCTTGAAGTAAAACTTTTCCTTGGGAAAGATGCAACCCAAGAAAATTTATGTCTACCATCCCTATTTCCATTTTACTAGGAGATTAACATATGCCATGTTCAATTATTTTATTATACAAAAGATGAAGATGTTGGAGATGTAAATCTACGGTCTTACTAAAAACAAGGATGTCATCAATGTAGACTATGCAAAACTCATTCAACTCTTTTAGTGCATTATCCATCTTTTGCTAGAAGTAAGCTGGTGTTGTATTCAACCAGAATGGCATGGCATTCCATTCATACAATCCTTAAGGGACCATAAAGGCTATTTTATGCTTATCTGTCGAGCTTACTTTTACTTGCCAAAATCTAGATTTGCAATCAAACTTAGAAAATATAACTGCATCACAGGCTCGCTTGATTAAATTAGAAGAAAGTGGAAGTGGATAATTAAATGATTGAATTATATCATTAAGGGGTTTGTAGTTGATACAGAACCTCTTCTTTCCATGTACCTATTTTGACCTTTTATTTACATAGAATCCTGCACATGCATAACTTGACTTGGAAGGTTGGATAAAACCACTTTTGAGAAGTTCAGCTAATTCCTTGTCTAATTCTTTTCTTTCAGATGGGCTGAACTAATATGGTTTTTCTTTAGGAATATTTTGTTCATTTCCTTCCTTTAGTAGGATTCAGCATTCTTCTAGCTCAGGTTTCCAATACTGCAATGGATTCAGACTACTACAGTTATTGATAAACATTTGTTTAATTTCTAAAAACATTGATACCTGGCTATTCCACTCATGTTGAACTATCCTTTGAGTCTTTTGCTGAAGCTATTGTTCAGTATGGCTTTTCACTTGAGTAATCTAATCTTTTGATAGATTCACTTTAGCAAATATATTAGTTGTTTCCTTTAAGACTGGGATTCTTACTTTAATATCTCCATTATTGATTTGTACAAAATTAGGGGTTTTCACATATGGAGAATGATGTAGTAGGAATATATTTCCTAATAATATATCTACATAGAGGTGAAGAATTTAATAAAAGTAATTACAAATAGATTACCCTAGATATAAACTGGTACTTCTTTTTCAACTCTACCAAAGTGTAGAACTTCACCTAAAATAGTAGTCCATGTATATCCCTTATCATAGTTCTGCCAGAACTCAGTAGGCAAAGCCTGGGTCTTGGAAAAACTTCTTCGACTTCCTGTGTCTACAAAAGCATGTAAGATATAACTTTTATATCTAGGAAACTTGAAAGTAAGAGGGATATATATACTATACTTAGGGGACTTAATGACCATTATTTGTGCTTCATCAGGTATATCTTTATATTTCTTTATAACTTCTTTGATGAAATCAACATCAATTTTCACCTATTTCAATGAACTGGCCATCTTGAAGATAATAGTTGCCATAGAATTTACTTCTGCTTCTATTTCTATAACTATCTCTAAGGTCTGACTGAGATCTAAAGAATCAATCCTAGTTGATCCTTGTCTGTATATTCCTTCTACAGGAATATCTGAACTAGAGTGCTTTGTTGGTTCTTCATCTGAGTCTGGTCTTTGTGGGAGAATCTAAACATTCTATTTCAGAACAATATATCCATGATCTGCCTTTTCTTTACCTTTTCATTTTTTCTTTTGTGAATAGATATTGGCTAAAGCTTTATCAGCTCTAATCCTGCTATCTAAACCTCTAATCATTTGCCAATCTGGCTTTACTGGTTCAACTGCTTTTAGGGCTTGCTTCAACTATTTTTTTCTCTAACAAGCTTAGTAGTTTTTGTCGTATGTTTGTACATAGTAGCATTAATTTCTTCTTGAGAATAAGCTTCTCTGAATATATCCCTTGTGTATAGATTCAAGAGCTTAGATTATGTGGCCACTAGTTCTTTCTTTAACAAATGCTGTGCTAAACTGTCAGGTATTAGAGTGTCTTCATCTTCTGATGTAGATGGCACTAAAGCAGGGTTCTGAAAATACTTTGATCATGACATCTTATCTTGATAGGCTTGAATCATGCCTATATGTCCAAGGTGATTATCTGAACTAGATTTTGAAGTAGTTATTACAGTATAATAATCATTTGGATCATCAGAAGGTATATCATGAATATATATTAAATCCCACCCCGCTTTTACATAATAAAGATCAAAAAGTGCATGCACTAGGAGATTCTTATTTTTGCCAAGACAGTCGGTCGCATAATGGGGACCATTACAAATATAGCATTTAATGTTAGGAGGTACTGTCTAAGGTGTACTTCTTCACCAAAGGAGCTTGTGAGGTTTCCCAGATGATTTCCAATGGGAGAACCTTTTTTTTTTAAGCTTATAAGGCTTAAACTTTTTATTTCTATGGTTAGAGGTATGTTGGGGAGATAAATGACATCGATATTTAGAGCATTTTTTATGTCTATAATGATGGGGAGAAGGAATACAATGGTAATCCTTCTTTGGATGATAACCCCATGACTTAGCAGGTATTTTAGATTTACAATATGAATTAAGATTGCAGCTAGAATTATAAGATTATAGATGACTGGTAACTAGCTTTTGCTGGCATTGCTTGGTTAGCTTAGTTTTTACAAGGCTAGCTAGTTCTGTTAAGGTCACATTTTGAGGGGTAAAAGAATGTTTTTGAAAATAATGTCTTACCCATTCCCCTAACATACAGGGTAAAGAATTTAATTAGGTTTCTTTAACCCATGGTAAATTAGCTTCACCAGTTTCATATGCAAGTATCTGAAACTATAAAGAATAAGATGTTAATTTATCTAAGTCACAAAGCTTCATATTATACAAATTAGACTTAGCTATTAATAAATGTCTAGTTCTATTGGTGGTGAATTTTGAAAGAATTACAGCTTGAAGAGCAAGCAATCCTCCTTCACAGATCTGAATTTTGCTTAACCACACAACAGGAATGTCCATCTGCCCTAGAGGAGCAACACCATTTTCTTCTGTCTTTTGGGTCCACCATTTTTTAATTTTCCTACCATTAAACTAGTAGCATGGAGGACTCTTTGAACATCCATAGTACCAATTGGAAACCTGATATTTTTCAAGGTCTCTATCCATAAGTCAATATGATCATATGGCTCAGGAATATTATGTATAACTAATATAAATCCATTGGGAGGATTTACTTTGAGAGGACCTTCTTCTAGAATATCATATAGGATAGAAGTATGAAGCTTTCATTTCTTCTTTTTATCTTCTATTAAGTGTATTGGTGTTGGAGCAGATAGTTTAGAATGTTGTTCTAGTAAGGTGAGTTTTTCAAGACATCTCTGCATACTTGACACAACATTGTCTTCATACATCCCCATCTCCTGATCACTACTAGAACCAGAACTAGGAAGTGATTCATAAGGGGATACTATACTCATCTCATCACTACTTGAGATGTAATCTATAGATGTTACTGGGTTAGATTCTTTTTGTGACTGCACTATCTATATCCAATCTACATCTATTTTTGAAGACTCAGGTATGTGAATAGCATTTATATTTAAAAGATCAAAATATGCAACTAGGTGTTTAACACTTAAAGTAGACTCTACTTGTTGTTGTTCACTAGTCTTTTTTGTGATTGGAAATTTACATGGTTGTGAAAATTGAACTATTGGAGTAGAAGTAAATAAATCAGGTTCTCTTAGATCTAGCTGGGGCTTTTCTTCTGAACAAACTAGGCTTGATATAGAATCTTTTGTAGCTACAGTATGAATAATTAGACCATCATGGATAAGATCAATTTTTCCATGCAATTGATCTACCTTATGATTTATTGTATTTATTAGAACTTCTACTAATTCCACATGATGATTTATCTGAGTTAGATGGTCTGAAAAATCTACAGATTTATTATTTATCTATTCTATTGTTTCCTTTTGTTGTTCACATTTTTCATGTAAAGACAAATGTGAATCTACCATAGAATCTAGAATAGAAATAGATTTTTGTGTAGATGTATGAATGTTATCTAACTTTTTATTTGATTCAGCTTTTTGGAATCTAGTTTCTTCATTCATACTATCCAATTTTTTTTTATCTGAATAAGCAATTCTTTAGTAGACAAAACATCTTTTGCTATATTGTCTATGTTAGCCTATGCAACTCGCTCCCATGAGGCTAACCAATTCTTCTATTTAGTTCCTGCTTCCTGATTTGTTCCTATAGGAGCTTTTATTAATGCCTTATGCTGACTCCACTCATTTTTATCTACATCATAGATAGAGTGTTCCTCATTCGGCCACCTTCTAGGGGTGTAGTGCTCGAATTCAAAATCTTCATCATCAACTTTCCCTTTTATTTTGACAATTTTTTCTTGACTAACTCTGGGAAGTTTGAACTTGTATGAAGAGATCATTCCAATGTGTTCACATGTGAAACTCTTTGGTTTTGGAAGAACATTATATTCTAGAGCTTCTGCTTCTTTAAGGATTTGTTCTCTGGTAATTTTATTACTCAAGAAATCCATGAAGCTTGGACATTGGGATTTTTTTTGGAGGAATTTTGTACTCAATGGTTCAGTTGAAGTAAAGGCAAAAGATAGTCTAGCAGACTCGGATGTACACAGAGGCTCTAAGGCTCTTTAGTTGACTCTATTTGTAGATCTGACTAATGGATGTCTATTAGAGGTTTTTGCACTATACTTAATAATAGTCTATCTTAAAGGGGTTAATGCAGGTATTGCTTTGGTAGAAGGAATTGGGTATGCAACAACAATTAATTGGTTATGGGTCTCCACCATGCTTGTTGGGTTAAACTATGTGGCCAAAGTAACAGTGCCTTGATGCCTAGCATGTAGCTTTGGTAAGGTTAGCTTGAGGAAATAATTTTGAGGAAGAAGCTGCCATGGGACATAGACATCGAAGACAGAGAGATCAAGGATAGAATTGGATGTAATTAAAGGCCATCCAATGGAAAATCCTCTGTTGTCAATATGTCGACCAAAGTCTACTAGATTTGTTTCTTGGAGGGAAAAGGTAGTGCCAATTGGCATATCTTTGGCTTCAAATAGGGTTTGAAGGAGAGTAAAGGTACAACGGGCCAATACAGTGCAATAAGCATTGCCTAGCATTAAATGGATACCACGTAATTACAATAAGAAAACTAAGGCATGTGCCAGGTTTACATCAGAGAGGCCAAGAATAAAATTGAGTTGTATAGAACAATAAGCATTACAGTTTAAAAGACCATAGTAATTACTAATTACTCCATGTACGTAAGATGGGTTGCAGCCATCAAGCAAAGAACCAAAATATTTTGCCTAAATATCATAATTAAAATGGGGTGTTATTTTGAGTTCAATGAGATTGAGGTGGACATGTGTGTAACTTGTGGATACCCATTTTTGCTAATCTATAGGTGTTATGAAGGGGAGATAAACAAGACGCTGGCCAAATCCTTGAATAGCTAAGATACATTCAGATTGTTTAATAGTCTAACTATGTTTGGGCTTAAAATTGCTTTGAGAAAACACATCTTTAATTGTTAACGTAGGAAATTCAAACTGACTAGAGGTGCTGGTTTCCAGGGTTTGATCTACGACAAAATTATTGACTAGAATAAAAGATTGTGAACTTGAGGAATCCATTACAAACCAAATCTTTTATTCGCACCTAGGGTTATGTGTATTAGCTTCTGTAATTAAGTTCTTTCCAACTTAATTTTGATATGGGTTAAATTTACCATGCATTGTAGATGAACTAATTTTACACAGTAAAACTAGCTCTGATACCAACTAGGCATGATAAACCAAATTTACCAAAATCTATACTTGTTCTAGAAATTTTTAAACAAAAGAAATAGTGGGTCTATGCAACTTACCCAATTTTATTCATTCAAATGTCTCTGTGAATCTTCAGCTTTGCTTGCAACCCTAAGGCCAATTTGTGGAGAGCACACATCTACTTCCTGCCTCTTGATGCTTCTCCTGTGGCTAATATGAGGTCTTACTTCAATTTCCTTCTCCATACTCTTAGTCTTATACCTACCTGATCATTTAAAAAATTAAAACCAAGTGCTAAAGTTTTATATACAATGTTGTGCTGAGAACATCTCTCTAGATATGATATATCTATCACATGACAAAATTTGAATCAACATGGAAATCTCTATGATAATTATATATCATTATTCCATTCAATCAAATTTTATATCTAAAACAAACACAAGTGTAATGTCAACTAAAAATAAAGATGATACAATCATGGAAAAACTAATAACATCAATATCCATATTCTACATCTAACATTTCATCATAATAGAATTAGCATCACATCTACCAAAATAATATTATATTCCATGTAATCCAAAAAATTAATGTCATATATATCTCAAAATCAAAGTGTTATACATCATGAGTGAATATACATCTCATACATATCAAAAAAGTGGAGCTATAACCAAAATAATATCTCTGACATTGTCCATCTTTAGGAGAACTCTAATCAAAACTTTGCCTATTACATGGAGTTAGTATATGTCATGGTGGCATCCCCCTAAATCTATATTATGGTGTGGGTTATATGATTGATACCTCTAAGGCCATCATATGGCATGATCAAGAGGCATGATTGGTCTTTTGACTCTAAGTGTATTCTTTGAAAGAAGGAGCCCTACCCTATACTAGCATAATTGACTCATATATCATCTAGTAGTAAGCTACCTCATCCTTCACTTTTAGGGTGTCATCCTTCACCCAATCATCCTTGGCTTGGACTATGTGAGATATTGACCTACCCAAGCCCTAATCAAACATAATCTATCAAGCCTCATCTCACTCCCCATGAAGCCTCTAAACATCTGCATGGGTTTTGTCTTAATTTATTTTATCCTTATCCCACTCACTAATCAGTGTCACAATATTTGCATCATGCATCATGGGTTATCCCTAAAGAATGGTCATCGAGGTGACTTGCCCTCTCAATTATGTAATCTTTATTTCATGGGTTGTGTTAATACTATGAATCCTCATGATCTTGCCCTAGGTTGTCACTATCTCCACTCATTTACCTATTACATCTTATTCAAGGCCTATAATATCTAATAATCTAGTATTAATCTCCTACTTTGGTCTATCTATGAGGGCCTTATCTTTTATTGATCTAGTCATCCCTGAAGGTCCTACCTTATATGTACCCTACCCATAACCCTCTATAATATCCTTTATCATCTTTAGATCTACATGACGACCATGTCTTCCATATCTATCCATATCAACATCCTAGTTGTCTTCTATATCTAACCTAGAATATATCATGAGAGGTGCAAACTATGTACCTGAGGCCTATGAATGCTTTTGTCTAACCTGCTACACAAGAATATTTAAATCCCACTATGCAACCTACTAAACTGACACCTATAAATCTATTATGGAGTAATTTGTGGTGCAATCTACATCACCAAGACTTTTACCTATATTTATGCCTAAACTTGTGTGTGTGTACCTATAAAAGACCCTATATTGGTGTTTGCCTCTACCTAATCCTCTTCTCATGTTTTCCTGGTTGTTGAGGTTGGGATCATGTCAATTGTGTAGGCCTATAACTTTCTAATTATGCCACATAGGTATATATAACACCAATGTCTATTACATTTCCTACATATTCCCATACCACTAGCTAAATGGATAGGTAGCTTTTGATCACCTTTATCTTAGGGATAGGTATCCCATACTCCCTATTCTCTTAGGTAACATGTGAAAAAAAGTGTGTTCCATTAGGAACATCTTTCTAGAACATAAATTATTATTTCACCCAATTAGGTATATATTGTTCCACTATAAAATCATGTCACCCTATGATATAGCATGGCATGATCATATAATAGATCACAAATCCATCTTGTAACTAGCCAAACTATATTACTATATAGGGCTGCTAGATAAAGTCCCCATATACCATATCATATATGTCTTGACATAGAATTAAAAATCCCCTCTATGGCCTCACAGGCCAGCTCTTGTCTAATAACAACCAAAATCCAATGGATCCTAGGCACCTTGATGTAACCTCTAACCAACTGACTATTTAATAGTAATGTGCTCCTAGGCCTAGATCTATGATAATGTACTTATTTTAATACTCTTTCCACTTTGATAGGCCATCATGTTAATATCATGATACAATCGAGTTGATACCATAGGGGCCCATTTAAACAAGTGGTTGAGTCTAACATATCTCATACCATTCCTATTAAACCAATTTGAAAGAATTGACTACTCTTGTTAGGCATCAAAAGGCAACTAAAAATTATGATCAAGAAATCTAAGAATGGTGTTTATATCATGTGTTACCTTCACAATATAAATAAAAATGAAAGGAAACACACTAACATGCATACCACTATCTTGACTAGATCAAAGTGGGGAGCTCAGCAAAGAAAAATATTAATAAATCATAACTAAAATGTAAGAAAAATAACCTTTCTTACCTTCCTTAAATACTCCAAGAGATTTCTTTGTTGGCTTGCTTAGCTTGTGCTTAATAGATCTTTGTAAAATGGAGTTGTGTGGTTCCTTCTCCCCTTGGCACCATGGTTTGTGTCATGTTTTCTTGATGTAGCTTCATGTAGCTTGATGACTTGGCTTGTGATTCACAATTTTGGCCTTATAACTTTGTTGTTTGTGAAATTATCATAAAACTAGCATTATAACATTAATATGTCCAAGCTCTTCTTCTTCACAGGTCATGGCTTATATTTATAGGTTTAGAAAATAACCTCAATCCAAGGTGACTTAAGGTGTAGTTGGGGCTTGAAATGGGTTCAAACTTTACCTTTGTGAGTTAATTAACCCCAATGGAGTTAAATGTGTTGAATGGTCATGATTAGCAATGAATATGCATGGGTGGGATATTTTGGAAATTCGACAACTCATAAAAACCTAATTATGAATTCCTAAGATATTCTTTTCTTTTTGAATTTCCTTTTTAATAATTCATTTTATTGCTCATGGATAATTTAACTTATGCATTTGATTTTTTTTTGCACTTTAATTAATTATATTTAGGATTTTTGACATTTTGAATGATTTGAATTAATTGATGTGTGAATTTGTCCCATTTAATTGGTTTATAAGCCAATATTGCATGTTATGAAGCCAAATTTGATTTGTTTAGAGATTCTTAGGATTGATTGGCAAAGGTTGGTAAGGATTGGTATAAAATATGGTATGAAGCCATTGGTGGCCAATTTTAGATGTCTATAATGTTCCCTTATTTGGGAAGGCATTATAAGATGTAAGTATAGTAACATCATCTCAAAGATTGAAAAGGTCCTATGTGCTTATGACTTTAATGGGAATGGATGAACTATAGGGTGACCACTTAAGCGAGTGGTTGGAAAAGGGGTTGACAAACAATCTCTCAAAAGAAGGAAATTAGTAGAAAAAAAGATGGAAACACAATGATTTTCCCAAAGGTGGTCAGAATCATTGAGAATGCAAATGGGACAGTGTACAATGGTTTGCCTAAAGGTGGTTATAATCATTATACTCTAATAATGAAAAATATGATATGAAATATGTAAATGGGATGGTATATAATGATTTTCCCATATATGGTTATAATCATAGTGGCAAACAAGCCCTAGTTGGGTGGAAGAAAGTGAATGATTTTCCCAAAGGTGTTATAACCATTAACCCTCAAATTGGTAGAAACATAATGATTTGTCTGAAGGTATTCATAATCATTAGAAATTCAAGTGGGATGGTGTATATTGATTTGACCAAAGGTGGCTATAAGCATTGTACCCTGATAGTGGCAAATATGATATGAAATATGATGGAAAATATGATGATGTCAAATAAATACAGAGTATAGAGATGAATTAGGCAACCTACTATTATGGAGATGCTCATCTGAATTGTTAAGGAGGAAAATTCTTTTGTTGCTCAATTACTCTATTTGGGATATGATTTGGATCAGGCCAGGATTGTTGTTGAAGTTAGTACCAATGCCAAGGAGATATCATTGCTACATTTATCATGTAGACTTCTTAAAGCTTTTTTTTATAGCATGTGACAATAGGCATCATTATAGAACACCATGAGGACTTAGCCTAAATATGCATAAGGACTAACTCTTGATCCAATAATCAATTTAAAATGATGCACCAATGATAAAAACCATGATGAAAATGTTGACACCTAAATATTGATGGATTCAATAATAGTATACAAGGAATCACCCAATGAATGCACATGGACTGAATCAAGGTAATAGTACTTAAATCAAATAAATAGGTACACACACAAAAAAAAACAATGGTTAATCACAATGTTATTACAAACATAGTGACACAAATAAGATGAAGAACATTACTCCTAGAAAATAGTAGACAACTTAGCAAACAAACAAGATGGGGGGATAAAAGAAAAGGAATGGGTTGAATGAGATAACTCCATATGAACTAGGTAAGTGGATGCTACCTACATAGTTCCATGGACATAATATCCACCAAAATTTTATACTGAATGTAGTTCTCCTAGGATATGGGATATAATAAAATGATGAGAAAGAAAACATGATGGATGCTGATAGAAGAATAGTAATGATCTTAAAAAATGGCAAGTGCATGGTATAAAATGTCAAAAAATATGGGAAAACTAAATGAAAAGTGGTTTCTTGTGACTCAGTAAGGGTTCCCAAAATCCTTAAGGTAGAAAAGTGGTCAATATTTTTGGAATTTTGGAGCATCTCAACTCAATTGAGAATGATGAGTCACTAAATGGCTCAATATTTCAAAATGGTAAGAGCGTTGCTAAAATTTACTCAAAAAATAGTGAGAATATGGTGGAAAATGGGGACTAAGCTAACTTCAATAAGTATCAAGCACTACCCACATAGTCCCAAAATGGCCTCAAATCATAGTAGTTCTTTCTACCTTACAGTGGAGGAATCTGACTAGTGTAGTAGCCAATTCAAATAAAATAGGCATAGTTGGCATAATGGCACAATACATCATAGGAATGGCAAGTTGGTATGTCAAGGAATGATAAATAAATCTTTCCTTTAGTTTTCCCATAGGTAGTTATAACTAGGAAACAATGGCATAGATTAATGATACTAATTTGCCCATAAGTGGTTATAATTAGTAGCAAGACTGGTGAGACACAAATTTGACCAAAGGTGGTTATAATCAGGCCCATAAAAATAAGGCATAATATAAAATGAAACAAAAAATTAAGGATGTAACTTCCAAAATTATATCATACTACTCCAAATTACTGTCTTTGTCTAGAATACTTGAAACAACTACTGAAACTGATCTAATTCTCCATGATGAAAGAGAAACCAATTGATGAACCAAAGGTCAAATGGGTTAGGTAGGATGGCTAAAAATAGGTTTTGGTCTAATAGGAATGGCATGATAGGACATCATATGGTACATCATTATATTTCTTAGGATGATGATGGGATGATATATTGGATAAAATGGCACAAGGGTTACCCTGAATTGATAAGGAAAATTGAAGGGTATATGATAATGACCAAGATATGGAAAATAAGAATGGTATGGTACATGATTTTGGCTTGGGTGAATGTTTCTAATGTTCCTATTGATGTGGAGATTCACATCTTGATCAGCATATGACATAATCAAAATATTCATTTATGCAAATTCATAGCCCACATCTCTTATAAATAGTTATTCTATCAAGAACTAGCTACAGATTTGGATTTCAAGAAATTTTTTATGATCTTCAATGGTCATTTATTTATTCCCTTCAAACATCAAGACAAGGTATATTTGTAACCTCTATAAAATAAAGTGTAGTCAGGGATGGTAGATAAAGATGAATGTTAGATGATAGGCTTGATTTGTAATGGAATGGTGGATGATAATGGAATGTGTAATGCTTGGGAAACAAATGAAGATCGAGATGTTTAGGCACACACAATGTTGTTAATTTTAGATTCAACATAACTTTGCATGTGGTAAGGCCAAAGACTTTTGAATATTCTCTCAATAAGACAACCAAATTCTTCTATTATTTGGGCCTGAGAATAGATACCATTTTATTATGATCTTTATTGGAAGTTATATTGATTTCATATTTAATAATTTCTTCATCAAGTAGTGAATAAATTATATGCTCAGCTATTGGCACCTCGAAGAGGTTTTCACCAATGAAGTTATCTTGATTGTCCTATAGTGCCTTTGAGAAGATTTCACTAGCGAATGTTGAATTTTAACTTTAATTATCCTTTAGTGCCTCTAAAATTATTTCACTATAAGATGTTAATTTTGAACTTTGATTATCCCCTAGCACCTTTGAAAAGGTTTCACTAGGAGAGTGTTCTTCTTCTAAATGACTTTGGTCTTGGCCCCCTTACTATTCTTCAACTAATATGTTTCCATGGATGTATTTAAATGAGGTATTATTCTATGAATCCCAATCGACAATTTGTGGGAGATGGAATGTCAATAATATGGCTATGTCAGTTGGTGGTAATGGCATGAAAAATAGTAATGAAATGGGGAGAGGATGCACAATCCTCATAGGAGATAATAGGAGAACTTATGTCAATGTTTAATTAATCATCTTTAAAAACCATAGAAGGATCACAAATGTATTCAAATTATTTTGATAGCCATGTGTAACCAATGTTTTAATAGTCATGAATGTATTTTGATTGTGAATCTGATTCTAACTCAATGAACTCTAAATCCAATGTTGATTCTAATTCTAATGCTAAATCTATTATTGGTTTAAGGATATAGCCTAACTCTAATTTTGATTCTTCATCTACTATGTACACTGCTATAATGATGTCTTTTTGAATGTTTGGTATTGGATAAGTAATGGCCTACAATGGCATAATGGGCTCCATAGAGACTAGTTTGTCAAAGTGAGACTCCTCAACAAAGGGACAAAGGTCATGAGATAAATCCTTAGAGACTATATTTTCAAGGGGAGGCCTTTAAAAAATAGGCTTAGGAATTAAAATGTGATTCATCAAAAACATCATGGATTGGCTAGTTGTCTTGGTCTTGGTTTACAATCAATTGTAAAATACTAGTTTTGAATACAATTTGGTCCTCAATTGATTGGATCAATTGAGGTATTGATTGGATTGGTTGGGTTTGGATGATTAATAGGGGTTTTCTAAAGTGGGGAACACTCTAAATAGTTCAATAATGACCTATGGTTGGATAATGAACGGGCATTGTGGATCTTGGTTGCTCACACAAGCCAAAATATGATCTCCTAGTATAAAAATGGTAGGGCATTATAGATCTTGATTTATCACACAAGCCAAAGGATTGATTCCTTAAATGATATATATGGGGTGATGTAAAGTTTTGTTATTATCATGAGCTAAAGGATGAAGTCCTAGAATGATATGGGCAGGGAATTGTGAAGCTTGGTTACTCACACAAGTTAAAGGATGAGGTCTTGGTATATAAATGGTAGGGCATTATGGATCTTGGTTACTCACATAAGCCAAAGCACTAGGTCTTGAAATGGTAATGGTATTCCTTGGATGTTGTATAGCTTAGTATCTTGCATAATCCAAAGAAGGGTTAATGGTATAGATGGGGGATTAGGTGGTCCTATAAGGGTGAGTATAATACCCTAATTAGCCTAAATAATGGATCAATTCACCCTTCACTTGATAACTTTGGCTTTGCTCCTAAAATTAAATATTGCAAGAAGTGTATGGATCATCCTCTCAAATAACATCATCCTTGTCCCCATAGGGGTTTTGGCTTAGGTCATAAGTAGGTTCTTGAATTTGTTCCTTGGATTGATTATTGTAAGGTAGATATGGATCCATTTAATAAACAACTTCATCTTCAAATAGGTCTTCACCCAAGTCCACCTCATAAACCATATCATCCCAATAGGGGTCTATAGTTGAATTTTGTGTGGCTATTCCATCATAACTTGGATTATACATGACTCCACCATAACTGTATCTATACATATCCACATTAATGAAGAAATGTCTATATTAAAAAGGTCTTAGAGTTATATAAACTCATAAAAATGATGTCCAAAGGACAAATTTTTTAAACTTGATCTAACTTGGTCAAGGGTGGAGGTGTATCTCCAAAATGTTTATGCAAAGACTTGGTAAAAATAGTATAACATCAAATTCTAACATTAAATTCCTCACTCAAAAAAGGTAAATTAAAATTAAATAAAGATAATATTCTAAATTTTAGGTTCAAAGAAGTTCCAAATAGGTCTAAACTAGGAAAGGTAAAAGAGTCACTAGGACTTTTGGCCAAACATGGCATCAAAAACTAGGCTCAAAATAAGGTTGATTTTAGGACTTTTGGCCAAACATGGAATCAAAATCTAGACTTGAAATAAAATGATGATTCTAATCTAACAAATTTGTAACACTTTGGCATAAACATGGCACTTGATTATAGACATAAACATGATCAAACTGGTATGAGGTACTAAACAAAAGGCATTTGAAGATGGACCGATTTTCACAAATGAAGGCACAAAAAATATAGTTTTTGAATTTTGGGTTAAAAATTAACCTAAGTTATGTAACCTAAAAGAGAAATATATGTGTATCATCCCTTATGAGATGAGGCCTAAATAGAAATCAATCAATTTTGGATCTAAACTTGTAAAAGTTAATCAAAGACTTAACTTAATAAAACTTAAGATTTAATGACCAACATGCTAGGAAAATTTGAATAGCGTGACTACACTAAAACAAATATCCCATAAGACACATGTGATGGGTTTAAAAAATGAAAATTTAGACACAAAACAAGACAAGTCTTTTAAAATAATTTAAGCAGCGTAATGACATTACCACTCTCAAAAGATGTAAATAATATTTTGTTTTAAAGACTTCTGAAGCTTAAAACTTGAAATTATTTAGGCATCATAATATTACCCATTTTAATTAAGTTACACACATAACATTTTTGACATGAAAGTTTTCTAAGTTAAATCAAGGTGTCAAATGGATAGCATAATGCCTCCTCAAATAATGTAGTGTAGACAAATAAACTCATATATGACATGGTTTAATAAAAAAGACTAGAGTCAATCACCAATCAATAAAATAATAAATGATAAAAATACAACTAAGTATATTATCCTAAATCCTATCAAGGTATGGAAAGTGGGGTTGACTAAAACTTAAAGTTACGACTATCTAGATTGATCCCAAGTGTGGCTAATACAAGAGAAACTTTATGTCAATTAGGTTTATATCAATCAAGTTATAATGCAAGGGATTATTCCTTTGTATGATGATACCATTTTTGGAATATTTAGTGGTATACATTGGTTGACCAGACCTGGCTTGAACCTTCATTACTAAAGGAGAGGTTAGTTGCTCAACCCGTTGGCTCTATCAGTATGTGTTCCCATCTTTGTATACCCCATCATGGAGCATGGTTGAAACACTATCAAGAGATAAATCCCCAGGTTAATTCTTCCCTATAGAACCCATGAGAGGTAATGACATCCCCTTCACAATCCAAAATGCATGAAAACAAAGACTAGTACAAAAACTTTAGGGTTGCTTTTAGATCACCCAATACCATGCAGGTTTTGGGGAGAGACTAGATAAATTTATTTATATGCCTTGGAATATGCACTAAATGTAATTAAAAGACACTTTTGATCCCATTAGTTCTTATAGGGGATGGGGGGAGCATACACATGATATTATTTTTCCAAAAAATAAACACACACAAAAAATAGTTTATAAGTAATTACGAGTGAAGTTTGATTTTAGACACCAAATTGAAATGTGATGATGTTCTTTACTTTCCCCTTGGCTTAAGTGTGAAAGATTTAAGTAATTGAATAACATAACTTAAGCAGAAGCATCTATGTTCATTTTAATCCAAAGATATAAATATTCAATATTGAACCTAAGTTCATTTTTAAACACCAAAAGCAAGTGTTTAAGACTTAGCCATTTTTTTAAAGCACCAACAATGAAGTGTTTGAAAATATTATTAATCCTAACTCCTTTTAAGCACCAAATACCAAATGTGTGAGATTTAACATGTTCATTTCAACAACAAAATTAAATGTGAGTGATTTAGTTAGATTCCTTTTTAAAAGCCCAAAATAAAATGTCCTTTGACCAAAAATAGTAAATTTGTGTTTCAATCAAGCCCTGGACCTACAATTGTTAGATAGTATCCTTCTACTTTGAAGCACTTTCTTTGTGAGAAAATTAACTTAGGAAAAAGATATCTCAAGTTTTAATTTTAGAAAACATAGTGACTATGGATGGTTATATATGATCAATGTCGATTCAAGGTAATTAATGTGGTTGGTTCATAGAGAATTGATGCTGGTTATGAAGAATCGATGTTAGTCGATTAATACCATTGTATATTACCTATGAATTTAAAGGCAAAACCAAAAAAATATAAACATGTTAAGTAAGGCCTTGGTTAGAAAAAAGTTTGAGAAAACCTATAAGGAAAAGTTTAGTGAAGGAGTTTAAATGTTATTGAAACCCAAAAATCATGAAAAATACTGATAGAAAGAAACAAAATATAAGATTTAAACCCATTTTTACCCTATAATTTGATTGATGATGGTCACATAAGATCAATCTCAACTAGGTAGAATGATGGTTGGTTTAAGCCAAATTGATGTTGGTTAGGCCTGATTGGTATCAGTCTCTATATAGATCTAAGTTATAAAAATAATCCCAAATATGGAAAAATCAAAGACAAATTTATAATTTTAATGATATTCAAGCATTGTTTTGATGGTTTATGAATTGCATATTCATCTCTTTGCTATTTGGGTTGCACATAGTCCCATCGAGTGTGCCATTTTTGATCAAGGAATCCAAGAAGGTGGTTAGATCATGTGTTACCTTCATAATTGAAATCAAAATGAAAGCAAACTCACTAACATGAATAACACTATCTAACCTAGATCAAAGTGGGGAGCTTAGTAAATAAAAATAATTGACACATAACAATTAAAATTCAATAAAAATAACCCTTCTTACCTTCCATGAATGCTCCAAGATATTTATTCATTATCTTGCTCGAATTGTGCTCAAGATATCTTTGGAAAATGGATTTGTGTGGCTCTTTCTCCCCTTGACACCATATTTTGGCTTATGCTTTCTTTATGTAGCTTCATGTAGTTTGATGTCTTATCTTGTGATTCAAAATTTTGGCATTATAACTTTTCTATTTGCAAACTTGTCATAAAACTAGCATTATAACATAATTATGTCCAAGATCTCCTTCATAGGCAATGAGTTCTATTTATAGGTTTAGCAACTAACCTCAACCCAAGGTGAGTTAACGTGTATTTGAGGATTATAATGGGTTCAAACTTTACCTTTGTGAGTTAATTAATCCCAATGGAATTAAAAGGTACCAAATGGTCATGATTAGCAATGAATAGGCGTGGGTGGGATATTTTAGATATTTTAAAACTCACAAAAAGGTAATTATGAATTCCTACGATATTCTTTGTTTTTTAAATTTCCTTTTTGATAATTCATTTAATTGCTCATGGATAATTCAACTTAGGCAATTTATTTATTTTTGCACTTTAATTAATTCTATTTAGGATTTTTGACATTTTAAATGATTTGAATTAATTGATGTGTGCATTTGTCCCAATTAATTTATTTATAAGCTAATATTACATGTTATGAAGCCAAATTTGGGACATTTAGAAATTCTTATGATTGATTGGCAAACGCTGGTAATAATTGGTCTAAAGTATGGTATGAAGCCATTGGTGGCCAATTTTAGATGTCTACAATAATCACCATCAAAATCACCACCTCTCTAGGCACTAAAACCTATGATGTTGGTGAAGGAATAACCTATATATGTATAAGTAATAAATCTTGTCCATGTCTTCAATCCCCTTTTTGGGATACTACCACTACTTCTATGACTCTAACACCACCACCTATAATAATAACTGGTGGGAATGTTAGGTCCTCTAGGTAGTCAATATCAATGGCCCCACCCTTAATCACTATGTTTATAATACTAATTAAATCCTATAGCATGTCTATCCTACCACACATCCACTCAATCCTAGGACCTCAAATTGTTAGCCATAGAATCTACCACACATCCTCAAGAGGTATTATGGACATGCCTATTAGCAAGTGGAAGTTTAATGTCTCATAACGCCAATGCGTAGATATCACTAACAAGTAGGCTATGTTGGCTCAAATCATTGGCATCTATGCCATGTGAATTATCCCCATTGTCTTTAAGAATGTTTCCATCTCCTTGGTCATAATGTTAGGATGGCATAGTACTCATGATCATTGATCCCATGTTGTCATGACCTCCACTCCCACCTGCATGTCACAAGGCATTCAAATTCACCTCATTTTATATCTATTTATAAAATATAATTAATATTACCATTTATTTTAATTTAAAATTTAATAATTTATTCTTCTAGCCTAATCAATTTCTTCTTTTCATCACCTTCATTTACCTTTGGGTGATATTTCCATTTTTTTGGTAATTTGACAATTTCACAGGGTGTTCTTACATTTTTGTAAGATTTTCTTACCATTTTCCCTAGTCTATTTGTATTCTCACAATTTTTTGGATTAGTTCATTATTTAATAGGACATTCTCATTGATTGTCAAGACAATCTTGTTGTTTACAAAGTTTTTTGTTTTGGGTAATTTCCACCTAAAAACATGGGATTACTATTTTATTGGATTTTTCACAATTTAATTCTATTTGTGTTTAAAAACATTACCTTGAAATTTGGTGATTTCCATCTATTTTTGCAATATCTCTTAATCTGTCACAACTTCACTATTGGATTGACAATGTCACCTTTCCACATTCAACCTCGTCATTTTGATTTTTTGAAAATAGTGAGTTTGGTTGATTCATGATTTTTGAATGAGAATTAAATACCATTAATCATGAATTTGAATAAATAATAAATAACTTATCGATGCCTCACTCCCTTCCAGTCACCAATACTCTCACACACACTCACCAAGATGTATGTGATGTAGAATGTGAACCATTTTCTTCACCTCTCTTATGTGAAAATCTAGATCTCCAAGTTTCAAAAGGGTGAGGGTGAAAATGAATTGTTTTCACCTCTAAGGGGTAAATTTATAGTTGTATTTTTTTGAATTTTTCACCCCTTGCCCTTAAGGTTCTTAATTCTTCTTCCAAGAGGCCTATTGTTGACTCCTTTGACCATTTTTCATCCTATTTTCTTTTAATTACTATATTTGTAAACCTCTTATTCCAAAACACATGTTGATTTCTTATTTTTGATGGCCCATTCATACAAAATATTTTATTCATCCATACCCTCAAGGGGGCATCATGAGCCTTCCAAACATTATTTGGGGAATTCTCACAAGCTCTTTTTTCCACAAATCAAGTAAATTTAACAAAAGTGGGAATGAAATAATTTCTTGTAATTGTGATCATTTTGAGCAACCTTTTTTTAATTCTTTGAATATTCATCACTTCATCTAAATTTCTTACCACACCATTTCATAAAAGGGGAAAATGTAGACATCTATTTTTTACCACTTCCATGTCTAAATTGTAAGTTAGAATGACTTCCTACAATAACATACAAACTAGACCAAATACCATTCAAATGATCTAATTCATCTTCACAGATCACATGCACTTTATAAAATGTATTGGTCTATCTTTGATTAGGATAATACGTGATAACCAACTATCAGCTTCATTTAAATTAGTGTAAGTCAAATTTCTAATTTGTAAGCAATAATTTGGGGTAATTAACTAGAGAAAATATTAAAAATTTGATATTGCATAAAGCAACCAAAATATGATTGTAATTAATTAGCCTAAAAAATAAAATCAAATGGATAAATGTAAAATCCATAAAAATGGGCTAATATCTAATTATTCATATTTTAAAAATTTAAAAATATCTAAATTATGACATCATCTAAAAAGTTAGTAAGCATTAAGCATTAATGAAAATAAATATCAGGATTAAGGCAAGGCATGCCTCATTATTGCAAACTATTTCTAAAATATTTATTACATTTTACTCCAAAATTGAATTTAATTATAGACACTCATCTTGATCTTGATCCAAAGGACACAATCACTCTAGAAAACTTATAAATAGAAGGGTCACCATGGACCTTTCAAGAAGACTTTTGTGCAAATAAATTTGTAGAAATCTCTTAAAATATTCACCCCATTTTATTCCAATGATTCCACAAACCATTTTAGATAATTCTTGGAGATATTTTAATGGGTTTTACATCATTACATTGATGAAGACTTTGGGTTCTATGTCCGAGCATAATCATGTATGTGTGTCAGCTAGTTAATGGTATCCATAAGGAAAGTAATAGTATTTTCATTTATTTTCTATTTTTTATTAGTTATACCTTTCCCAATCTAAGGAATCATTCTTGATAATTTATGCTTTGTGAATTTATTTATATCTTGAATACTAAAAAAATAAATTAACCCTCTTGTAATTGTGGTTTCTCCAAGACCTTATCTAACTTACAATCTTGTTATATCACTATCTGATTAGGATCATGTTGGGGATATGGATTAGGTGTATTTTCACCTATACTACCTCTTCCATGAACCATGTTCTTCATGTTTCAAATCAATATTTTTGCATGTCAATTTTTGTGGACACATAATCTATTTGAACCTATGCTCTGATACCACATGTTACAACTAGCTTGGATTATTTTAAATAACTACCATATAAAATTTTATTATTTGTTTGTTTTTTTTGTTTTAAATAATTAATCACACTTTCCATTTTCTACATATCTAAAAAAATAATACATCAACACACTTGAGTTAGGTTCATGATTAAAATAATGCACTATCTTAAGTATGATTATGTTAAGTTTAACTTAAAAATAAATAGTGAAAAGTGGTTGAATTGTATCAATATATTCCATCAAATCAATTAAAATGAATTCGATTGAATCACATAAAAATTCTAAATATACATCAGTCCTTCTAGGCTTTAAAATGATATAATACTATAAAGTCTACATAAAGTTACTTGCATCCATAGTTGAAAACTACATTATGTAAAATTAAATACATAAGTATTTCAATAGCCTATGTTATAATAAATAGTTTTATATAAAATTAAATACATAATAATAAAACTAATCATCTATGAATTAGTTTCTAAAATTAGTTTAATAGCCATGAGTATGCATCAAAGATTAGTTTAGATCAGTTGTAATGAGGGAGATCATCATTTGGGCACTTTTCCTCAAACCATAGATAAAAAATTTCCCACACACCTTCCCACTGGGAGCAACCATTTCCTTTATGAAGGGATGGATAATGATGATTCAATCATCTAAAACCATTTAATAAAAAAAATTACATTCTAATAACTATTACATGCAAGTAGTCATAAATACCATAGTTATGCCTCTATTAATTATGAGCTCAAGAAACATATAAACTAGAAAATACATAGGACAAATAATATATACAACTATAACATCACTTTTTCCAAAGCATTTTATATAATTTCAGACTTCAAAATGATATGGGTCATTTTCCACATATGTATTACTCTCTTCTATGTTAACTAGTCATTAGTATCATTCTTGTATGATTGATGATGAGTGACATGTAAATAGGCTCCCTACTCATCACTCATCATCCCTCAGTAAACAAGGATGAATCTATTAGTAATTAGTTTAATTAGATAATATTACAATGTGATCACATAAAACATTATACTTTAATAATTATTAACCATGTAAAGGCTACTATTTTAATTAGATAATATTTATAGTGTAATCACATAAAACAATATACTTTAATAATTATTAACCATGTAGAGATTGCTAAATAAAATGTCATATGGTTGTCTTGTTCTCACAAGAATTAAGAAACAATGATATTGGTCTATACATTTTAACCACTCCATAATATTTACTTACAACCTCTCCATTCATAACAATATACCATATAGTGTAATTTCTCCATTAGAAAACAAAATAATTAACAAGCCCCAATTTTAATATCCACTATTATACCACATAATTTTAATTTCATTACGATTCCATTATACTACAAATCATCCATTATATAACTAGTATCCTTAATGATGGTAGGTTATAGTATCCAAACATAACCAATTATTTATCCATCAACATAAATAATGTCCTTAAACCCTTATGATCATAATCATAATATTATGTTAATACTATCAATCTATGCAAGTACCAAGATTCATACTTACTAAATATAATAAAAAATTATTTTTTTGGGTAAGATCTATACAATATAAAGCTAAATACAAGAATATCCCAACATAGAATATAGGCTTATAGGAAGTTGTATCAACCACCTACATGTCTATAGTTTGCTAATAATATACTTAATATATTAAGATTTATCTAGTGTAGTCATATTATCCAATAACACTAAGTTTTATAGCATTCAACTCAATTAATAAATAAATGGATTGTTACTTAGAGATATGCATCGAAATTTTATCATATCAAACACTATTACAAAAAAATAACACTCTAATAATAATAATAATAATAAGAACACAAGGTTTTTAATTTGGCCAAAAACCATATCTATAATTTATTTAAATATTCATGGGTTTAACACTATATCTAGAGAGATAAAATGAAAGGCTTTAGATTTACATGTTCATTATAGGCATGTGGGTGAGAGTGAACTCACACTCACACATATATATAGATTGAAATTTTCTCCAAACCAAATTATGGGATAAATAAGTCTTAACAATGTATTTACAACAACAATTCATATCATAAATAATAAGGAAACCCAAGAGTTCCAATTATTTTAAGACCCATATACCACAAGAAAAGATGTTGATGCAACTCAATTTTAAGGATAAGTAATGTTACATCCTCATGGATTAAATTGGCCAAAATAACCATGGACTAAACCATTAACATGTAAAACTTTCATCTTTTATAATAAGTAAGCTAAAATTATACTAACAATTAACTCTTTTTACATAAACCCCATAGCCATATAGTTTATAAAAATAAGCATTTTCATAAGTATAGTAGGATATAACCATTTAGGCTCAAAACAACATCAAGTATGTTATAACCATTTAATGTTCAAACAACCATCAAGTATGCTACATCTATTTTAGGTATCAAACAACATTTAATATGATATATCCATTTATGGATATAAACAACATCAAGCATGTTATATCCAAAAAACTAATGTTTTTCAAGTATGGTATAATCAAAAAACAACCACATTTTTAAGTATGGTATAGTTGAAAACAAAAACATTTTAAAATTATGATACATCCTTTAGTTTTTACAAAAATAGCAATATTTTTCAAAAAATGGTACATCCACTTAGTGATAAAAACAACAACATTCAAAAAATTTAAATCACTTTTGAAAATTTTGTATTGTAAACATCTTATAGCATCTAAATCAAAAAAAATTAGAAAGAGATTAACTACTTTCCTAGATGTGTGTTTTAAGTAGAGATTTCCATCCAAGAAAGCTACATGATTCTAATTTCTCATTCTCCCTTTCTTCTTATTTTTATTCCATTCTCCTTTCTTGTGCCATATAGTATTATATATTCCATTTTTTAACATTTTAAAACCCAAGTTTACAAAATTAGCTAACTCCTATTTATTTACACTTCTAACTGTAATATTTACCTTTTTCCTCTAATAGTCATGCCCACAAAAATAGCTAGTAACCACCATGAGAGTCTCCAACTAGGGCTTTAATATCCTCATTGTGAGTTTCACCACCTTATTTCCATCCATCTTAAGTAGTTTTTTAAATTCATGGAGAAAATGAAAACCCTAATTATGCCTTAACCAATTATTATATCGATTGACCCCAAATAATGTTTTTTTATGTTATCCATAATGACTCAATTAATTTCACCACTCATGATGGTCAAGAGTTATTATTATTATTATTATTATTATTATTATTATACATCCAAAATTCTAATAATGTCATTATTATTACCACCTAAGGTGATCAATAAAATTAACATTCTAAGCATTCCCATCACATGGGAGGTTTAATAATAATGATCATCAATTTTGGCCTATGATTAATAGTGCAAGCTCTTATGCCTTTAGTTTTAAATCAATCAATGACATATGCCATAATCCAATTTATTTATTTATGAAACCACTAGTTAGGTATCAAGGTTTTATATCAAGGCCCAAGGTTCCATTCAAGCTTAACAAAAAAACAAGTCTTATTTTGACATGAACACAAATAACTCATTTGTAACATCAAAAATCATTATGATCACATTAACAAAAGTATACATTTCATACTAGAATTTGACACACACAAATCACTCAAAATAGCATAAGTCAATACAAACATCATACAAAATGTTAGATGGATATCATACACATAACATAAATATTTAATCAATCAATAATGGAATAAAATACAATCCAAAAAAATAAACTAAATACTAGTACTATGTGAGTGTGTGAGTGTTCCCATATTATTTTATTTATCCCCATCTATCATAATCTATTACTTTTTACACTATGATTCCCTCCCTCAGAATTCCACTTTGAGGGTATGAATTAACTGTCCTGTATCCACCTAAGCTATGTAAAAAGGATTAGTTAGTATATTACCAAGTATATAAAAACAATTAAAATCAAAACTTAATGTGTCAAATTAAATCATAGTATTATATCAGAATACACAAATAATCAACATGATTATCCATGTTTTGTAACTGTAATAATGTTGTATACACATATTAAAATGTAATATATCAAAATCTAAGCTAGATAGAATACAAAAGTGTTGAACTCAATAATCCAAAATCAAAATATTAAAATTTATCATTAATGACATTGTATTTTCCATTAGGGGAAGAATGGGATGTAACAACAAGCTCAAATCATTATCAACTATTTCATGATATTTGAAAGTGATAGGTGTTATACATGGAACTTAAGTATGGTATGTACCAATTATTCCATTCAAAGGATGGTGTACCTCAGTACGAGGATGATAATAAGTTAGTAGAGGATGTGAATTATATGTGTAATGCACTTCTAATTTATTTGTTATTTCTTAACATGTATGCTTAAGGAAATGATCACCAAATGTATTCATTTGTATACTCTCACTTGGTTGTGATTGTGTACTTTCAGTAGGTAAACTCACATCTATGATATTCTCACCTAAAAAATCATGGATCTTATGTTGTAAACTGATACACTTATTGGTGGTATGCCCTAGTGCTATATGATAGTCAAAAAAAAAACATTTTGATCAAATCCTTTTGGAAGAGGATTATTCATATCAACCTATTTAATAGGAAGGAGTGATATGATTTTACATTACAATTAATATTTTAAGCCCTTGTAAGGATATTATATTAAGTTGGTAAATTATCTCCTTGGAGGAAGTGATAATACAATACATGGAGTAGGTTGTGAAACTACATCCACTTGTGATTTTTAATCACTCTTATTCTTATTTTGTCTCACCTTATATGATGTCCTACTCATTATTTTCATAAGAATTAAAAATTAGATTCATTGCATATTTAAAAAAATTCATTATCAATAGCTTGACCTATATTTCCATAACTACATGGTAAAAATCAATCAATGATAGAAACTTATTAAACATAATATATTAATGTATAGGCAAAATCAAAATTTGTTTGAAAATTTCTTTCAATTCCTTATTTTCCATAAGATTTGTCATCTTGGATAGCATGGTATTATATCTTAAGGCATATTATGAGATAGGTTCATTGGTTTCTTGTTTAAGCTGAGCAATTTGAGCATATTAAATATTTTCATTACTATGTGTAAGGAACAAATTTGTTAAAGGATTGAATCATGAACTAATAGATGTGGTAAACAATAAAACCATCTAGGTGCATATTCTTTTAAACTTCTGGGATATAACTTGGTCAACAACCTATCATTGGACATACGTTCATAACAAGATGTTTGAAATGATCTCAAATATTTATTAGGGTCACCTTTTTCATCATATAATGTAAGTTTAGGTGATATAAAACTAGTCAGTAAAGGATATGTTGAAATATTTTGAGTCAATGGAGTATGCAACAAAGCATGTGAATCAAGTGCATGATTAGTTTATTCCAAATATGTCACCTTAGTTTGTAGATATTGAAATTATGGCATAATGAATTATTTATCATGATTAGAATGAGTTATAACCAAAGGTGGTGACATAAATAACATTAGGAATGGGCACATTGATTTTTCAAAACCCTTAGATTACCCCCATAGTATATGGTGGTATAAAATTTGTATCAAATGAAGAAGAGAAAGGTAAAGAACCCATAATAGTTTAAATATACTCAGATGTATCAGTTGTGCTAATACTTTTTATTTCCAAAAGATTTTGAAATAATGTATGATAATCATGAGATTGATCATGGATTTCTTATCAAAAAATTTAAATAATCTACACTTTTTTATCAATGGTCATCCATCATCTAAATATGGTAATTTATCTTGATGCCCATCTTGAGAGTTAACATTGTCTTGATTATATTATTCATGCTTAGAAGTGTTATTGGGAACTTTTACATATCCACCCTATGCATTAATATTGGAAGGTCCTTATATATCCTTGTTTTTATCCATCTTATGTACCTTATAAAAAGATATCTGAGTATTTTTAACTTGAGTACCATTTAGTCTAACACTTTATATAAGAAATATAAAAACAACTTTGTAAGATTTCATAAAATATGATATAGAAACCTTTAATATTACTGATATCAAATAATTTACCAGATCTAAAAAACCCTAATATAGTAATTGGAAGTAATATATATAAATAAAGAAAACATAGAAACATTTATGGTTAAGGTTTTTCAATATTCAATCAATATATAGGCTCACTAATATGTTCTATCAAATTTGTGAAATAAGAGAGTTTTAAGCCTAACTAGACAAACTATTGTGTAAAATCATAATGTTATAGTTATGTAATAAATGACACAAACTAATTTAGAACTTTATAAATTTGGAAACATGCTAAAAAGGGAAAGTACCAAAAAAAGACAACTTATGTGGAAATTAGATATTTAGGACTATAAGCACAAATGTAAATCTAATTGTATGACTATGTGATGATGTTGTCAATTAAGAATATGGATTTTATTTAATCTAAGATAAGCTACTAGAATTAGAGAAGGGTGGCATGTGTTGGTGTCCTTAGAACACACTGATGTCAAGTATATTTTTAGTAGTCTATGATATTTTTGACATATGTATCATCATTTGTTGGTTTTGTTTATGTGTGTGGTTAAATCTAGATAATTCACTAAAAAAATTCATTGTGTGCCTTCTTCTTCACTTGGGACCCGAGCTCAATAGGTCAAGAGTACAAAATGTAATAAATGGGGAAAGGGGGTTAGTGGTTTAATTTTTTCTTGACCTAAACACCCCTTATGTTGAGCACTTACTAAAAACCAATACTTCAAAGAGGGATCAAAATCCATGTATTTATCCCATGCTACAATGGTGTGTGTGAAATACTAGTGTAATGTTAAATGTTGGTGTAATCTTGGTGTGATTAAGCATTTCAACAATGACCTATGACATTGGAGATGTATTCAGACTTATCTCAAGGCTACTATGGATATTTTGAGTCTGAATTGGGGGAAATAGGTGTGTTTTCTCAATGTACAATTAGATATTTTGGTGTTTTTAATGATATGAGCCTCTAATAAATAAATGGCTTGAAAATAGGGATTTATAGTAATCATTTTAACAATCCTTTGGATGGGAATTTTGAAACATGAGGGATGACCCATTGGGTGAATTTTAATTTAATAAAATAGTCATTATTTGATGGGCAGCCATATTTGAGAGAATCAGACACAATTGGTGAGTGACATTGTCTTAAAGGAGTAGCCTTGTCTAAGCAACAAAAAAAGCTAAGTTGTAAGTATGGATTATTTAGAGGATAATATTTAGATGTTTGGAATGATAAATAAGGGCATTATGTGATAAATACTTATTTGTAGGAATATGTCATCCAAAAATTAATGAAGTAATGGTGGTCAAAATATTTGGAATTAGGCATGATCTAAGTGTGTATAAGGAGTGCTCACAATTGCATTTTTTAGTAATAAATGTTAAAAAATGTGTCTATATTTTTATATCTTCACATTTTTCATTCCTAGGTGACACAATCTTGTACATTCTATCTTTTCTAAGCTTAAAATCCTTGTTGTCTTTCACCTCTATTGCCTCCACTTGGAATCTCATAAATGGCAGATTCTATTTTCTTGCATTAATAGATTCATAAAGTGGATCTGATATTTTGAATAATCCTCTGTTGTCCATGAATTATTGAGCTATTAACTTCACTTTATATTATGATTTTTTTTAATATATTTCCTCCTTTACATATCTCATAACCACACAATGGCATCTAGTGAACTGAGTTCTTGTAGGCTCCATTTTTTTCCTATCTCTAGCTTTTATATACTCATTAAATTTGGAACATATGTAAGCCCTTGGTTTTTTTACTATCATGGTCTCACGACGTGTCTCTAGACTTTAATTGACTTCATTTGAGATCTGAGGATATGTTTAACTTTATTTTTAATACATATCATTTCATGTTTTCCCATTTTCTATAGACATGATGAACAAACATGTCACAATTAGATTTAAAACATAAATAGCATAAAAACATTTCTTAATAAAATGTATGACATGAGAAGAGAACACACGGCAATCATCATAGGGCTATACAAATATGGAATCATGAAGACTCTTTATGTTTAATGTGTCTTCAATAAAATATATAGATATTTTGAGTATTTAAATCTAATTTATCTTTATATGCATATGCTTTCTCTTGTACAAGATAGATAAACATACCCTTGATCACATCCTTTAAAAAAATAACAATAATGTGCATGTAATTTAAAATAACAAGTGATATCAAAGTGAACATGTGACAGTCAGAACATATCCATGAATTCACATAGTCATAGATAATAAAATATAAAAATTTAAATCAAAATAGTTTTCCATGGATGCATTTACATATGGGTTCCATTTTAATATGTCGTCAAGTCTGTTGCTCACAAATATGTGTGTGGCATGGGAAATAAAGAGTGATCCCTTTCAACTTTGTAATATGAATGTGATCATAAATTGGTTTAATTATTTCGTAAGTGTATATATAGGATGAATTTATTTCCAACTAATGAAACCAAAACTCAAACTAGGTTACAATGTAAATCAATCTTTCAATGTAATGTGAAAATTGATTAAGGTGTTAATTTATCCTCTTATATCTTCTGACCTAATTCATATTTGACTTCCAAAATTGATATAAAAGAAGGATTTGAGAATGAATTTTGTATCTCAATGTATGATAAAATGGGGTCTCCATTTATAAAATAAGTGGAATCATTCTAATCACAATAAAATGTTTAGTGAAATTTAAAAAAAGAAAGGGAAATCACTTTCATTTGTTTCCTTTTGTTCCTAGAAATAAAAAAGGCTTCATTTAGTGTGTTTTTCATTCCTAACATTTTATTATTTCATATTTAATATATTCCCCCAATATATATTTAAATAAAATACAAATAAGGTAAAATAGAATCAAAAATAAATTCAACCACCAAATCAAGGGCTGAATCAAGACAAATAGTACTAAAATCACATTTTATCAATTAGTACTTAGTCCTCTTTCGAGAAGGAGAATCTAGTATGTTAATATTCTAATTTATAGATAAAAATCTTATTTAATTTATTATTTTTATATTTTAAATTCTTAATATAAGTTTTTTAATATTTTTCTAGTCTTAGGCTATATTACTAAATTTCTTGAAAAAAAATCTTCAAACACTCTCCACATTGAAGGGAACTTCTTCAATTGGAAACACACTAAAGAAAAATGTGGGTTAAATTTTTATACTATGTATTCTATAAATTAGGATATAAATACATAAATGATGTCTATATTGATTATGATATACCTCTTCACACCCCCACTATTCCCTAATCCATCCCTAATTTACCTATTAACATGTGCCCCCTTGAGTACCATGTATTCTCATATGGTATTGCTAGCATTCCCATTTTGTTTAACAAGTTAAAGGGTGTTTAGAGAAACTCAAATTTTTAATGTTTTATATATCATCTTTGATAGGTGATCAGACATCTTTCCAACACCAAATCCCTAACCCACATTGATTGGCTCATTTTCCCCTAAGAAAATATAGAATGCTTATTTAACCTATTTTTAAATGAATATTTATTGAGCCTCATTGAGATGAAGAAAAAAATGTGTATGAGGGATGCTTTGATAAGGGTGAGGAATGTGAGTTGTCAAAAAAATTAAAAACCTAGATCCTAATGGAAATAAATATGTACCACCCATTATACAAAGGAGGGGTGTAAAATATTATTTAGAAATGGGAGGGCAATGAGAAAGGGCTACAAAGAAATTTATTTTTTTGGGTATCTCACGGCCATCAAAAATATGATTAAAATGAACCATGTTACTCATTGTATAAACCAAAAAGGACTTAAAAGAATGATGCATAAATTCAAATGTTTTCTATCTTTTCTCTTTATTTTAAATTTACTATGTATTTATTCTAATTGATGACTAATGTAAATTTTTAATGTTTTTAATATCATAGGGTATTTGAATGTGACCAATTAAATAATATCTTTAATACCTTAAAAATAGAAAATTATAGAAATATATCATCATGACATATGTATGTGAATTGATGCCATTTAATTTTCTTATGTGTTACTTATTTTTATTTTATTATTATTTAGTTCTAATTGCTTTTATATTTTTATGAAGCCAACTTTAAAATCCCATCACTAGATGATCATATACATATGGAAATAGAGGAAGGTTGAGCAACAATTTTTACACACATCGACATTAGGGTAGGCATCCAAGTACTAATTAACTATTTTTATATAAAAAAATATTATATATGAATCTAAAATTATGAGATTAATGTTTAGATATATTTAATTTTGGTTTATAAATTTGGAATTAGGTAAAAAAAATTAAAATAATATTTAAAGTATTTATGTAATAATTATTATGCATGGATCATTGGGTGCCTCTTGAATTGCACATCACCATGTATGTTATTTGTAATACTGTTAAAATTTAATTGTTTTTATTTTTTAAATTTATAATAATAATGATGATGATTATTATTATTATTATTATTATTATTATTATTATTATTATTATTAGGTTGTAAAGATATGTTCAATGTACATTCATGATGACAATAATGATGTGAGGATGACGAGGATGGTCGTAATGATGATGATGATAATGAGGAAGAAGAATATTATTGTAAATATTTTTATTTTCTATTTTGGTTGATTCCCTTTAAATTTTATATAAACTAATGTGTAGTAATTTTAAATTATTTTTATAGCAATGATTATGTGTATTTTTCAAATGATATAGTATTATTTAGTGTTCATAATGAATATGAGTTCAAAATTTATTTTAAGTACCACAAAAAAATATTTTATTTTATTTAAATCAATTTATAATATTTAAATTTAAATAATTAGATGTTGAAAATTATATAATTAATAATATAATTTATTTATTTTATTTAAATAAAATAATTAATAATGTATATTATTTATATTATTTTTTTAATCAATAGTTGAGGGTTTTGGGATCCCTCAATCGTTTATTAAAATTGATAAAATTTACAACAAAGCATTGTTTATTAGATCCATTCCATTATAGAGTAACTAAAAAATGACCAAGTCCTCAAAATCCCATAACATCATGGAGGGGCTACTCCCTTCACACATCTGAAGTAAAAATGTTTTTAAAATAAAAAACTATAACTTTTATCAAAAATCAAAACAATTGTCAACCCAACTAAGGTGAAACATGAGTCCATATTGTTTTCATTACATTAACATCCACATTCACTACTCAATCAACATCAATGTCCATTTCAAAGTCCACCTCAATACTGATGCTCTCAATAGCCTCCAATTCAATGATTTTTGCTTCCACCCAAGCATCCTTAGCTACAACCTACACCCCAACATCCATTTCCACCATCTTGTATCCTCCATCCAAATCACCCAAGACACCAGCACTGCCTATAGGTCACACATAGCTCTCATCATCAAGTTCACTCATCACCAAAATTTTGAGGCTTTCCAACTTAGGACCTCAATTTAAATCATCCCTTAGTGAGAAACCTTCAAGGGTCATAATTCCCCCAAATAATTTCTCCTTTTATAGGTGTCCACCAATATTAAATCCCATAGATAGCCTTCCATCCAAATTTTTGTAACTAATAATATCATCCCCTTTGGAACCTATTATATTCTCAAATTCAATAATAGACAAGAAAACATATGCTTCTTCCTTCCAAAATTATTTACCTTATTCATCTAATACATAAGCACAACTAGATCTCACCCTAGGAATGACCATAGATATTGACACTACCTAGAAATGCCCTCTAATCCATAAATTCTCAAAAAATACTTCACTAATACAACAAATTTATCCAACCAATCATTCTATGAAAATAGAGTAATAAGGTAGGATATCTATCAACTCTCCAAAGTAAAATGGGATAAAAACCCTACCTTGTGAGTATCCTTTATAGATGTAGTTTTGCATTTGTTTAGTTAAAGAAATTAAATTAACAAACCTTTCTTCCAATTACTAGATAGATTTTATAAAAATTCAACCCCTTGACTCCCAACTAGAGAAAGGGAGCCACTTTAAATTTTCCATTTCAACCCACTCACAATCCATGTCTAAGAATACCATGAAACTATGTCACATAATATAGACTACCACCCTTATAGTTAACTCTTTATGATCCAATACCTTCATAATATTAGAGACAAAGGTAGAGTCTATCTCAATATTATCCTTACTCTTAAATACCATCTATATATTTTTTGGACCAAGGATCTCCCATATGGCCTTAGAGACTAAAACTATAGGAACCCAAAATATTTTCCTCGATTTATTGTCAAAAATTACACTACAAAAATCCATCTCTCTTTTTTATACAAAAATAAATAATAAAATATAAAATCCACCTATTTCATTAGAGTATAATACTTGGACCATGAAACATATTGACTCAAAATAATTTATCAAAGACAAATTTAGAAACACTTAGAGCAACTTTAATTCATTTCAAATACAATTAGGCCAAAAAGCCTTGAGAGACATAAAAATACCCTGATGTGTCAACTCAAGGCATTTCCATCCTTGTTCAACCATTTTATGTAATGGTTAATAATGATTAGAAAAAATAGAGAACCATAAATTTATCCCACATATGTTGACTCCTAATAAAGATAAGCACCAACATAGTATATTTGTCCTTATCAATGTACCTCTAATCTTGGATTAAAGAATATCCTAAAATAATATAGATATTTGGAGATATTTAATTATTTAAAGGAGAGAGGATAAAATAAGGGATGATCATATAAAATGTATTAATAGAATATTCATGATTAAACCAATTCATCTAGGCTCACCAAATAAATAATTTGATTATCCATAATTAGTTGCTCTATTTGATCAATACCTTGGTTAGAAAATAAATGCACTATTATATTGGCCTCTCAAAAACAATGCATTGCTTCTTAGTCCATGAATAATTCCATAATTTTCAATCTCTACCAAAAATATTTTCAATAATATAAGATTTTTCTCTCTAATTTTAGAGATCCTACATCAAGGTCATCAAATTTCCTTTGATCCAAATTTTCTCAATCCCACTTGGGTAGCAAGGTCAAGGCCCAACATAAGTGATTGAGCCTCTACCTCATAATTATTTCAATAAACCATAGCTTTCAATTCAATTATTATTAGCGATTCAAAGAAATCCCTTATAATATAACTAACTCCATAGGCCCCAAATTGCCATAAACCACCCCATAAAAATAACTTTAAAAAAACCAAGAGTAGGGGGAACCCAATTAGAATTATCCTCCCATATCCTAGTGGTAGAACATACTCTTTACCCATTAATAGGGGGTACTTTGAGTAAATGGAAGTTTAACCTAATTTTAAATCCCAAGAAGATAATCAAAATTTGCTTCTTTCGGTGTATGTAGAGATGGCTTCATAAATGGCAATCTCAATTTTTTAAGGACTTCTTTTGAAAGGATTTCTTTACCTTAAATTTTTTGCTTGTTTCTCTCTTTTAAAATCATCTAAATTAAAATTTTAAAATCATATATTTTGAGAATCCATATATGGTATCCTTTATCAGGCCAATAAACCATGAGGAAAAGGCTAGTAGGAAAGAGGATATTCTTTCCTAATGTCAATTGATTTTATAACCTAGATATTCTTAGCATTTATCTATAAATATGAGTGATAGAATAAGATTATTCACCATTAAATTGTAATTTATACACATACAACATAAATAAAACATGTTTTTCATATCCTACCATGAGTTAGAACCTTGATGTGTGTAGCCATCCAAGCAAGGGCCCTAAATTGGGGGAGTTTGGTCTTATTTTAGCATAACCATGTGGCCCATTCAAAATATTGGTCTAGTGATTTTTCCATTTTATAACCAAGATTAATTTATTAGCTTCCAAAAAAAAATCCAACCCATTGTATTCTATCATCCTCTTCATTTATGAAAATATTCATTTTTACAAGGATTTTGAACATCAAATATTTTTTATTCAAAATAATCTGATAATTTGTTAGGTTTTTCTATTTCCAAAAAACTATAACTATAAGGGAATCTTAAACCAAGTAATATCTTACTTTATAACCCCATACAATAGAAAATATTTATCTTGCCTCATTTAGCTCTCAAATATCCGTTGGTGGTTTGTGGCCATTCCAAGAGTCATCAAGGAATTCAGCTCTACAACCATTATTGATTTATCAATAAATATGATATGTGATACTATATTTATCCTAAGGAATAAATTCCAAATGTGGGATCCCCATGGGATATTATGCATGGATAATATTCTACTTAGTTCCTTAATGCCTAGATATTTATGCTAATAAATCTTACTTCAAAAATCATATGGTTGTGAATATATTCCCCATACCAAATTTTCACCTAGAGCCAAATTTTGAAAATTCATACTCCTTATATGTACTCCACCCTCTAATTTATAAAATTATAAATTTTACCATTTTATTAGAGTAATTTTTTACTTATCCTCACATCCCTAAAATATAAATTCATTCATGATGTGATTCAAGGCTCTCAACACTTTTGTTATGGGGTGCAATAGTAACATGGTGAAAATTGGAAAGCCACTAAGGATTGATTTGATCAAATTGATGTCCATGGCTAAAGATAGACATATCCATTTATAGGTAGGAAGTCTCAAGTGAAAATATTAAAATAGTGTATCCCATAAATAAGACATACCAAAACCAAAAAATGGTATAACTCAATGGTATTTTATAGGTAACTTACCAATGTTAAATCCCAAGATAAATGCAATCCTAATTTGATCCTGATTAAAGGTTTTCAAAAAGAATACGTCTAATTTTTATTTATTGACCTCCTAACCTAAGGCCTTGATGTAAGTCTCTAAAATATTCTTAAACATTTTTGTTTCCCTTTCTAAGGTTGTGTCAGAAAGAAACATAACATCAAAAAAAAATTGATGCATGAAATTCAACAATCCTTTTGTAACACTAATACCTCTAATGGTCCCTTCTAATTTCACCCCTTATATATCCATATGAAGATATTTAATCATAAAAATTAATAGGAATGGGGAAGAGGATCTCCTTGATTAATCCCTTTGGTTGTTTCAAAAAATCCCACTAAGGAGCTATTTATCAAGACCAAAAAGTGAGCACTCAAAATACCATTAAAACTCCAATAGCACTAATACTTTACAAATCCAAAATTCCCCAAAATTTCATTAAATGTTCTAGTTTATCATATCATATTCCTTGATTATATCTAGCTTGAGTGGTATCACTTTTTGGTGATTCAGAGAGAGAGAGAGAGAGATAATTTGTTATGAGTCATAATTACCCCTTCCTAAATGTTTCTTTCTTGAACAAAACCACCTTGTTCTTGAGACACCAAGATATCAAGAATTGGTTTTAGACAAAAATAAATTAATTTGGAGATAAATTTTTATACGTTATTACATAAATAACCTGGATTTGAATCCCCAAAGGAAGATTTTTTTTCACTTTTTTGTATCAAGGACATAAAGGTGCAAATAGATCAACTGTAATTCTTGTTTTCTGATGTGACTCTTCAAGTAAGCTTAACACTTCATTATCAATAATGAGCTATAAATATTAAAATAATTAAAAGGTAATCCATTTGGACATGATGTTTTATCTTTGTCTATTGAGAATATCACAAATTTGTTCTCTTCTATAAACAATAGGGCCCTCGAGTCCATATTTTATTGATATGTTACCAAACTAGGAATAAACCTAAGAAGAGATTTTTGATCTTCCAAATTATTAGTCTTAACTAGAAATAATGGTTTTAAAAAAATCCACAACTTTGGTTCTAATATCATATTTTATCTCCAATATGATACCATCCTTAAATCGAATGGAGTATATTCAATTAGAACTTATTATATCTTTGGTGGAGTTGTGAAATAATTTGGTGTTCTTAAACCTTATTTTAGCCAACTCTCCCTTGATTTTTGTTACCAAAATAGTTATTCCAAAATATACAATTCCTCTAATTAAGCCACTACTATTTAATCTTTTTGAAAATAATACACATCCATCCAAACCATTATCACTATTTCATTCAACTTAACTAGTTTTGCCTCCATCCTGATGGTTTCCTAAAAATGTTTTTGAAATTCAATATATTATATTTCTATGGGAAATATTTAAAATAATTCAATTTATTTTCTATTACATACATCTTGGTTCCCATAAATCTTATAGCATGAGTCCACCAATACTTTATCTATTATATCAAAGAGGGATATCTAATCCAAATGGCCTCAATTTTAAAGGGACTCTTTACATGGGCCCCATATTTTCACATTATCCACTCCACAAAGGTATGATCAAACCTGTAAATTGGTAAAAGTTTGATTTCAATAATCTAATTGAATTTCAGCCAAGTAGAGGTCATCAATAACCTATCCAATATTTTATAAATATTATTAAAACCTAATATTTATTTTTTCCATGAGAACAAGACATTTTTATATACTAAATGAATATTTATAGCATCTCAATTTTGTACATTTGACAAATATCAATTAGGGATCTACCCTTCAGTTCTATACCTCCTTGCTACTAAAAGGCTCTCATTCACCATATAATTGTTCTTAATTATTTTTCTTTTAGTCTGATTCATATCATTTTGATGATCTAGGTATCATCCACTACATATAAATATTAAAATATAATATACATCCTTCATTATAATTTTTATATCTATACCTATTTTCTAGCCTTTTAGACACTACTTTCCATAGAGGGACACTACTATCAATGATAGTGCCTAGATCCTTATCTAGTGTCTAGTTGCCAAAATCATCCAAATTTCAAATGTTTCAAAACTTGTGGGTTGAGCTATTTGTAAATTTGAACCATACCATGATATAATTACAAAAGGTGTAGTATAAATACAAATCTAAGCCTTCTCATTCATCATCTATTAAATATTAATAAAACACCTACCAAGGCTCATTCAATCAATTGCACAATTGAGGTATTATATCCTAATCATCCCTATTTATTTATTATTCATAAGAACAAGCATACAAAAGGTTTGAATCATTCAAAGAGTAGCCCATGGGTGATGTTTGTGAAGTTACAAGATAGATACCTACTGTATATTCATATAGTATATTTCACCCATGTGTACACACAGTCCCACACATAGGGGAGAACTACATAAGTTTGAGACCCTCCTTGGAGTATTGGCTATGTAGGTAGTGCTCAATGACAAATGGTTCGTTAATATCATCTTGACACCATAAGCCTACTAACCCATTTTAGCAAACTCATTCTAAGGGTGAATAAGAGTGAAGATCTAAGGTTTGATCAATTTGTAAAGAGTGATAATATGTGTCCCATATTTGAATAAATCAACATATAGGTGACAAGAAAACCCAAAATGGTGAATTTTGTCTCATTGAGATCCATTCATTATTTTTTACTAGACACCTATGTCACATTCAGAGTTAGCATCAATGCTAGTGTTTAGATCTGATGGTTGTGTCCATGGCTACATAAGTACAATTTATAGAATCTGATGATTGATCCAAAATATTTATCTTGTATACTTTCCATATTTTTTATTCCATATCTACTTGTACACAATAAACCTAACTATCATTTCTCTTTGGTATTGTAATTAATAGAACATCTTTCAAATTTGGTAATTTTATATTTAGTATATCTCAATATTATAACTCAAAATATTCATTTATCTAATTTTGTAATGAATTGGCCTGATATAAATTATTTTATCACCCTTGTTCTTAAACTATTTTTATATAAATAACCCTATCCCATCTATATCTAAATTTACCAATCCAATCAGTGAGAGCATTCAAACCTCTAGAAGATAATTTTCTAGTACATTTCACTATCAATATCACAAAATATATTATATGCTTAAATTTCAAAGGTTGAACAATTAACTAATAAACCTATAAATGAATATTTTTTGAGATATAAAATAATCTTTCCCAATATGACAAATTTAATGGTAGATAAAGAACCTCAATACATCTTCAAACAAAGTTTGGTTATCCCATTACATGAGTCCATTATTTCAATAAATTCAAATCTTTTGATGAGTTATACCATATTGTTTGATATCATGAAATGAAACTTATTTCATTAAAAACATTAAGTATGTATAAAACACATTTATTGTGTCTAATACCATGTTTCAAATCAAACCAATCTACATGTCAAAACTATAGAACCTAAAAAAGAAAAAACCATAATGGTTAATGTAGTGTCACAAAAACCTAATCAACTTATCTTATCTAATTCTCTTAAGAGATAAGTCACATGATTACCTAAGTCTCTAGATTTTTTACTTATGAAGCTTTTAGAGTGTCATCTCATATCTCTCTCTCCTCCTATAGAGGTTAATATGAGTAACCTCTACTAAAGGATATGATGCTAATTCATATTATGACTATAATCAAGGCCTTTGACATTATAAAAACATATGTTATACATTGAATCATAATATATCAAATATCTTATTGATGATCAAAATATTACCTTTGATTGTCCTCCAAAGTATTCAGGTTCAAATCTTGATAATCACCTAAATCAGAAGATAATCAAAAATCCTTTATAAGATCATTATAAGAAAGATATATAAGGGTAAATGGAATATAATTCATGTCCACATCCATCACATTATGGGTACCCATTATATAGTATTATTATAACTTATACACATAGAGTACCTCCTATGGTTCAAAGACCTATTACATTTGATGATAGTGACATAGTGAAAGATGACTTAGATCTTAATTCATTATTTATCTAATCATACCTTGACCATTGGCATATATATAGTGTTATGATAGATAATGATTCTTGTGAGAATGTATGTACCATGACATTACTTACACATTTGGGATATACACTTGATTATTTATACCCTTTGACCAAAATAATCAGAGCATTCGATGGGACAACATAGTACATTATTGGTGAGATTTATTTACCTTTATAGGTTGGTCAAGCACATGTGGTTACCACCTTTTTAATTATACCATATATAGGAATCTTTGATATGTTTTGGGATGACCTTCTATACATAAAATCCATGTAGTACCTTCCATATTGCATGGGTGTAGCAAATACATTCATACCAACATGGTAGTCATAGTTTCATGAATTTTGTATGAACATCCATTTGAACAAGATAATTTTATTTTTAGATAGACAATTATCAAACCTACTAAGGTTAATTCTCTAAAAAATGGTAAGCAATAGGAAATCTCCTTTCTTAGGAGACCCATACTTGAGAGGCCTTTGCACCTAAGATATACAATGGATTCTAATGAATCCTCATCTAGTCATGCATAGAATATTCAATTACATATAGCACCTAAACATGTTTCAATTACTTATAATTCAAATAAACCATATATCACTAAATGATGGGTTCCATGAAACCCATACTTATATTTTTTATTTACAACTACATATCCCTATCATATATATATATATATATATATATATATATATATATATATATATATATATAGTACCATAGATTCTACATATCCAAATGACACTTATGCATGCTCCTTGGAAGTACCACTAGTTTGATGTAATTATTATAATTTTTGAGCTACCTATTATCATCCCTTGGATGGAATCATAGGCTCTCCTTTTATTTTCAAAAATTCTAAAAAATAATTAAAAAATAATCAATAAAAAACAAAAACATTAAAATAAACTCAAAAAATAAAAATACAAAAATATTCAACATTCCCATGTTTTATCTTCTCCTTAGCATCCATGTTGTTTGATTTATGTTAGTATATAACATATCATTTAACTTTTATATACGCATATGTTTCATGAATCTTTGGGTGTGATACAAGCATAACTAGACATGTAATATATGCACTTACAAATGTTGGACCTCTCATTTGTCTATGTCATATAGTGCATGTTAGTCATCTGCTTCTTTGATCATAATTGATATAGGTTACATATCATTTATGATCATTTATAAATTATCATGTTTTATCTTATATACTAAAATTTACACATGTCTATATCCATGCTCATATCTTTCGCAATGTACTGGATATGTTATGTCACATAACATTTTTTGATAACACATATATCAAGAACTAGTATGATATGCTTATGTTGATTGTTTGTACTTCATATATTTACATTATCACTTCCTTCAGTGTATTTCATTTCTTGTTATTGTCTTGGTTGTGGAACATTTGAATATTTTCCATGCTTGTTGTCACTTGTTCCATTGTATGTTAATTGGACATTTGAATATGTCATTCTATATTGGTTAGAAATTTGAATATGTCATTCATTTATATTTTATGGCATTTGAACATGCCCCCTATATATGGTCTCTGTAGACCATTCTCTTTCATTACATTGAGTGCTCTTGTGTCTGTGCTTGATTTTTTGTTGAGCTTATATTGTTAATTTCTAGATGTTATCATGATCCATATCATGTATTTTAGGATTTGATGTGATCATATACTATGAGCATCATTTATATATCTACTTAAACATGTTCCTCCTATATGCTACATGATTCATACTTATATTTTATATCTACCTTATATTTTTTAGGTAAGGTACCTACCAAATTCTATTTCCCTCGCCTTAAATGGGGTGCATGTCATCAAAGCATGACCTCCAAATTTTCATGGTTTCTATATTTTGGTGGGGTCATGTAATAAATACATAACATACACACTTATTTAGTTTGAACTATCTTCAAATTTTAGTTGGGGCATGTCACAAAGATATTACCTCCACACTTTTACTTGGGTTACAATCCTTTTGCATAGATTTTATACAATGTTTTCATATTTATGACACATATACTCTAGTTGATACATATTAAATTAAAACATCCAATCATATGCACCAAAGATAGTTCTAATAATTATATGAGTTAGGCACATGGTTGATACATCATGTCATTTTTAAGGTCAAGAAAAATTGGTTAGACGTACTTTACTTGGTAGTTTGCATCTTCCTATTCTCACATAAGCATCACCATGCTTGTAAAGGCCATAATAGTGATACACTTGCCCATATCCTGATTAAGTTATTTTGTTGTCAATGATTAAAAAACTTGATGTAATCAAATCATAAGTTGGAATAATTAAAAATTATTATGATTGCATTTAAAGAATTAAGACAACTAATATATTTAAACCTAATTTCCATAAATTTAAAGAATTAATAAAACCAATATATTTAAACCTAATTTCCAAAAATTACCTTTTCATAAGATATAATTATTGAATGGATGATCTAACATCTTTAAAATCTCACAAGAATATAATTACTATATCTAAATAAATAAATAAAATAATATGCCCTTTATCCAATGTATATCATTTTGAAGGATTTAGACATCACTATCCTACTTCATAACATGATTGTCTACAAAATGTTAGTAACCCAAGTAGCACCCTACTAAAGTAGATTTCTCAGATCTCTTCAAACCTGGACTAACATTGGATTGGTCTATAGGTTGTGGGATACCTGTAACTTGAACCAAACCTCTAGATTATGAAGCTAGCTCCACTGATATATCAAATTTAAAACAATTACTAAAACATACTTTTCTTTGGGGGTGAAAAGAGCTAGAAAGATAACATAAAAGGAAAACATATACTAATGATGGTGATGCACCTTAAATGATTATCCACTAGAATTGAACTCCTAAACACACTAATGAATTAAGCATGGACTAAAAACTATCTCTAAGTCTTCCTATGCACTAGTGTTTTACATGCAGGTCATGGAGAGTGGATTTAACTTGGAGGTGATGGAAGAGAGATCTACTTTGAGACACTTCCAATTAGATTACACTTCAAATATAATCACCAACCTTTGACACTTCATATAACCTGCATAAGATAACTCATCAACATATAGGTGTGGCAAGGACATGTCAAGGGAAAATTCATAACACTTATAGACATTTGAACAAGCATATACACAGTATAATTCAATCATATAGAAGCTACAACATTTTATTTTATTAATCTTGGTAGAGTTTCCTCATGCCCAAGAGATGGATCTCAAAATAAGACCATAAGGTCTAAATATATAGAAAATGAGGTGATAAAAAGAAGTATAGCATGGAAGAGAAGATAACAACATCAATCTATCATTAACTCAAGCATCACTTTAGTTACAAATAGCTACAAATAGTCTTCAAGAAGATTTTACATAATTGATGCTCTTGCATGACCTTATGCATTGAGATGAGGTAGTTAAAGATGTAGTTGACTGATTTAACCTCATCTTGAAGCACGCTACACCTCTATCTTGTCAAATAACTCCTATACTTTTCCACTTCATGGTTAGTTATGCATGGAATTGTAACTTAAGATAAGTTATGTATGGAATTACAACTTAAGACAAGTTATGCATGGAATTACCTCTTAAGGATTAGTTATGTGGCATGATCACTATCTCAAGGGTAAGTTATGCATGTGATTACTATGCATTAACTCATTTATCAGTTTCATTACACCATTCTCAACTTCATTTGACTGACCAAGTAGGTCTACTAAGCCAATTAGGCCTAGTATCCTAATTGATTGCATTTAATGGCTTTGAAATCCTATATGAAACTTTGAAAACCTATGAAGAAGTGAATTTTAGGCTTGAAACAGTGCCTCAAATCATGATATAGTTTTTTCTAAGAAAGAAACATCTATAACCTTACTAAACTAGGTGACTAGGTCACCTTGTCCTTCACTCTTGTAGATTGGTTGATTAGAATAAACTCATAGGGCACTCATAGGCATGGTTTTGATCATATGATGAGTTGAGGAGATATAAAAAGTGGCAATCTTAACTCTCCAATTATTGTCTCTTTTTTAAACTACATTATACCACTCTTTCTACAATTTTTCCTCTCAAAAGTCTATTTTCTGATAGGTTCATACACTATCCATAGATTAAAATACCATGGACATGAACGTCATTGAGTGTGTTATATTATCTAGGTGGTATTTAGGTGATTTTAATCTATTTGGATTCCTTCTCATTCAATTCTTATCAATTAGGTATATATTAGGGAGGGTTTAAGAGTGCTCAGGACTCTTAATGATGATTCATAAATTTTGGGAATTTAATGTCTAAACTAATGACATAAAACACTAGTATATTATGCCCTCTACCTCTCCCAAAGTGCCCAGGCTTTCATTCAAAATATTTTTACCATGGTGAGCATGTGAAGTCACCTCTCAGAGAATAAAATAGGATTTATGAGCATGTTTGGTGTTTTAAGGCCTAAATGACCAATCATAATGTTTCTCCTACAACTCATATCAGTCATACATCCTTAAAAAACCTAATGATTACACTCATAAATTTCTAAAGTTCACTCATGACCTTATTTATCATTTCTTTCCCCTTCTTGATGGCATTATCTAATGAAGCCAATAAACAAGCATATGTGTATTTATATTTATTCAAAATTTTGACCTTATTATAATTTTAAAATCTCTTACTCAGCTATATGGGACCTGAATAACCTCCATGAAGTCCTTTGGAGTCATGGTGTTGACTTGAATGAGCCATTCACTTTCTATCTCTATGCACATAGCTTCTTGTTTAGACCTCCAAACTTATTTACCTATATAAATAGTCATTAAGTCCTCTATAGATGATTATAACAAGGTTTTTCATGGAATTTAGGACCCCATGTTCCTTCTTTAGCTCATCTTATATGCAAACACCTTTCATTTCCTTGATTACAAGATCAAAATATCCTTCTCAAACCTAGTCCATACATCATGACTCCTGGACGTGCCAATAAATAGGTTATTGTGATGTTTAGGAGATTTTTAAGGACCATAAACACCACTTCATATCTCAACACTTCATTATAATTCATTTTGAGGTATATTTACTCCATCAAGTATGTTTTAGGGTTTTGTAAGGGTTTTAGGGGTCTAAAACTCTTATCAATGATTCATAACATATGGACCCATGATGGAAAAATTATTTTCATAGATTTAAATTACACTAACCCCTTAAAATACCTTTACCATCTCAATATCCCATGTAAAATATCCATCAAGATAGGTATGTAGTGAAGTGGTCCTTCGACTGGATATCTAAACTGTGCAAGCAAAAAGAAGGTTCAAGAGTAAACATTATAATTTGGTTTCATTATACTAATTTAAAAACTTATTTAGTATTTTAAATGACTCTCCACATTATTCTAATGTTCATAAATGTGAAATAACACATGAATCAGTTCAAAAATGGTAGTAGGGTTTCTTAAAGGCTTAAGGCATGTCTACATGTTTTAGCCCTCAAGGGTATATTGGAATTAATTATAAGTTTTATGTATATAAAAATATATATGAGTAATAATAATCACATTTTTATTCCTTGAAAACCCTCACATGAATTTAAAACCCACATTCATATCTATTAGACCTCTAAAATAGTCCTCCTAGCTCCATTTTTGACTATCAATAGACTGAGGTATGATTGTGACAAAAAATGGATGTTTACACCAATAATATTACCTTAAAAAAACCATGGATAATTAAATACATTCATTACCACCAATTTTCATAGTGATATAATTCCTATAGAGGCCTCAAAACTCCTTTTTCCCAAAACTAGTTAGTGGTCGCCTGAGTTTTCAATAGGTCTGTGACTGATTTTTCATATTACTTTTGTATTTAGGTATGATAATGATAATAAGGAATTTATTAGGCTATAAAATACTTATTTAAATATTTCATTTCCTTCTCTAATCACTTTATAGTCCTATACAACCTATCACCACACTATATCTCTTCATTTCCTTTAATGTAATTGTTTCTAAATAGTTATTGTAGGTGTTGATTGGGTAATTAAAAGTGGTTTTTTCCATCCCATAACCACTTATCACTTTTTATACCTCCAAATATATTTTTAACCTTCCTCTCATTTCTTCCTTTGGTACATTTTCTCTTCAAGGGTACTCTTAGGTTCTCATAGTCTTGTGATCTTGATTAAGGTTTAAAGATTTAAATTTATAATTTAAATTTATATGTGACTTTCATAATCTTCCTTATTTAATGAATTTTATCTTGAATTGCACTTGTATAGGGTATGTGGATATGTCTATATAATTGACCCTAGTATTAGTTGTGTATGGCCATTTCAAGTTTGACCTTGGAGTGAAAACTATTTGAAACAATATTATTCATACACTTACCTATTCCACATTTTCATTATCTTATGAAACTTCCACCTCTTCCATGGATACTCTGCTCTCATCTTCTTCACAACTTGGAGATAGATATGTCTTGGAAAGGTTGTAGATGATCTTGTATAAGGTGAATGGATATGTTACTTGTAATTTATATCTCATGGCTTGTCACTATTAACCATCTCAAGTGAATCTCAATATATGCATAAACCCCATTGATCTTTAACTATTTAATAAGACCTTTTTCATAGTCCATACAATTTACTCTAATACTGACATACTTCAAAATCCATCTAAATAGTGTTATAGGTGAAGATTCACATGTTAATATGTCACAATCTGAGTTTGATCCATACTTAAGGTATAACTCTAATACAAGTCTCATACCCATCAATTTATAACATTGTCACCTTTAACTCATTACTATACCTTTTAAACATAGACCTTTCTTCATTATAGGCCTAATTGTGTATGTGAATTTGACCCTTGTATAGATTGTGTGTAAGTATTAGGTCTTAAAATTGACACCAACATACCTCCAAAGTAATTCTAATGATCTTAACTTCCATTGAAATTTTCATTTAGTTTAAATCTCCCCTCAAACATCCATGTTTCTCCTTGTTTTCATCTTTTATTTTTTCTTAGCATGGATATAGGTGATGATCATTGTGTTGCTTGTATGGACTAAGTTCAAGATTATATGCTAGAAGACCTTGAGGAGATCACCAACATTTCCATGGTATTCTTACAACTTAATTAGAGTTAAAACTTTGATTTATAGAACTCAATCCACATACTTCAACAAATATTTAACTCAACAAGATACTATAGAGGTATTATGACCTTGGTTTTAGGTGGAGGTTGACCTCTTAAACATGATTTTAAAGCCTTGCAACATAGATTCATGACCATAATGTTTTTTTAACATTATTTACTCTAATTCAATATTGGATAAATTAGGTCTAAGTGGATGGATATATATTGATATGTGTATGGATGATGGGAATCAATGAAACTGAGAAAAGAGTGGAAAGATAAGCTTATACAATGGTGAAAGGGCAGTGAAAAGGTTGTGAAAGTGAAATGAAACATAAGAGTTAAAATGTTATATAATTCCAATGTAAATATAGTCATGAAGACCATTAGTAAATCATAATCATTTAGATTAATATAATATACCATTTTTTAGGTTTTTGAGCTAGTACACATTATCAAAGATGAAACATAGGAATCATCAAAATACCTTAACAAATGTTAAGTTTCCTTAACCTTTACTAAATTGGGAATGTGAGGATGTTTGGGGATGATTTAGGGTTTTTTATGGGAATTAACCTTGATGAACCTTTGATACACTTGAATGAATGAAATTTGACATGAACGAACCCCTAAAAATAAAGTCTCAATAAATCTTGATATTCTTAGATCTCTCATGAACTATACAACCTCTTGAACTTGCTTGTAGACTATAGATTAGAAATGTATGTCTTCTTGAGATCTTAATAACCTCATGTTTATGGAATAAAGTTGAATAATGTCATGGAAAGGTGGTTCAGACTCCCACCAAGCTCCATAAACTTCCATTTTCCTATCATCATGCTGAGGAAAGGAGAAAACTCAAAAAATTAGTTACTTGCTTGAATGATAAAGCCATAGTGAGTGCCTTAAATTGTAAATGGTTGTTCATAAAGTATATATATCCAAACTATGAATTAATTAACAAATATTTAATCTCTCTCATACCCCTTCCTCTACCTAAAATTATAGATCTTGATATTCTCTCTCATGGCCCAACCATCTAAAAACCTAAAGGTCTCTCTTGAGCTACAAAGAAACTAGGTGGTGTTTGAGGATCATTTTTAAGCCTGTATGAGATCCTTTTACCTTGAATATTTTATATAACATATATCATGAAACCTTATTTAAATTCATGGCCTCCATTGTATGGAAAAGTCTGTACAAATCTATACGATGAATAAAAACACCCTTTTTCTTACATTTTATTCATACTTTAAAATTTAAACCACCAATTTAGGGAAACATGAGCAATATTACGAGTCAAATATCATATTAAAATGGTTAATAAGTTTTTTTACATCAAAATAGAGGCATATTTCACATGTGGGAACTATTGGGGGCCAAATAATGCTTTTGAATTGCATAAAGAGATACTTCCAAAGTATAATACATTTGACTTAAAGCTATGACATGAATATTAAGGTGATTAAAGGAATTATGAATAATTTATTGGCCTTTTGAATCAAAATTTATCATTTAAAAACCTAAAACCTCTCTTTTAAGTAATATACAAAGCTTCACAAGGAGAATTTATCAATATGTACCATGAATAATACCTTATAGCCTTATAAAAAGGTTTGAATGAGGATTTTATAGATCTTAAACACACCTTCTAAGATTAAAATTCATTTCATACCTAAATATACATAATATACCAAAGAAATTCATAGTGAATTATTAGTTGTCACCTCTCATACATCTCCATCAAGGCACTTTAGATCACAAGACCACTTGAATTATTTGTCAAATATACCCAAACATTCTCAAACATCATGAATCTACTTAATAACACTTTAAAAGAGGTTTGAAAATGACAAGACTAAGAGCTACTCCATTCAAAAGATAGTTAATGACATCAATATGATCAAGCACATCATTTAAAGACCCAAGAGAACTAGAACATATGGTGATCACAAACAAACTCAATGACACCTCTAGGAGTGTTGAATGACCTCAAGAATCAAATAGGAGACATCATGACTCAGGATAACACCACGTAGAGGCTTAAGTAAATGTCACAAAAAAAATTTATTTGTAGGGGTTGGAATTTGGCCTTGACATGCCAAATTACCAACACTAAATATATTACATGATTAGTATAAATATTAGTTCATTTAATAAATGCAACAACCTTCCTTACTAACATTAATTTCAATGAAGGTTTTAATATATGTAATATATTTCCAAGGTGGACTAGTAAAACATAATCACATTAAATAAAATATTTAATACAACCTTGGACTATCTAATGCCTTTGAATTCAGATTAGGCAAGTGGTTTGATTTAATTTGATATTAAATGTCTCTCAAATAACCATATGACATAATAGTAACATAAAGATCAACTAAATTCTTATAGATAAATCCTAGTAACCACATGTAATTTGGTTCATCGACTTTCCTTGGTCATTGACTGCTCAATTTTACATTTGATCCATAAAAATATAACATATTTTTAAAATCTAATATTGTAATCAATGGACTAAGTAATTATGCAACCATAACTATTTTTTAAAATAGTTTAGATTTAGTTTCCAAATGTAGCAACGTATTAATCTCAATTTCTATTGTGCCACTATTTAGGGGTTTTTACAATAATATGATTAAACAGGGTTTATGAAATTCACTTTCTTTTATGCAAAGAGTTGAAATGCCTATAATTTCCTTAAGTCTTCAATGAATCTACTTTTGTAATTATTTGGTGGGAATATCATTAAATTGATCTTAAATTATCACATACTCAATGAAAAAAAAAAATCATTTACCAAATCTCTAAAAAAAATTATTTTTGAGTTTAATGTGCTTGGTTTTAGCATGAAAAACTAGATTCTTGAACAATTGTATTGCCCCATTGTTATCACCAAAATTATATGTTTTATCAAATTAAGCCTATCTAAAATCATCTAAGAGTGTTCTTAGCCATAATCCTTATGTAAAATTTGATGTAAGGGCTGTATATTCAACTTCAATAGAAGATAATACAATTGTAGCTTGTGTCTTTGAATACCAATAAAGCAAACCACTTACAAATGTGAAGCAATAACCCGATGATGACTTCATGTCATCAAGAGATCCTTCCCAATATATATTTGTGTATCCAATGATACATAAATAAATTGATGATATAAAATTTATACCATGATTATAAGTACCTCTTACATATCTAAATATTATTTTCACTACTTGTAAATGTTTGAGTGATGGTTTGCCCATAAATTTAGAAACTATTGAAACCTCATAATTGATATCAAGTCTTGTCATAATGAGATACATCAAACATCCCACAATACTCTTAAATTTTTTTTCATTAGTTGAATAAATTTCATCCTCTCTTATATGCTTTTCTCTACTTTCAATTGGAGTGTTTGTGGGATTTGAATCTTGAATATTGACATTCTTTAACATGTCTTAAACATACATGGCTTGACAAATAAATACTTTATCTTTCTTTAGATAGACTTAAATGATAATAAATTACTCCATAAGTACAATATTATTAATCTCAAATTATAATTTCATAGCTTCCTTGAAGTTATTCCACATCTTCATAGAGCTACCTATAAAGATCAAGTCATCTACATAGAGACAAACATATAAAACATTAAAACCCAATGATTATATGTAAAGAGTTGGTTCCTTTTGATTTATTAAAAAGACTTGATATAATAAAAAGATTTAAATTATTTATTACTAATCTCTTGGATATTTCATCACCCCATAAATATCCTTCTTCAACTTATATACCCAAAATTCTTTACCCTGTACATCTAAACCTTGTGGCTACCCCACATAAACTTCTTCTTCTATCACTCCATTTAGGAATATAATTTTTACATCCAATTTATGTATTTTATATATTTTATGATAATTTATATAAATAATTATTATTATAATATATTTACATTCCACATATGTATAGGTTTTCTCATAGTCAACCCTATATGTTTGTATAAATCTTTTTACTATTAGTCTAACTTTTCGCTTGTCAATTGTACCATCACTCTTGAATTTGGTCTTGTAGAACCACTTTGTACCAATAAAATATTTATTAAAATTATTATAAACTAAATTTTATATATAATTTGTCTCAATTTAATTCATCTCTAATTTCATACCATCAACCCATTATTTCTTTTAACTAGTTTTTGCATAACTTCTAGGTTCATTAGCTTAGGATAACAATGAAAACATAGTATTTTCATCATAATAATCATAAAAAATTTACCATATTAATTTTTAATCCTTTTAATTCTCATATTATGATTTTTATCCAATATTTTATTGGTTGTATGTGTATTTAATAATTGTTTGGATTTGATATATATGGATGACTAGTCTCTTACAAAGAGATAGTATTCTTCTTTTTGAACTACAAACGTGTGTAGGAATTTTTAATCCCTCAAAATAAAATTCAAGAGGATCACCTCTTCACTTATTAATTATATAACTACATTATCATAATAATAATACACCTCATTCTTAAAAAAATACAATCCCTAAAAATAATTGTGGATATACTAGCAGGATTATAAAGCTTATATGTTTTGTTTTATTCATTATATCCTATGATATTATGATAAATAATATTATGATCCATATTTAGATAAAAATAAACATAATTTATTTCACCCTTACCTTTAATTTTTGTGATTTTCATGTTTCCCTTTCCTTCAACTTGGATTGACTTTCCATTTCCCAATTGTACTTGGCTTTTGAAAGTCATTGAACCTGTTGAAACCATCTTTGTGACTTGTCAAGTGATTTGAGAACCCTAAATAAAGAAACCATGAATTATTTATTTACTCTATTACCAAATTGAATGTGATAAAATAATATGATCCCTCTTTGACATAACTTTATTTGGCTTGAGATGATTTATTTTTACTCTCTTGATTAGCTTGATTCTTAGCTACTAGTGTCATATAATCTTTAATCATGTGTCCTAGATTTTTTACAATAATGACAAGTAAATTATTTATTACTATTACCTATGAATCTAGCCTCAATTTTCCCTTTGAATTTGAATATTTAGGACTCCCTTGATTTTTATTTTTATTTTTATTTTTATATCTAGTCTTTGAAACCTTTGCTTTTGTTTCATGTGTTTGTTTTTGATCTCCTATGTATAGTCTTGCCTTATCCCCATGGGATAAGAGAGAACTAACCAATTCATCAACATTGATAGTATTCATTTCCTTAAATTATTCAATAATTATCATAATATGTATCCATATTTGACTTAAATATATAAAAATATTTTGTGCCATAACACTATCTTGGATAGTTTGTCCATAAACCCCCTTTCTATATACTAAAAAATTTATCCTTGTGAAATAATATCCTACTCCTTAAAAATTTGACATTATTAAATTCTCAAAACTCATTTTAAGGGTTTTATATTTTTTATTCTCTTACCTTAAAATATCCTTGATATAAAGTCTTCAATATATTCCATTCTTCATGGGTATTCTTACATATAAAATTATTAGATAAATGTTTGGGTCAATGGCACTTTGAAGATAGAAGAAAGCTTGTGCATCCTCATTTTCTTCATCCTTTTTTGTTATTTTTTTATATTATGTTAAGGTGTTCCAATATTTTGTTGGTATATAACCATATATAACATTATCCAAAATTATTTTCCATACAATAATTATCTTAAACTAATCTCTCCAATAACCAAATTTTAACCTTTGAAAATAGATATGTTCATGGAAATAGAATTCACTAAAACTATTGTTTCTTCTGATAATGTCATGAAACCCTTATAAAATTTTATTTAACATGACTCTCATAAATAAATTTAATATATATAGTTATTGTAAATAATATTTTATTCACTCTAAAATTTAAGTTATATATCAACCAATTTATCCCAGACTTATTAGTTGTCAAACTAGTTATGTTGTAAGTGAGATTGTTGACCAAAACCTATATTGAATAGCTTCAAAATTGAAAATATATGATTTATGGTATAAATTAATAGATTATTGAAATAAAATAAAATATTAAACATTAAAAAAAAATATCAATTCAAATTAATGCACCACACTACCTTTGTGTGTAATTCTTATTAATAAAAAAAGTAAAAATAAGCTTATTACAAAGTAACTTGCATTGCAAGTTAAGTCTAAAATTAAAAATTAAATAAATAAATTTATTTAACCACTAATTAAATTTAAAATATATTAAATATAAAAATTTTAAATCATTTATATGATATGGACATCTTCCAATAAGCATCTTCATTATTGAAGCAAGCATATACACTCACATGCATAGTAGACAAGTGAAAGTATAAAAATAGAATTCTAAAAATAGAAAATATAAAAATATAACACTAAAATATATAAATTTAAAAATATAAATTTTAATAAAATCACTTTAGAGTTCAGTTAACTAAACATTCAGTGAACTAGGCTATAACTGACACTTCTAGCTATTTTTAAGAAATTCTTGGAAAGTGTCCAAATTTAACCAAAAAACTAATTTAAGACATAAAAAAATTAAATAACATTACTAAACACATAAATAAATAAATAAAATAATTTTAACACTAATAATCAAGTTCCCAAATTAACATCATAATAAACATATAACATCATAAGTTGTGAGCTACATAAAAAGGAAGAGATTTAAAACAAGGATTGAAAGTTGAGTAATTGGAGGGTTATTAGTGGTTTTGATAAAAGGTTTGTGAGTGGTGGAATATGTAATTTTTTTGGTGATCTAAATTTATAAGTAATTAAAACATACAATGGTGAATATAAGGCTTGAAAATGAGGATTGCATTTATCAAACAAGAAGAACTTACTTTTTTAGTGTAGGAAGGTCATGGTGAAGAAAAACTATCAAAAGTTGAGAGTATAAACATGTACAAGTTAAAATATAGAGACATGTGGGAATATAACCACAAAATAAGAGGAATAATATTAATAAGGCTCTATTTGGAACAACACTCAATTCATTTCTAGATAGCATTCTGGAGGGAGAGAATTTGATTACATGTTTTGGAACTTATGTCATTGAGGATTTTAACCATAGAAAAAAATAATACATGATGGTGTTGAAGAAAATTTAGAAGAAAATAATGGAATGCATACATGTATTATTACTTATAAGATAAAAAATTTAGCTATATATGAATTACCATATTTTTGAAATTTAGAGGAGGTGGCTAACTACTTACTTATGCATAAATGTGAGGTAAATTTTCATATTATAGGAAGGAGAATGAATATTTAACCTATGTGAAATAGTAAGATTACAGGACTCAATATTAAAGGGTTGAATATAATCATAACAATGATAAATATTAAAAATTTAGGGAAGATACCTACATTGTTTAATATGAATAAATTACACAAAAAATTGGTGATAAATGAGATCCCACTGAAGTCAATGAAGATTGTTGTGTGGTTAATTAGTTTAAAATTGGTATTAGTGGGAAAGGGGAATTTAGCATCCAATGAGGTAGGATGTATAGGGTACAAGGTGGGGACAAATATACCAACTTATAATTCTTCACAATACAATGCAATGGAGGTATTAAGTGTATTAAATGAAGCACATGAGAAATTTGGATTGTTTAGATGGGGAATGGCTTTTATACTAATGAAGATTGAGGAAATTATAATTTTAGAAGGAAGATCAATCCCATTGATAGGAAGTGGAGGATATCACATGGGGAATTATAGGGGATGTGTGAGAATTTTATGACTTCATCCTATAAAATAAAAATTATGATGTGATATAGAAGTGTGGAGACAACTTTCAAAGAGGAATATCTAATGTCGCTAAAGATGTCAATTCCTTATGATGGATTTTTGCATTTTTTTGTGATGGAAAATTTTAATCTGGTAAGTATTATAGGTCAAAATGGGAGGTTTAAGAATTATATTAAACTACTATGTGTATTACATTTTTAATAATCATAGAGCATGTTAAATAAAGTGAATGAGTTTCCAAGGGAAATGTTAAACATAAAAAATGTAGATGAGCATTGGAATAGTCTACAAATAGATACAAGCCTCCAAGGAAGGTAGAGCTATTAAAGGATGAGGAGTCTAAAAATGACAACATACATATCAAAATGAGTTTTTTAAGATTAAAAATGAATAATTATAACATATTATGTGCATTGAAGCCATCAAAATTAAAACTAGGAAAATCACCTATTAAGAATCTAGTAAAGATAATACTAGTGGAAAAAGTAATTGTGATTGATGAAGAAGTTTCATAATGCAATGAAGAATAAATATTTAAAAACTTAAGGAAAAATACACAAATGTCAATAAAAATGGAAAGGAAAGGTTACTATAATCGATGTGGACTCATCTTCATCATATGAGCTAGTTTAAAATATTCCCTAGATGTATTCAAGTAATTGATCATTAGTTCAAAGACCAATAATAACTAGGTCAATAGTAAAAGGTGTTGCATAGAGATGAGATCATGTCCAAAGAGACACACAAATAAAAACTCCTATCTAGAGATAATAAATGGTGGATATTCCAAATAAATTTACTAGATGAAAAAATATTTCACATTAATAAATAGTATATGCTTGAGGCACATAACAACTAGAAAGAGTCATCCTAGCACAAGCATGCAAATTCAAAGTGTAATAAATTTAGTTGGTTAAGAATCCCCATTAATGGAAAATATAGTAAAGGGTGAATTTACACCAGTACCAATTCAAGGAACACAAGGTAGTGAATAACCACCTACATTTCAGGGTCAAATCAATGTAGAAGCTTTGCACACAAATGCATAAGATAGGCTAAGTGTGGGAAAATATAGCACATAACTAATGTAGGAGGCTCTGATTGATAATGTAGAGAATGAATCCAGTCAAGTATAGGAATATTTACTAGATAGATAAGAACATAATGTGGAAACATCATAAGGGTTAGAATTCTCATTTAATTTATCTATACTGAATAAAAAAAAGTATCCACTACAATGAAGGGGAGTTTGAATGCAAAGTCCTCATAATCATCGATGTCAATGGGCATGACAAGGCATGAAAATGTGATAGATATCTCACATGGTCAATTCAACACCATTTTTAATAATAATAATAATAAAACATATATAGTCTCAAGATTTAGGAGAATACATTTCTTGTATATGGAGAACTAGAAGAATATTGAAGTTAGGACATTGACAAGTATATCAAGGTATGTGATCCATAGATATGCACCCTTGAGAATTTTGGAATAGAATTTTTAAGGATAGCTACAGATATTTTTCAACATGGTATTTTAGTTGAAATATAGGTGAGAGAAGTTATAAAATACATTTATTGAGAAAGAGGGAATTTAAAAAGAGTTATCTCACAAATGGAGGAGATGAAGGCATAAAATCACTAGATGATAGAGTTAACTAATAAATATAGGTGTTGGTGATGCCTCTAAGTGTATCATATGTGATCTTAGTGTTTAAATAACACTTCTCATTTAGAATTTAAATAATTCAGAGCATGAGTTGTAGGTTGTGGTGATCTAGTCACTTGTGATGAAATAGCGGCAGAGCAAGCAAACTGTTCCACAATATTTATAAATCTTGGTGGTTGGGAACCACCTTGGTCCTTAATAATATTTACAAAAGATGTAGTAATATATATTGATATCAGTGGGTTATGATCAAATCCTAATCTAATACTATTCTAAAATGAATATTCACAATGGTTGTAAGCTATAGTGATCTGGTTAAAAAGGGAGAAAAAGAGAAGGGTAGGCTAGAAAGAAAACAAGCTACGAATCTTTACCTCAAACGCATGACAAAGTTTAAATTTAAACTAGACATGCATTTAACCAATGTATATCAAGAAATAGCATACACCCAAACCTTACCACACACCAAGCAAATATCTAAGGATAGTATGAAGAAATACAAGTAAGAACTAGCTTTGCTTTAAAGATTTACTACTACAATAAAATAGCATATGCACATCCTTATGCAGAGAAATAAAATGAATTAAACCTAAGGAAATTCAACTAATCTAACATTTACATAAATTAGTAACCCTGTATGAAAGATGCATGTCCAAAATTCTTAAAAACCATTCAAATTTGAGATCTAGAATAGACAATTGAGAGAAAAGCTAAATAACAATTCACACAAGCAAACATGAAACAATATTCTCATAATCATCTGCTTATATTAATTACTTCAAAGTTTACACTAGTTTTGTTGCTCAAAAACTCTCTCCCCTTTTTCACAATTGACAATGCTCCTTTTATAGGCTTTAAAGAAGCATGTCAGTTAGTTATCTCAACTTACAAGTGTATAAAATGTGAAGGACAATTGTCCTTTCTATAAAGTTCCTTAAAATACACTAAAATTTCCAAAATACACTAACCTTTACGTGATGTGATAACAAAATGCACATGCCTTTATAAATAATATTCTAATTCCAAAATTTACAATGCTTCCTCAAAAGAGGATATCCTTAACCAATTTTTGGATCATATGTTGATGAAGATCCCTAGCTCTATTGAACTAAATTCATCACCTTTTGATGTTGATCATCAAATAACTTCAAGTTTATAGTTGGATAAAGAGGAGATCATCTTCTTGATCTACCAAATAATCTAGGTTTATATCATTTCTTTCTAAAGCCTCTTTTATACTTTTCACCTCGGCTATCTTTTTTTTGCAATTAAGATCATATCCATGATCCTAATGTTGTCACCTCTAGATTTTCCTTGGCTCTTATTTCTCACCTCTTGCATGACTAAGGTAAATTTGTGCTTGAACTTATCATCTACCACGATGCTTATGAAGGTGAGCTTTGAAGGATTTATAATCATGCTCCCCAAGAGTTTTTCATTTTTGTCCAATTGTTCTTTGTCATCTTTGATGAGTCTTTCTAAGTATTTGGACCATGTAATCAAGCTATTGATTTTATCCAAAATCAAGCCTAGGATAGTGTTGAGGTGGGATATCATGATATTCTTGAAGCTATGGATTTTATCCCTTGTCAAGATGCCAATCAAATCCTTTATTTTATCCTTGAAACCCTACCATTGAGCAATTAAATCCTTGGTTGGTGTATCTTGTAGGAACAATGCACTCAACCTCAGCTTTGTTGACTTTAAGGAGTCAAACATGTCATGGAATGATTTTTCAAAAATTTTACTTATGGAGTAAGGAACTGATAAAACTACCTACTTCTCCAAATCCTAATTCTTTTTTGAAGTTTCTTTATTTATTATTACAATCCCCTGATGCCATTTTTTAACTAGGTACTTTGAAATTCTATCAACCCAAGTATATCCTCTTCATGGATGGGGTTTTCCCCTAGTCTTTTACATCTAACTAGGGTCAAACCAATAAATGGATCCACCTTCTATAAATTGAACTCCTCTCCACCCACCATAACTTTCTTTGTGGTTACTCTTTCTAATCCAATAGTGGTTGACTTGAATTGGATATTGACTAAAAAGTGTGTCATTTTTGGTGGCTTTAGGGATTCCATTTGGGTGCTATTTGAAGATCCAGGAGAATCCATTTTTTTTTCCTCCTCTTTCTATTGTAGAGCCACTATCTAGGGCTTAAGTTCTTCATGAACTATGATTTTGATAGACTTTGTGATGTCCCATTGATGTTGCAGTGTTGGGATCTTCTGTATCTTTCCATATATAAACCATTCATGAATGGTTAGACCATGAATTAGATTTTCATCACTAAATAGATTAACTTCACTCAAAGGATGAGTGATGGTTATTTTAGGATTCTTGGTTCTTGTAGGAACCAATGTTAACTCATCTTTTCTCTTTTGAGGGGGAATAACTGGAACTAAGTCCAAATCTATCTCCTTCTCCTTTTCCCTTCATTTTTCCTTAATTTGGGTTTTAGGTTCTTATTTTTTAGCCTCCTCTTCATCTGAACCATAAGCATTTTCTAGTGTTTCCAATGCATCTTCTACCATCTCCCCAAGATACAATGATATCACATCAATTTATTCAATCGAAGACTCTAATTTCTTAGGTTGGGTAGAAGAGGTTGCCCCCTCAATAGGTTTTCTTCAAGCTTCTATTTTCCTTCACCTTCGGTAATTAGTGCCTCTATCTATTCTAGAGGAGGCCAAGTACATGGCCCATGTATCAAATGGTATTACAAAGGATTCATCTACTATATTTTACCAATTATCTTCCCATCTCTTTTTAACCTAGCCTTGAGCTTGATATTGTGTTTCTTCAATATTGTTAGGACCTCTAAAAATGAACATGCCTAGATATACATGGTGTCATAGACATCAAATTGATGTTCATATTTCATGTTAATTTACTTAGCCTTTAAATGATTCACAACATTGTCTCAGGGTTCCCACTACCGTAACTCATCAACTTGTAAGTTGAATGAGTCCCTGTGCCTAGATATGGTGTCTACATTGTCCTAGTTTTGAAAAAGTATTCTAATGATAGTCAAGGGAAAAGGATGGAGTATCCCATTCCTCTTCTATTTAAATACACTATCAATTCCATGGAACAACTGGTATACAATCTCTTACTTGAACAGCTTGGTGGGCACATATATTGGCAACTTGAGAGGCTGGCATAAGGTTCCTTCTATCTTGATTACCATGAAATCAAGATATATACAAAGATACCCAATAAGATCCACATATATTTTTATTAAGGGACTTACCCTCATCATGGGTATCCCTATAATAGCCTTAGAAAAGGCTAGATACACGTAGTCACAAATGAACTGTATGTGGTCCCTATACTTGAATATGTGCAATTTAGACTAATAATGGGAGACTATTTATCTTCCCTTAGGTGACTAGTTCTTGATGTTAGGGTTGGTTGTGGTGGCCAACAAGGCATCCAAAAGGTAGGACATCATAAACAAGTGGTTTTTATTCCTCTTCTTTATATCATAAAATTTTTGTTTTGGGCAAACACTGATCAATTCTCTAATAGGAGGGGTGAGTCCTTTTTCAACCATGAAATATATGTAAAGGACCCATATTTTTCTAACACAAGTGGTGGAAGGGGCCCCAGATAGTCTAGTTAGTAAGGTCATATCATTTTAATCACTACCCTAAATTGGGTGATAGGGATTCTTCTAATGGGGTCAAAAAATAAATGGGTTCCTAAATATAGCCATGGGACTAGGGTTGTTTTTAGGTCATTTTGGCTAGACCATTGCTTAATTATGGGCAATTCCACCTAACAAATGGGGATTTTGTAGTATATTACAAAGTCCTTAGGGGAAATGAAAGTAACTTTATTAAAATTATATTCATGGATAATCATATCTTCCTCAAGTCTTAAATTCTTAAAAATAGAAGAAATAACATTGATACAATGGAGTACCTTAGGTTTTGTTGAAAATAGGAGCAATAACATTTATATAATGGAGTACCTCAGGTTTTATTTTGGCATGGTTGAGATCGACCATCTGGATAGAGACTATGTCATAGTACCTCTAATGGATTGTGGCAATCTTTTCATCCTCTTTGGTGATTTCCTATAACTCTTTAATGGCCCAAAAGAGATTGGACTAGTTATTATCCTCAGTATTCAATGTTACTACATCTAATATAGTGTTCTTAAAGGTTCTTCCATCCATGTCTAAAGTCAAGTATAGTTCTATGTCTTCTCTATTTTTTTTTCTTTTGTATTGCCATGGTTGTGAGTCTACAAGCTACTCAGTGGTCTGTAATTGACTTTAGGACTAATTTTCACTTGTTTAGATGGTAATTGAATTCTTCTTAGCTCAATTATGATCAAACTGGGATCAAATTAGGGCTCTTATAGGTGTTAGGGCTTCTTGAATGTCTTTTAAAGCTTTAATGGTGGTATCTATTAGTACTTAGGTCAACTTGGTACTGATATTTGATTTAGACTTTTGCTTTTATACCTTTTCTTTTTTGAGCCCATAAATTCTTGTGTTTGTCTACTTTTGTTTAGGTGGAGTTGATATGACAGTTCTATGGCATCCAGTTGGCTTTTTTATGGCATTTGGCTCATAAATGCTATGAAACTTGATCATTTCCTTTTGAAATTTGTCTTATCTCACACCATTAGATCGATCAATACAGATAGATTTCGATCATTAATCTCGATCCTATCAATTGCACACCATTGGCCATCTTTATATCAAGTCCTATGGTTGTGCGACTTGACAATCTTGTGGGATTCCTAAGCTATTTTCCCTTCGACGGTATCTTGGTTAGCATACATGTGCCATGTGGTAATCTAGTGGGCCTTCAATATTCTATTGAGTCATCCATAGTGGTCTCACTTTATTCAATCATGTTGGTTCAATTACACGTAAGTTGTCAATCCTGAAAAGGTGCATGAAATTTAAGTTAGCCTGGGACCAAGCAAAGAACTTAGGTTAAATACTTTCATCTAAGGTTTTATTTCATGTTAACAAAAATGAAATAAACCTTAATCTAAATTATTAAAGATAATTTTATATTATATCAAAAAAGGGACCCCATTTAGAAAGAGAACCTATCTTAAGGTTTTTGCCCTAAGGTTTTTATTGTATTGATAAATATGGGGAAAACATTGGGATAAATAATTTAATCTAGGCCTCATATCATTGGGCCTTGTATTTTTTCAAGCCTCATCAATAAGCTCATAAAACCTTTTGTAAGACCAATGGGGTATATATATAGACTAAACATAAGGTTTTGAACTAAGGTCTGGTCTAATGTTAAAAACACTATTCAACCTTAAGATAATACTCAAGATAAGCCTATGGTATTCATAATTATCCTCTATGTTTATTTAAATTTTAAATAAAAACATAGCTTGAAAATAATCACAAAAAATCCAAGTATGATATGTTCATCTATCTAAGTGGGGTTGGTCCATGAGTTCAGATTTTGATGGTCTCATAGACGTCAATGATGGCCTCATAGGCATCAATTATGTTCACATGAATGTCAAAATTAATCTTAGGCAATATATCATTGGGGTTTAAATTTGATGGCCTCACAAACATCAATGATATCCTTTTAAATGTCAATTAACATACGCAAGAATGTCAAATTTAAATCATGCAAATACAGTAAGCCATTGGAAATTTTGACTTATCACACATCATTCGATTGGCTTCCTCTGAGGAAGTGTGAACCATTGATTATGATCTAAGTAGTTGGCTTTTATTTTTTCCTATATGATAAATCTTTAGACTCATCGAATCCATCTTGCACCATTCAATTTCTTATGTCTGAATCCATGTGGGCCATAGATCCTATAGAGAAGAACGTGACTTAAGTTAGATCTTAGGGCAAATAAGAATTATGATAAAGTCTTAGGATTAAGGTCTAATTTAGGTTAATAAATTTTAATGGGTCCTTAGGACTAAGATTTTAGACTAATATTTGTGCAAATAATGTCCAACCAAGTTAGGAATTTAATAAAAAAAGACCCCACAGACATTAATTTTGGACCATGTTAAAAATGAAGGAGATAAAGGATCTTGGCAGAGAAAGGGACAAAATGCATAACATTTATAAGTCTAGGTTGTGTTGAAAAACATTATCAAGCCTTAATATAAATATTAGGCTTAAAATCCATGGGCTATTTAAAATTTTCCTGCTAAAATTGTTCTCACCATTTTTGAATTTAGGTCTAAAATAAACTTGTGCTAGGATTTCTGAATGAGGGTTTTATAAATCTTGGGTATGGATTCAATTTGACTTTTAATAGACCAAAGTATAATAAAATATAAAATTGGGATATAATTATGAAACCCAAGGATGATCTCATAAGGAGAGCTCCATTAAATCTGTAATCTAAAACATAGAGATCTATTGTTAAAGACATTAGGCAAAGCTAAAGAAAAAATCATGAACAAAGATGACCAATCAGACTAAGGGGTGGATGATATTCAAATTTAAATATTATTCAAAACATGCCAAAGACATTATGATTAAGTGAATTTCTAGTACCAAGGTATTAATTATATAATTTAACACATGGGTCCCCAATTTTTAGAAATAAGGAGTAGGTTGACCTTAACAAATGGAAACTTCTAGGGGGAACATAGAAATATGTTAGAATTTAGAGACTCTAGTTCTGAAAAATAATTAGATTACTTATTATACTTGATTGGTGCCATTATCAAGATTAGTTCGTGGTTGAAACAAACCTTGCATCTTTGGAATTAGGATCAAACATCAAAACTTAGCCATGTTATGTGTGTGTTTTGATTCCACTTGCTATTTGTTATGGGATTCAAGAGAAAAATTCTAGGTTTCATGCCTTTAATCATTAACATTGACTTACAACATGTTTGGATATTCATTAAAAACCATGCTTTAGCTCAGGAAAGTCTTGGGCATTGCTTTATTGCTAGCTAGGCATCCATATCCCCAATAGAAATGCCTTTATCTCCACTCATGGCCTTGCTCCACTGCCATCTAGGTGTTCATAGCCCTGGTGGAGATTACCATAATCACCTTTGCTTGGAAAACTCATTATTTAGTAATAAGCTCTTATTTTGTATTTTTAGATCTTTTGGGCTTTCTAGAAAAGGTTGGGAACCAAGTTAGCTAGGTTTAGGGATTTATTCAAACATTTTATCTTTAGGTAATCACCCATGGTTATAACATTTGTCCCAAGAAAGGATGTTTTTTAAGTGCAATCATGATTGTGCCTTAATAATTTAATCTTTCCTCCCTCATATTCAATTTTTCTTACAACTGAACTTAGATCAAAACAATGTTTAAATTTTCATAGAAAAATTGGCCTATCTACCAGTCCTTACTAGTCTATTAGAACTATAACATAAGTTTATACTTCAGATCCATGATCAACATTTGTTCAGGATACATACCTATATTTTTGAACTTGTTGTGTTTTTGAGTACTTTAAGATAAACTTCTAGTAGGGACTATCCAAAAGGGATTATTAGAATTAGGAGACCAAGTAGAGAAACAAACAACATAGAATAGAAAGCAAAGCTAGTAAGAAAGCAAAGAAAATTAGATAAATATATACAAGCATATAATAAGGGATAAGAAGGAAAGAGCAAAAGGGAAACTAAACTAGCCTACCTACACTAACTCTAACTAGTCTTATAGATTTACTCCATGAAGACCCAGGAGCAGTAGAAAATTAATGGTTGAGATATTTCCCTTTGGTGGGCAATGTGAATTTTGATCTTTATAGGTCTTTTAGTTTGAAGGTTTTATTCATGAGTGTGTCAACAATCTGATAGGGGCCTATCCATAGAGGCATGAACTTTCCATGTTTTCCTTTATGATCAAATGCCTTGTCCCAGAGAAGGACTAAGCCTCCTTGTCTAAACACCTTCACTTTTAATCTAATATCAAACCACCTCTTCACCATGGTCTAGTGTCTAATAAAATTAGCAAAAGCTTCTTCTCTAGCATCTTCCATTTGGACAATGTCTAGTAATCTTGAATTTTCAAGTTCCTAACCTTCTTCCATATATGCTTACATGAACTTGTATGTAGGCAACTTGAGGGTGATAGGGAAGATAGGTTCATGGCCATACACCAAAAATAATGGTGATGCCTTTAGGGCTTGATTGATCGTTATTATATCTTCCCAAAGGGCATATTTGAGAATCTTGTGCCATATTCTAGGTTTGTCTGTACTAGACTTCTTTATAGCCTTCATCAAGTTCTTATTGGTAGATTTAGATACTCTATTACCTTGAGGATAATGGTTGGATGAGGAATTGAGAATAATATTGTTCTCATATGTCCAGTTTATCATTTCAATAGAGGTGAACGTAGATCCATTATCACATACTAGATAAATTAGAGTTCTAAATCTGGTCCATATGTTCTCTTCTAAAAAAGTAATCACTTCTTAAGTTTTTCATTGCTTAGTGGCCACCTCCTCAGTCCACCTAGTGTAATATTTAGTATTTATCAAGACATAATTTTAACCTTATAATAAGTTAGGGTTGATAACCCCTAAAAATTCCAACCCCCATTGTGTAAAGGGTTTATCAACCATCACTAGTTACAATGGCATTGTTGATTTTCACTCCTTTGTGCTAAAGACTTGACATGAGTGGAATTCTATCATATGCCTATGAGCATCGCTTAAGATGGTTGGAAAATAGTAGCTGAATCTCAAAAAAAATTGGGCTATGGTTCTTCTAGATGGATTTCCACTTCCCATCTTCTCATGAAACATGCTCATTATCTTAGCAGTTTCTTCCTTTGAAATGCATCTTAAATAGACACATTCAAAGTTATTTTGGTATAGTACTCAATTCTTTATCATGTAATGGGTAGCTTTGAGTCCTAGAACTCTCTTCTACCCCTTGGTTATTTTTGTAGGACAAGTGTCATTAATTAATAAATTAATGATAGGATCACACCAGTTATTGGACTAAAAACTTTCTTGTTCAACCTGCATGACATTAAGCTTTGGGTTAGCATTGGTAATCATTTGAATTAGACCTTGGCACGTTACCACTTTTGTATTTTTCATCTCAATGTTATATTCCTAGAGAACAAATATCCACTTACCTCTTCACTCTCTAAGCTCATTCTGAATTAGCATGAGCTTTGTATTAGGGTCAGGTAGGATGGCATGCATTTTATTCGTAAAAATGTAGTGTCTAAATTTTTTCATTGATTTTAGTAATACACATGTTTATTTATAAATCAAGGAATAATTTGACTTGGCATTCTTAAATTTGGTTCTCATGAAGGCAATTGGATGGTCACATCCATCAATTTTCTAAGTTAAGACTATAGAAATAGTATGGTTAGAAGCAAAGGAGTAAAGGTAGAAATTCTTAGAAAAGTCTAGACTTATCAGGACTAGAGCTTGACCAATTGCCTCAATGTCCTTAAAGGCCTTCTTATTTTCCCCATTCTAAGTGATTTTGGCATCCTTTTTTAGCATGTTATTCACTGGCTTAATAATTTTTACAAAACTAGAAATAAAATTACTCAAAAAGCTAACTTTGATAAAGAATGATTTTAGCTCTTTCTTACTATTAGGAGGCTCTATCTTTGATGTAGCTTTTATATTTTTAGGATCTATAGAGATTCCATATTTATTAATGACCTGGCCTAGTAATTTTCACTCAATAACACAAAATATTCTCTTCTTTGGGTTAAGTAAAATCTTGTACCTTTTGCACATTTCAAATACTTGTTGTAAATGCATATGTGGTCTTCCCTATTTTTAGAAACAATAGTTAGATCATCCATGTCTATAATGATGCATTTACCTATGAAACCCTAGAGACATGATCCATGGCTCTTTGGAACATTTCTCCTACATTTATTAGTCTAAATAGAATATTTTTTTATGCAAATGTGCCCCATTTGGTAGTAAAATCAGTCTTCATCATGTCTTCCTAATTTACTAGTACCCGGTTATATCCTAAAAATCTATCTAGAAAGGACATCATAGAGGACCCAAAAACACTTTTTATAACTTGATCCAAAGAAGGAAATAGGTATTTATCCTTTTCAGATGACTTATTAAGGTTCCTAAAATCAATGCAAAGCCTAATTTTGTCATTCTTTTTTCTAGTTGGGACCAAATTAGTAACCCAAGTAGAGTGCCTAATGGGAAATAGAATCTTTGCATTTAGTAGCTTCTTGACTTTTTTAAAAATCATGGGCTTTATAATAGGGTTGACAAGCCTTTGATTTTATCTAAAATGTTTGCAGTCTTCCTTTAAAGGTATGGAATGAGTGATGACTTTTGGATCAAAAATACTCAAGTCATCATAGGACCAAGTAATTATGTATATGTAACTTATCAATAGGTCTTTAGCTTTCTTATCCTCAAGGCTTGTAAATGTCATTCCAATTTTAACTAGCTAAGGTTGATCTTGGGGTCCAAGATCAACTGCCTTGTAATCCTTCCCACTTGCTTTGGGGATCTTAGTGTTCTCAACTAGCTTATACTGGTCAAATAATCTCTCCAAGGCAATAATGCCCTTTGGAAATTTATTATCATTTAGCTGAATGAATTTACCCTCAAAATTTCCATCTTATTTAAGGGTATTCTCATTAGCCTTACTAATAACATGTGCTTCAAATACTCCTAAATTAGTCATGAAATATAGGATTTATTGGTCATTATTTAAGACCTGCAGATGGTTCACATTATCTAGGATAGAGGGGTATGGAACCAATTCGATGATAAATTTTGAGAGTTTTAGTTTTGTATAAGGTTGGCTATAGCTGAGGTAAGCTCATCAGCAGCCTTGTTCTCCTTTCTAGGTATGGAAACAATGTTACAAACATTGAACGACTCCAACAAATCCTAGACTCTAAACTTTTATATCTTGAGGTATGACTATTTGCACTGGTATCTACTCCTTACCTAATTTACTACTAGTTATAAATCACCATGAACCAGTAGCTCTTTGACTTTATATTTGATGGAAAATTTCAAACCTAAGATCAGTGATTCATACTCTACAAGGTTATTGATGTATGGAAATTGAATTCTATAGAAGGCATGATATATCTTACTAACAAGGTTAGGTAAGAAAACTCCTACTCTGAACCTAGACTAACATCTAGCCCCATCAAAATGCATCTTCCATAACCCAGGCATAGTTTGAGAAGGTTTAGAATCACTTATATTAATAGTCTCAAGAGTGAAAACTCCTAAATTAGAGTCAACTATGTTCACCTTTTCATTAACAACATTGTATTCTATTATCCTATGTTTCATCCTTTGTTCTCTTTCCACTCTAATTTGATTTGGTATTCGTTTCCATGATAACCACAAATGAGAATAGTTAATGGACATGTATCCATTTATAGACTTGTTCCATTCCCTGATCAACAGTAAACCATAAGCATCAGGAATGTCAATAACTTAGATATCAATAAATTATTAAACCCTAGGTTCAAAGATTACTTGCATATGAACATTTAATAATTCCCCAACTACCTTGACTCTAGACTTATCTAACTAAGTAATAACACTATTAGATTTGATAGGAGTCAAGCTGAGTTATTTACAAATATATTTTGGCATAATGTTGGTAGATGCACCAGAATCCAACAAATAGTTATGTGTATTCTTACTAAACATTCTGAGAGTAAGCAAAAAAGGTGTGGACTCTATCTTAGCCTTATGTATATCAACATTTGCATTATCAATTTTGGATGTCTTGTTAGGTTTATTGGATAAGGAATCTAGCAATAGATCCCTTTGCTCAGTTATCTATGTCAATTCATGCAATGTGATGTTATCTTTTATTTTCTTAATATCCTCTATGATATTATACCTAGTCTTATTTGAAGAAATAAATGCATTAGTACTTTGTTTAAAAGTACTTCCCTTTGGAGGTTATGGTTTATTATCCAATGTAGTCTCTATAGGGGTGCTAAAGGTTTTTAGGTGTTGAAGTAATCAAAGGTTACCTCTACCCTCTATTACTTAGAGGGTAGATCTTCTTCGGTAACTAATAGAAAGCATGAACTTCTACAATAACATCATTAAGTTAATTATCTTATTGGAAGGGGAAGTCAAACATATCCACCATGAAGGCTTGGTCAAATGATTTAGATCCTGATATACCTACACCATTATCTTTAATAGGATATACTTCAAATGTGTCTAGTTCTTCCTGAAAGGCTTCAAAAGATTTATAGAATTCAATGCAATCTATCTCACCATTCTTATCAGTAAAATAAAATCTATAGAATCTGTTAATGTAACATTAATAAGATTAATTTCCATGTTCATCTTATCAGTAGATGATTCATTATTCTTATTATTGTGTAAACTATCATTCTAGAATCTACTATTGGGTTTGATAAATCTTTAAAATGAGAAGTTCTTACCTAAGCTTACACCAGTATGGATAAATTGATTTTGTATCTGAAGGAAATCAATACTAATCTTTTGTGTCATCTTTAAAATAGATTCATTCTCACTCTTGGGAGCTTCAGAGTTATGAACTTGTTTAGCACTAGAGGTTGGTACTAATGTCTTTTGATCATTTGAATTAAACTTATTGTAGGATGATTTAGGAATCCTAAGTTTTGGTTAGGGGTAGCATGGCTCAAGGTTAACTAGTTCAAAGCTATGATCTGATTTAAGGTTGGTCTATTCTAATTTTTAGTAAATATATTCAAGGTGGGCATATGTGGCTAAATATTTAGGATGGAATAAGCCATTAGACCTTGAGGTTGCATTTGATCATTTACGATTACTAATTCAGAATAGGCATATGCTAACGTGGTTATGACTAGAAGAGATATCTTTAGGGACACATAAGTTATGGGAACTGTTGTGTCCTTATATTTTTTCAAAGCCAAAACATCATCATATTTGTAGGGATATATTGTCTAGATATGCATCTTTTGAAACCTATCATTAAATTCTATTATGGACTCACTAGTATCACTTCTAATGGTGGCAAATTGTTGGTGTAGGATACAAGGACTAATAACCTTGCCAAATTGATCAATAAAGACATTATTAAAACTATCCCAATTGGTAATGTAATTATTAGGCAAATTAAGAAACCATTAATATGCATCATCCCTAAATGTAAAAGGAAATAGCTACATGTTACGTATTCATGGGTAGAATTTAATAATATTAATGTAGCTTTGAATGATTTAATGTTTTTATAGTTACAACACCATTTAGACTAAATGTTGGCAAATATTTCTCAATATTGTGGGGGATATCATGTACTACACCTAGTACATAGATGGAAAAATCACCTAACCATGCCATAGCTTGATGACAATCGAATGCAGGAGTACCTTGGAGTGGTGAAGTTGGAAAATACTTTGAACATCTATGCCTACATTTGTCTTGCCTATATTTCTTATGGATCTTTAGTTCAAGCAAAGTTTCCCTTATTTTTAAATGTGACCTTGTTCTGATTCTAGGAAATTCCAACTTGAGAATTTTGAATTATGTTTGAAATACGATGTGTCAAGTTAATATTTATAAAAAACTAAGGTTAAAATTTCATATTAAACAAATTTTTCAAATATTCACATAAACAAAAACAAAAGACTAAGTTCTTCAACTAAACTAGGTCAAAGATATGTCAAAATGTGAATGATCTTTATAGTTCTAAGCTTAAATTTACAAAGGATCTATGAATATTTAACCAAAATAGCTATTACTAACCTCGAACCTTTTTCAAAGATTCACATAAACAAAAATAAAGGACTAAGATCTTCAACTGAATTAGCTCAAAGATATGTCAAAATGTGAATGATCTTTATAGTTTAAGCTTAAATTTGCAAAGGATCTATGAATCTTTAACCAAAATAGCTATTACTAAACTTGAACCTATTGAATTAGAAAATTTAAATCTTTTTTCACCATAATCATGTGTATACTTTCAAATAACATTGATCTTTGTCTAAAAGGAGCACAAAGATGGGTTTGAAACTATGAAGATCACCAATTCTCACACAATTATGCTAAAAGAAACACAAATATGTAAAGAATAAAATGATCTTTGATCAAAATACACCAAAACTAGTAAAGATCTTATGAATTTACAAGGATTTTTGGCCTCCTTCTAGTGCTATTGGAGCTCTACCTATTGATGCCTCTAATTGTATCCCAAGTGTTCTTAGTGTTTAAAGAACACTTCTCATTTTAGAATTCAGAGCATGATTTGTAGGTGTTGATGATGTAGTGACATATGATGAAATAGTGGTAGAACAAGCAAACTATTCCATGATATTTATAAATCTTGGTGGTTAGGGGCCACCTTGGTCCTCACTAATATTTTCACAAGATGTAGTAAGCTATATTGATATTAGTAGGTTATGATCAAATCCTAATCCAAAACTATTCTAAAATGAATATTCACAATGGTTTTAAGCTATAGTGATTTGGTTAAAAAGGGAAAAAAATAGAATGGTCGGGTAGAAAGAAAACAAGATGTTGATCTCTACCTCAAACATCATGAAAAAGTTTAAATTCCAACTAGACATACATTTAACCAATGTATATCATGAAATAGCATACACCTAAATCATACCACACACCAGGAAAATATCTAAGGATAGTATAAAGAAATACAAGTAAAAAATAGCTTTACTTTAAATATTTACTACTATAATCAAATAGCATATGCACATCCTTATGCAAAGCAAATAAAATGAAGTAAACATAAGGACATTCAACTAATCTAGCATTTTCACAAATTATCAACCCTGTACGAAAGATGCACATCCAAAATTCTTAAAAACCATTCAAATTTGATATCTAGAATAGATAATTGAGAGAGAAGCTAAATAACAATTCACACAAGAAAACATGAGACAATCTTCTTAGAATTTTCTACTTACATTAATTGATTCATATTTTACACTAGTTTTATTTCTCAGAAACTCTTTCCCCTTTTTTACAAATAACAATGCTCCTTTTATAGGCTTCAAGGAAGCATGTCAGTCAGTTGTCTCAAATTAAAAGTGTAAAAAATGTAAAGGACAACTATATTTTCTACAAAGTTCCTTAAAATACACTAAACTTTCTAAAATAGACTGACATTTAGGTGACATGCTAACAAAATGCACGTGCCTTTACAAAGAATATTATAATTCCAAATTTTACAATGCTTTCTCAAATGAGAATATCCTTAACCAATTGGTGGACCCTATTTTGATGAAGATCCCTGGCTCTGTTGAAGTGACTTCATCACCTTTTGATGTTGTTTATCAACTAAATTCAAGTTGACAGCTGGCTCAAGGAGGAGATCATCTTCTTGATCTGCCAAATCATTGAGGTCTCTATCATTTCTTTCCAAAGCCTCTTTTATGCTTTTCACCTTAGAAATCTTATTTTATGTAGCTAGGATCATATCCATGATCCTATTGTTGTCACCTCCAAATTTTTTGTGGCTCTAATTTCTCACCTCTTGTATGACTAAGGTGACTATGTACCTAAACTCATCATCTACCACGATGCCTATGGAGGTGAGCTTTAAAGTATTTATAATCATGCTCCCTAGGAGTTTTTTAATTTTGTCTAGTTATTTTTTTCATCTTTGATGAGTCTCTCCAAGCATTTGGACCATGTACTCAGGCTGTTCATTTTATCCAAAATCAAGCCCAGGATGGTGTTGAGGTGGGAAATGCTGATAGTTTTGAAGCTAGGTATTTTATCCCCTATCAAGATGCTAATCAAATCCTTTATTTTGTTCTTGGAACCCTACCATTGGGTGATTAAACCCTTGGATATTGTATACTATAGGAACATTACACTCTACCTCAACTTTTTTGAATTAAAGGAGTCAAACCTGTCGTAGAATTATTTATCTAACAATTCAATTATGGATTCAAGAATTGATAGAACTGCCTACTTCTCCAAATCCTCATTCTCCTTCTAAAGATTCTTTATTTTCTACTTCAATCCCTGATGCTAATTTGTAACTTTGAACTTTGAGCTTCTACCAATCCAAGTATATCCTCTTTAAGGATGGGGTCTCCCCCTAGTCTTTACCTCCAACTAGGATCAAACCAAAAAATGGCTCCACCTTCTATAAATATAACTCCTCTCCACCCACTATAACTTTCCTTGTGGTTATTCTATCTAATCCAGTAGTGGTTGGGGTGAATTAGACACATACTAAAGAGTGTGTTATTCTTGGTGTTTCTTTGGCTTCCATTTGGGTGCTACTTGAATATCCAAGAGCAGCCATTTATCTTTCCTTCCCTTTCTATTGTAGAGCCACTATCTAGGGCTTAAGTTCTTTATGAACTATGATGTTGATAGACTTTATGATGGCCCATTGATGTTGGAGCATTGGGATCTTTTGTATCTTTCCATATACAAACCATTTATGACTAGTTGTACCATGAATTGGATTTTCATCACTAAAAAGATTAACTTCACTCAAAGGGTGAGTGAGGGTTATTTTAGGATTCTTAGTTCTTATAGGAAGCAATGCTAACTCAACTTTTCTCTTTTGAGGGGGAATAGATATAACTAATTCCAAAGTTATCTCTTTCCCCATTTCCCTTCCTATTTCCTCAACCTGGGTTTAAGGTTCTTATTTTTTAGCCTCCTCTTCATCTAACCCTTAAACATTTTCTTGTTCTTCCAAGGAATCTTCCATTGTCTCCCCAGGATGCAATGCTATCACGTCAATGTATTCAATTGGAGACTCTAGTTTCATAGGCTGAGTAGAAGAGGTTTCCCCCTCCCCAATTATTTCTTTAAGATTTTCTTTTCCCACACCTTAGGTAATCGTTGTCTCTATCTATTCTAGAGGAGGCCTATTAGATGTTCTAAGTAGTAAATGGTACTACAAAGGATTCATCTACAAAATTTTACCAGCTAGCTTCTCATCTCTTTTAAACCTAGCCTCGAGCTTGATATTGTGTTTCTTTAATCTTTCTAAGACCTTTGAAAATGAAGATGATCATATATACATGGTGTCATAGACACCAAGTTGATTTTCATATTTCATTTTAATTTGCTTAGCCTTCAAATGATTCACAACATTGTCTTGGGGGTCCCACTGCCTTAACTCATCAACCTATAAGTTGAATGAGTCCCATTTCCTAGAGATGGTATCCACATTATCTTGGTTCTATAGTATTATTCTAATGATAATCAAGGGAAAAGGATGTAATAACCCCTTACTCTTCTACTTTCATACACTATCAATTCTATGGAATAATTGGTATGCAATCTCTTGCTCGACTAGCTTGATGTGCACATATTTTGGCAACTTGAGAGGCTGACATAAGGTTCATTATATCTTTATTACCATGTAATTAGGATATAATTAAATATCCCTAATAATATCCACATAATTTTTTATCAATGGACTTACCTTCAACATGGGTAGACCTATAATAGCCTCAAACAAGGTTGGATACATGCAATCAAAAATGAATTGTATGTGGTCCCTGTACTTAAATATGTGTAGTTTACAATAATAATGGGAGACTATTTGTCTTCCCTCAAGTGACCATTTTTTGATGTTACGAATGGTTTTGGTGGCTAACAAGGCATCCAAAAGGTAGGAAATCATAAATAAGTGGTTTTTAGTCCTCTTCTTTATAGCAAAAAAAAATTATTTTAGGAAAACACTGATCAATTCTCTAACAGGAGGGTTGAGTCCTTTTTTAAGCATGAAATATATGTAAGGGACCCATAGTTTGCTAACATAAGTGGTAGAAGGGACCCTTGATAATATATTTAGTAATGCCATGATCATTTTGGTCCCTACCCTAAATTGGGTGATAGGGATTCTTCCATTGGTGTCAGAAAATACATGAGTTCCATAATATAGCCATGGGACTAGGGTAGTTTATAGGTCATTTTGGCTAGACCTTTGCTTAATTGTGGGCAAGTCCACCAGAGGAATGGGGAGTTTATAGTATATTTTAAAGTCCATAGTGTAAATGAAAATAACTTTACTAAAATTAAATTCATGGATAATCATATCTTGCTCAAGTCTATAATCCTTAAACATAGGAGCAATAAAATTGATACAATGGAGTTACTCAAGTTTTGCTACCCATGGTGGAGACTGGCCATCTAGATAGAGATTATGTCATAGTACTTATAGCATACTATGAAAATTTTTTCATCCTCTTTGGTGATTTTCTGTAACTCTTCAATGGCCCAAAAGATCTTGGACCAATTATTGTCCCTAATATTCAATGTTATTACATCTATTACAGTGTCCTTAAAGGTTATTCCATCCACTTTGAAGTCAAGTACAGTTTCATGTCTTCTCTATTCTTTTATTTTCATGCTTCCATGGATGTGAGTTTATAAGATACTCAATGGTTTATAATTGACTTAAAGGTTAATGTTTACTTATTCAGATGGTAAATGAATTCTTCGTAACTCAGTTGTGATCAAACTGGGATCAAATTAAGGTTCTTCCAAGTGCAAGGGCTGATTGTATGTATTTTTGAGCTTTAATAGTGGTAGATATTAACATTTAGGTGAACTTTGTGCCAAAATTTGATTAATACTTCTACGTTTATACCTGTTCCCTTTCAATCCCACAAAATCTTGGGTTTGTCCACTTTTGCTTAAGTGGAGTCGATGTGGTAGTTTCATGGCATCTAGTTGGTCTTTTCATGGTATTTGGTTCATAAATTCTTTGAAACTTTACTATTTCCTTTTAAAATTTGTCCTTTATCTCATACCACTAGATCGATCCATACGGATCAACGTGGATCAATTATCTTGATCTTGTTAGTCATGCACCATTGGTCATCTTTATATCAAGTCTTATGGTTATGCCACTTGGCAATCCTATGGGCTTCCTAAGATTTATGCCCTTTTTTAGTATAAGTATTAGTGTGCATGTACCATGTGGTGGTCCTATGGGCCTTCAAGCTTCTATAAAGTCATCCACAGTGGTCTCACTTCATTTTATCATGTTGGTCTAATTACAAAAGCCATCGATCTTGAAAATGTGTATGAACTTTAAGTTAGTCTAGGACCATGCAAATAACTTAGGTCAAATACTTTTATCTAAGGTTTTTTTTCATGTTAAAAACATGAAATAAACCTTAAACTAAATTATTTAAGCTAAATCTATATTATATCAAAAAAGGGACCCCATTTAAAAAGAGGGCCTATCTTAAGGTTTTTACCCTAAGGTTTGTATTGTATTGATAAATATGGGGCAAACCTTGGGATAAATACTTTAAGCTAGGATTCATACCATAGGGCCTCATATTTTATTAACCCTCATCAATAAGTTCATAAAACCATTTTTAAGACCAAGGGGGTTATGTATATGTAGACTAAACATAAGGTTTTGAACTAAGGTCTGATCTAATGTTAAAAAACACTATTCAACCTTAAGATAATACTCAAGCTAAGCCTATGGTATTCATAATTATCCCCCATGTTTGTTTAAATTATAAATTGTAACATAGGTTGAAAATAAGCACAAAACTTCCTAGTATGATATGTTCATCTATCTAACTGGGATTGGTCTATGAGTTCAAATTTTGATGACTTCACAGACATCAATGACATTCTCACGAACATAAAAATTAATATCAATAAATATATCATCAAGGTTTAAATTTGATGACCTCATGGATAGCAATTATATCCTTGTAGATGTCAAATGACATGTGTGAGAATGTAAAATTTAAATCCCATGAACACAGTAAGCCCTTGGAAATTTTGACTTATCATGCATCATTTGATTGGCTTCCTCTGAACAAGCATGAATCATTGATCACAACCCAAGTAGTTTGTTTTGATTGGTTAATATAGGATAAATATTTAGACTCATCGGGTATACTTCACACCATCTAATCACTTCTATCTAAATGCATGTGGGTTGTAGATCCTTCAGAAAAGCATGCAAATAAAAGTTAGGGCTCAGGGCAAATAAGACTTAGGATAAAGTCTTAGGACTAAGGTCTCATTCAGGTTAATAACTATGAACGGGGTCTTGGGACTAAGATTTTAGGTTAAGATTTATGTAAATAAAGTCCTACTGAGTTAGGAATTTAATAAAAAGGACCCTACAGACATTAATTTTAGACCATGCAAAAAATGAAAGTGGACAAAGGAGCTCAAGATAGAAAGGGACCAAATGTATAACTTTTAGATTAAGGTTGGGTTATGTTGAAAAACATGATCAAGCCTTAATATAAATATTAGGCTTAAAATCCTTGGGCTATTTAAAATGTTCCTGCTAAAATTATTCCCACCATTTTTTAATTTAGGTCTAAAATAAATGTGTTAGGGTTTTTGAACGAGGGTTTTAGGAAGCTTGGATATGGATTCAATTTGAATTTTAATAGACCAAAGGATAATAAAAGATCAAATTTAGATAGAGATATGAAACCCAATCATTATCTCATTAAGGAGAGCTCTATTAAACCTATAATATGAAACATAGAGATCCATTGTTCGTAATATTAGAAAAAGCTAAATCAAAAATTATGAACAAAGATGACCAATCAAACCAAGGGGTAGATGATCTTCAAATGCAAATATTATTTAAAATATGCCAAAGACATTCTGATTAAGTGAATTTATAGTACTAAGGTATTAATTATACAATTTAACACATGGGTCCCCAATTTTCAAAAATAAGGGGTATGTGATCTCAATAGGTCATAAGTTTGGGATGGTGTATATTTGACTGGGAAGAAGATTATACATAAACTTATTATAGTTGTTGAACATGTCATGCACAAACCTTTGGTAAAAATGAAACCAACAAGTGAAGATCTCCAAGCAAATAAACTAAGTTAAATCAGGGCAACATTTAACTATTGTACTAAAGAGTTAACCAAGGATATTGATTCTTGATGATAAGGTAAGACAAGATAGTAAAATCATAGTATTTTAATATGTGAAAGTTTTTATGGACACTCAGTTAAAGGGTGATGAGACCATGCATAAATAATTTATAGAATGCATTATGAGAGAATGATAATATGGATAAATCAAATAATTTTGATGAGGCATATTCATTCAAGGATGGAATGCAACAAGTGAGCTAAATTGGAGATATTGTTTGCAAAATTCCAAAGATAGACAATGGAAGAATAATAATTTATGTGGTAGCTATATTTGTAGCACTGAAGAAATCCCAAAGCCATGTTAAAATGATGTGAGGACAATACACATAAATATTATGTTATTGACAAGTTAATAATATATTTGTAGGAGATAAAACCAGAATTAAATATCAATTACTAAACATTGTAATAGGATGAAAAATAAGCTACAATAAATGTGGCAGAGGTTTGTACTACATGAAGGACAGGAAGATAAAAATGAATCAAGTTCAAACTTGACAAAGGACAGACAAGATACATAGTATGGGGGATGTTGACCATGGATAATGTACATAATACATTATTAACAAGAATGAATTAGTATTGTGATTCACTTGTGAGATGCATATAGCCTCATATATCATCTTTTAATTCACAAAGAGGAAATTATTAAAGTATTTTGCATGCACAAGTGTATCATGAATATCAATGAAATTAAAATTTGATATAATATAAGTATCTAGACAAGTAAAGCATTGATAATTAGGGATTGATCTAAGTATAGAAGCACATGAAGATAGAAATAAGGAATCTTATAGAAAATTGTAGAAGTGAATAAATGAATCTGATTTGGAAACAACTTACAAGTATAAGGGGTCCACGAATAATAAAAATAGAACCCTCGCCCTCTCATTTGAGATATTAAAAAAATCCACCAATTTGATGTGAACAACAAAGAAACACAATTTTTAGAGTATTTATTCAATATAGAGAATAAGTCAATCATATAAAAGGGAGGGAGTAGATATAAGCATTGATGTAAGGTTGTAAGAATGCCTGTATAAGGAAAGAGTTGTAATTATAATGTTACTAAATTCTTCATGTTGTCTGAATATAAAATGTGATTACGGATTATATGTGTATGTGTAGTTGTATTTTATTATGATTTTTTTTTTTTTTTTTTTTTGGAGGCAGGGCCGGGGGGGTGGGTGGGTAGGGGGGTTATTTTTAGGGTTTGAATGTTTTTTTTTATGCATTGTCTATAATTTTTTAACTATTCTCTCAATAGGGACCTAACTGATCTATTTATTTGCCTAGTGTGATCACTTGAGTCTTTGGCCTAAGTGATATGTCAGTATGGGGATGTCTTATTTTTATAAATTTTAGTATGGGAATGTCTTATGATATTTCATATTCTATTCAAGACTATGAAGGTGACTAATAAATATCCCAATGACTAAAAAAATAATATTTAACCCTATATGTGGTGAATTCAACTCCTTTATTTTGAGATGTATGTTACATAAGTCCATCTCACATCTCAAAAGGGGCATTTATCAAACTCATTATATTTATTCAATTTTTTACTTCTCCTATAAGGGGAAACACTTAAATTACATTCAATTTTATAAAATGAGGCATTTAAATTTCACTCAATCCTATAGCAAGATGTACCCAAGACAAGCCTCCTACTCCCAAAATAGGATATATCCATGATATTATTTTAAAATATATATTAATATTACTTATAATTTTGTATAGATTTATTTTTATTTTTAAATATTATATCATAATTGTTTTTATAACTTCACATAAATTCAAATGCACTTGGATCTGTGTGGGTCTTATATCTAGCTCCCATTTAAATTAGGTGTGTTTATTATTATTTTTAAAATTTCATACAATTATTATTATTTGTCACCCATACATGTGTGTGTGAAAATAGAAATAATGTTTTTGAAAATTCCAAGTACATGGATTCTGGTTTTAAATCTCTAAGCATACAAAATATTGTATCCACATGTATCCATTTACTTTTATATGTATGCATGCACACGCATCAAAGGTGAGAAAAAGGTATACATCTAAAAATTTTGACTATGCATTTATTAGTTGCTAAATTTCATGATTTTAGCATGTTTGTGTAGTTTTCAATTAGTGGTCCAAAATATAAGTTATTTGCTCTTTTTATGATTCATTGTTGTGGATCACCTTCTTCTCTCTCCTTATTTTTTATTTTTTCTATATGTCTAGATTTTTTTAATTGTCTTTTTAATAACATTTGTGCACTCTTGGTTTTTTATGGAGTGTTTTTACAATTTTGATGTGTTTATATCCTTCATATTCTCTTGGGAATTTTTAGTGGCCCCTTTTTATCTATAATTTTCCAAGGATATCTAGCCTTAAACATATTTATTACCCATGTTACAACTACTTTAATTATTCAAATGATAGTGGATTATATTGATTTTAGAATACATTAGATTAAGTGAGATCACATGTAATCCTTACATATTTATAATAGAAAGGAAACAAACACACACACAAAGTTTTTAACATAGAACCTCATTGTTGGAGAAAACCAACTAGAAGTGGAAACTACACATCTTCCTAATCTTCCTTAAATGAAATGAGTCAATTATACAGAACTCATAGATCATATAACTCCCACTCCATAATGTCTCCAATTTTCCTTATGTTATGAGAAATAAATAAAAGTAACATTTAATAACAAAGTCATGGTTGAATGATCACTAACTATTATTCTCACCAATGTACTGCTACACTCTTTTGGGTCTTTGATACATGTTGATTAATGGAACACCAATATCCAAAGTAGATCTCATAAACTCACAACCCTCATATTCATATGGATATGTCTCTTAAAACCCCATAGGTTCTTTAAAATGTCTCGATTAATAATACCATTCAAACCAACCTATTAAACTAACTATTTAAATTCCTTATGCAAAATCATTGCTTCCTATAAACTAATGGTTTCAAAAATTCTAATGTGGTTACGTAACTTTTAGCTAATGTAGTGTCAATTTCATAATCACCCATACAGATACCAAAGGTTACATCACCGTTTATGGAATTATTACTTATTAGCATTGTGATTTGATTTAAACCAATTCTCTAGTGTTTGTTTTAGTTATGATGATGTTACAAGATATTTATAGATCATAATCCCATTTTTAATTAATTTTGGTTCCAAAAAGTATTACTTACTAATGATACATAAATGGATCTCTCCCTTTGCCTTTTTGGATCTTCTATAAGTTCTTCTTGTTAGTGTTTGGCCTTGACCCCAACTTGTCAATGTTATTAAGCCTTGATCTAGTTTCTCTATACCTCTTTTGTCACAAAATATACCTCACCTCCCCCTTAGTTGTTTTCAAGGTGATTTTTTGATAAAACTCAAGGGACTTACTTGAACCTAAAAAATTTTAACATGTTTATCCTACTATGAATGAGATAGTGTTTGATTCTTCTCTTCCAAACAAAGAGATGAATTATTTTTCAAACTCAACTACTGAAATCTGATTGTATTTGTGTGAAAACTACATGCCTTAAATATGGTTCTCTTGTCATGGTATTTCTTGAATAAACTCTTCAGTGATGATCTCTTATTAATTTTGTAAATTATCATATGAGCTTTTATTGATGTTTGGGTTCATCATGCATCTATGATTATTTACTAGTAGAATCCCTCGATACTTATCCTATGGTATTGTTGCATTTTCCTCTTCCAATGAAAGATATTATGACCTTATATTTATATGAATCATAAGGATTTCTTTCCTTTTATTTAATTTGTTGTTAAAACCTTTGATTCTAACTATAATTGGTTGATGTTTGGGTTCCACTATGATTCTTCTACAATGATGTCCACTTATGGTTTTCCCATGATGATTGGATAAAATTGGAATTACTTACCTAATGTTGTCCATTTATGGTGATGGAGATGCACATGTCCCTTACTCCCCTTTGCATAAATAATTATGCTTTATCACTTGTGCCCTACCCATTAAGTAAGTAAATATAAATGTTACAACTTTTTTTAGCTAAATCAATATTTTCAACCTCTTGTGATGCCTATATAGTATACAATGTTTGTTATATCTAATTTACATTATTTATTCCTCATACAAAAAAAATTTTAGATGAATAATACCATTACTACAATTATTAAAGTGCCCACATGAATGCTACAATAACTAAATGATTTTTTCAATGACTTGTCATCAACTATAGTTACTAGTTGTTTTTGTTTTACAATAAATTTGAGGAGAGATTAATATAAATTATAAAAATAGAATTAAATAAAATAAAATACCATTATTTTAATATTCTTTTGTCTATAATTTAACATCCAAACCCATTCTATTATTTATAGAAGTTTTTGTTCAACCCCATTGTCTTTTGGTTAGAATGTTTTGTCTAACCTCATGTTATTATTGATATAAATTGTTTCCCAGTCTTATGCTCTTGTTGCTAACTTTTTTTATCCAACCTCATGCTCATATTGCGGTAAATTATTTTCCAATCTCATGTTATTTTTTTTTGTTCTTGAAAGTTGTTTCCTTTCCACCTTTCGCTTCCTTTTTATGCAACACAACAAGCGGGACGTGAAAGATACTAAAAATGTGTTATACTTTTCCCATATTTGTTACTCCCAAGTGGATTTGTTGGACCTTGTGTACCTATGATAATTCCAAGGCTTCCCATAAATTATTATTCAATTTCCTTTAGCTCCCTTACTTACTCTAACAAGAAATGAAAACATACATGCTTTGAATATAAAAACTAAAATTGTTACCCAACATTTGTATATTGAAAGCAACTCAACATCTTCTTTTTATCATATATCATTTGGGAAGACCTCAAATAATGTTCATATAACACTATTACAATAATCCTTTTTTTTTAATGATGACTTGGCATGTGTTCAAACTTGTATTTCCTTTATGAGATATATATTTTAGTATTATAGTTTATATTTTATTTACTTATATTACATCTAGTAGTTGATTTTGATGATTATCATATAGAACTAGTACCATTGTTATTATTATGTGAGTCCATGTAATATCTAAGATACTGATCTAATTTTGGGGTTGCAAGATTCATTGAACTATCATGGTAATGTCATATAGGTAAAGGAGAGATCAAAAAATTTGTCCACCATTCCCCTTCTATGATGTCTTGTTTTGCCTTGGCCTAGTGTTGTGTGTAATTATTACCATTGATTCTTCAGTGGTCATCAGTAGTTTATATATAAATATGCTTGATATTATTACATGAATGATTATTTTTATGGTAGGCCAATTTAGTTACTAACTTGAGCAACAACCAACTTACAATTGCTTACAAATATTCATAAGCATTATAGTGCTTTGGGATTTATTAGTGCTTTGGCATGCTTTGTTATAAAATGATGGCATAATGATTGTTTCATTATTATAGTTCTATGTTGCATGGTTTATGTGACTTAATTTAAAAGGTTCAATTTGACCCATTATAGGGCCACATACATGTCATATTGTGGTTATAGTATTTGACTTTTGTTTGGATAAAATAATCATTTTTATCATTATTAGGGTTGTATGGCGAATGGAGATTAAATGGGTTATCATTTAATTTTGTGAAAATTTGACCTCGATCATTGCCATGGGTTTTTTAAGAGTTATTTTTTGTATTCATTTTGTGAATGCATTGATGTTTTTGGTGGCCATGGAATCTTTCATGGCATATAAAGTAGTTTGGGAATGTTTCCAAACATAGAGAGAGTTTGGTGGTGTGTTAGAAAGGAATATGGAAGAGGAAATAAAAATGCAGTGAAGGGAGAAAATTTTAGAAGCTAGATTTATGAAGTAAGTCTATTTATTTTTATTAAAAAATACTTTTGTGTATTAGTTGTTACTATTTTGTTTTAGATAGGAAACCCCAAAAAAATGGTTGGGCTACATGGAGGGATCTCATGACTATTATGCATAACCCTTATGATCATCTCATAAGTGTTTCCTCATAGTTTTAACTACTATTGCACTTGAATTTAAGTATGAATGTTGGTAGATGTGGTGTTGTGAGTTTATTTGATAAGCCCTTGTGGGTAAGGCATTTACTTGGTACTTATCACCCATTAGATGGCATATAAATGAATAGATTTGTGTAAAAGTATCCATATAAACTTTTTGGGTGGATATCAAATTTTACTTTGTTTATCTCTACTTATTTGACTATATGTCTCTTAGTTTCTTCTTATGTGTTTAAATGACCATGTGTGCAAACCCTAATCCTAGTAGATTTACGATATCTATATTCAACCCTTGATCTCATTTGATTTTATGTCACTAAATATTTTTTCTATGGAATCTTTAAATCCCATGACTAATGATTTCAGTGGAAGGGCCACCATATGAATGGTCTCAACTTTCACATTATTGTCAATGTTTGTGCACGAGGAATGTTATTAGTTATGCTTGACCAATTAGGTGATGTATTCTCAATAGTTGAGATGATTTCATGTAGAATATATAGTAGTTACAATGATCATTGAGGTGATATGGTTACCTATAACTCATATGTGGCATTGTATTTTAACCTATGTATGAGAATTTTCAATGTTATTTAAAAGGAATCTAGTGACTACTTGGTGATTGTGTTTTATATCTTTGCTGACATAATGTAAATGTGGAGAACCTATTTTTGTAAAACAATTAGTATCAAAATATCATGGTTATTGATGTATCACTATACCCTTACATTTTTGCATTGTGAGCTTAGTCAATCTGAGTGTTTAACATCAATGGGGCATTATAAGAACATGTGTTTTTGTGTTGATTCTTAACTATGTTAGAAAAGATTGGGTTTGGATTTGGAATTTCATATTCTAAGTAAATTTAGAATGGTTATATCATGTGTTAAGAATAATATATTTAATTTATATATGATTTTATATATTTTTGACTCTAACATGACTATGGAAGATAATTCCATAAATTTGAGTTGGTAGTTGTATACCTTCTTTGTATAAGTGCATTTGGGTTATTATCCTTGTCTAAAGCTTTGATGATTTTTTTACCATTTACACTGAATAGTAATTAATGGAGAAGCTATATTAATTTTTTTTAGGTGAAGAAGTGATTGAAAGATAATGTCATTGAATCCTTGTGTATTACATTTTTAGAGAGCTATTATTGTTGTAGCATGTTTGTTAAGATCATTTGCCTTATGTTTGTAACATTACAAAATGGAAACATAGAAATATGTTGTCTTTCCTTATGTTAATTTGATTTTGTTTAGACCTTAATATGTGAAATATTTCTAGAAAGTTTAGAAACTTCATATGGAAAAGGGGATGCTCCTTATTACGAAACTTTGTTGTAATTAGGTTTACTCTTGTTATTCATTTCTATTTATAAATGCAGTTATCATTTATTAATGAAAAGAGGAATTTATGAATAAATAGAATGGTTAGTTGATATTTCATTAACCCTAATATAATGCATATTAGTCCATGACTTACCTGGATAGTGGATAGTACTATAATGAGGCATGCCTTGTTCTAGTCTAGGAGACTATAATAATCTTGCATGCTTATTTCATATGTAGATAGTAGGTAGGAACCTATAGGTGTTGAGTTATAATTGAGTTTACTTTGATAAGAAACATTTCTTTGTAGTAATTTTTTTGAGATTGTATATTAAATAATACTTTGTTTCATCATGATAAATTGTGTAAGAAGAATATTTAACCACTTTGTACCATACTTGTAACTAAGAGTGTATTATGTTGTATAGATAGTGGGAACATTATTGTTATGGTCTTTATGGCATGGTATTTAGTATCTATAATTCCTCTCAATGTTGAAACTTTAAACTATGCTTTGACTTGGTTTTATGCTTAAATTTTGCATTTTGATGGCAATCACTGTCAACCTCTAACTAGATAATCATGATCCCAAGGTCAGATTATATGAATTTTATAATGAGTACTTGATGGTTTCAGGTTTGTAGTGGTTTTTTGCTTTAGCTACTTTTTACTTAAATGCATAACTATAGTATTGTAGTTACTAACTTGTCCTTGGGATGTTTTAGAGGTTGCCATGAAAAAGTTGGTTGTATTCATAACTCTCCCAAGGTATTACCTTTCACTATGAGAATTATATAGGAATTCTAATAGAACTATGGTGAATGCTCTATTTTGTATGTATCTTGAGGCTTATTTTTGAGTAACTCTTGAATAACATCTAGATGTAATGACATTTTAAGTATTAGTATGAGGATCTTAACCTTATGGATTATTTAGTATTAATTAACTTTTATTAATGTGGTTTTTATGCATACCCCAAAAAAATTTACAAGGTAGCCTATAATATTTTAGAATTGGTGAAAAATAATAACTCTAATGCATGAGTGGTTGGGTATTTGCTTTTGTAAATAATCTATTGGTGAAATAGCAATGAATGAAGTAGTTTGTTTACCACATATGGGTTGAATACAGATGAATCTAAATATACTTGATATGGATGGACTAATTATGGATCTAATAATGTGGGTAGGACCAAAAGAAACTCAAAAAAGAGGGAAAGGTATGGCACAAAAGGAGACTTGTGGACCACACTAGATGAAACTTTTCTAGACCATCACTTGAACTAGAGGTTAGACAACGAATCAAGGAACAATATTCATTATAGGATATTGTATCACACCAATAATAAAACATATTTATGAGTAAAATAGAGCTAAAATATAACATACTTAAACACATAAAATCAAAGGTTTTCATGTTTGTAAGACTGTAATAGCACATCTGCAAGGGGGATTATGATTCATATGAAAAAGACATTTAGATCAACAATATCTAGATATAAATAGCAATATATTAAAGAGATAAATCATGCACAACCAAAATAGTAAGAAACTAAAATGATAAATCTTCTTACACAATCCAAAAGTTGTGGAAGAATCAGATTTTTCACATCAAGACTAAATTGTAGAACTTCTCAAAATTTCCTATTAATCTTAACAGCCAAAATTCTCCTCCCTTTAGGACTAGGAAGATACAAGTATAAATAAGTTTGGGATGGTGAAGGCCTCATTTCTCAATCAAAGTATAAAAATATATATCCAAAAATAGCACTTGTTTACAAATATCATGCAAAGGATGCATGTACAGTAGTTAACCCAAAATAAAATTTTACTACTAAAATATAATATATGTGTGCAATGTAAAATTGGAACTAAAGCTCTAACTTAAAAAAAACATACAAATACTCATCTATATTTATCAAGGTGCTCATGTAGCACTAAAAACTTAAGAATATGATGGAGTAATAGCTAGAGGAACTGTAGTAGTCATTATTATTCCTTATGGGATCAAGATGGGCCCACCTAGAGTATGCATGATTTCATATCTAGGAAAATAGGAAGTCTTGTTGAAGTAAAAAAACTTACAGCTGAGTGTTGTGTGGTGATCTAGAAGCTCCATCCTTATCTTCAAGTTCTTCAAATAATGCATGGGTAGCTCTGAACTCATTGTTAACAATATCAAATTTGAGTAAAGAGGGCTTGAAAATATTGATGGTTTTAGATATCAACTATGTATGTTCCACTTCTAAGATTTTAAACTCAACTCCCAAGGCCTTATCTTTCATTACTCTATCCTTCAAAAAAACTTATCAATTGCAAAATTTCATCATTGGTTTTATATATTGTGCCTTCAACCTACTCCTTAAATTTCTTTGTTGTTGCTTTAAGAAGGGTCTCAAAATTTGGTTTATTGATCAATTAGCCTGAGAGTTTATCACTTCAGTGAACCTCATGTCCTTCAAATTTTATAATTCCTAGTTATCCTTATCCAAATATGTACCAATAGAGCTTTTCTCTAATTATGCCATGGAAGAGCAACATCTCTTTTAGTGATCATATAATTTAATGCCCATATTACATCCTGACTAGTCATTAAGTTAAATTGATTAAAATAACTACTCCTAGAATACTAGATCAAAAAGGTAAGTCTATTTTCATACTCATTCATTTGGTGCCTCAACCTAAGCACCTTGGCCTTATCTAACTAGTTTTCACCTCTATAAAACCAAATATTCCTCAATATATTATACATTCAGGTAGTTGCACTTTATAAAATATCTATAATTTCATAAGGGGAGTGTATTATATGCTTGAAAATCAACCTCTAATGTGTCTCCTCCTTAATCTTATAAATATCTTTCTTTTATTCCCTAGTAACATCAAAAAAACTATAGAAATCTTTAGTATATTCATTTGGATCATCAGGATTCATTTTAGCTTTCTTGGCTAGGGGGAATAGATTTTTTCTCTTCTCAAATTCCATTTCCTCTCTTGTATCCATATTTATATCCTTCCTCATCCTCACCCTTTGTATAGTACCACTTTTCCTATCAATATAGTATATAATATGGTTTAACAACTAAATCTTGCCTTTCATCTTGCTTCCCTACATCTCTCTTACCCATTATGGAATAATAAGTTCCCCTTCTTCTCTTAAGAGATTCAGATCTTCTAAGGCAGAGAATGGAGATGTCATAGGAGGATTTATATCTATATGTGTCAATGTATAAGATGATAATGGAGCACATATTTCAATTGGAAATTATAATGGGGTGTATACAATCCTCTGTTATGGTGAGGGCTCTCTCTGTGGATTAACCTAAACTATGAATTTGGTCAAGCTAGGAGTATTTTCAATTAATAATGTGGTCAAATGTATAATGTAATTTTGTGGCATAGGTAGTTATAACTAAGTTAAAATTTTCCCTAAGACTGGTGGCATTTTGGAATCAAAAATAAAAATAGTTACCAAGTCTTCAAAATGGACTACCTTATTAAGAGTCCCTATTTGGCTAGATACTAAAAAAATTGATGAATCAAAATAACTAGATACTACTAAAGTATCTACAATTAAAATAGAAAAGACTAAATAATAAACCACCTCACTTATATTTTGGATTTACTATTGATCTTTAATTATGTGTGCTTTGGTTATGTCCTTCATGGATTTGGACATTTGTCTATTTATCATTCACTTAGGCCTTTAGATTTGTATCTATAATTTATATATTATAGGGCCACTATTTTAAGTAATTATTCCATATGGAGCAACCTTAGGCATGTGGGAACCTATAAGCTTTGAAGTACAACTATTTGAGCCTTTTAGACTATGCATGTCAATATAAATGTTCTATGTAATGGAATGTCAACATGTGGCATGATCTCAGGGCCTATAAGACACGGAGACTTAGAACCATAGAACCATTAAGCCATTCAATGAGTATTTATTATTTGAAGATCCAAAGTAATAGATTTGTTCCACTTATCATCTTTTCAGAACTTGGAATCTTAGAGGTATTAGATCATGGGGCCTTGAGACCATTAAACTTGTGTAATCCTTATATAATTTTGATTTAAAAAAAAATCCACCTTTCACACCTTTAGTACTATGGGATCTCAAAACCATAATATTATTAACTTTTATTTCAAATATTTTAGGGTTATATGTAATGAAAAAGTGTCATGTGGCATGTTCTTGAGGCTTTAAGACTTTGATTACTTAGAATTTTCTTTGAAGCGTGAAAATATTTGTATAAGATGGTAATGATACATTTATAGCTCTTGAAACTCAGGATATTTGAAGACTTATAAACTTTTTGTAAAGATCTATAAGTTTTAGATAACATAAAGATGCCACCTATAACTATAGTTGATGAATAAATACAAGTCCCTGATAGGAATAACTTTGACAAGTCTTCATCCATACTCATATGAGAATATAAAATATAATGAAGGATATTAGTACCATTAGTCCAATTAAACCATAAAAAATATGAAAATCCAAGGTTTGAGATAAATTAAATTAATCTTTCAATCTTTAATTTTCATTGTTTAAACTTCATGTAGATGTATACTTTGAGGACAACCTTATAATTTTGTCAATGTGAAACCCGAATCATGAATGTCTAAAACTTATAGGAGCCTAAATAAAACTATTTGTGTCATAATGGGTCCTCATTAAATTTTAGAAAATGGGGTGTGTATGTTAGGACACAACAAATGGTGACTCGATGTAGAAAATACTCATGAGTATTGGATAATTTAGAATCTCAATAATACAACATAACAAAACTTCAGTCTTACCAAGAGTAGAATAAATAAACTAGACCTCAAAAAATACTCCTACTTCCTCATTCAACATACTAACCTTTTTCAATCCCTGGATTTGAGTGTGTTATTTTGTGAAATTAATTTTATATGGTTATGATAATTTTGACAAGGTTTTGGATAAACATTGTAGGTTTTATTTTGGTCTCAAATTTTATAACCAGATATTAAATAAATCCTAGGAATTTTTATGCTTACATCCATGCATCTATAGGCCCAACAAAGATACCTTTGATTCCACTCCTTACTCTAATTTTAGCCATGTGTTTATAGCCCCAGTAGAGATTACTTGAATCACCCCTTTTTATCAGTTTGTACGATTTTTTATTTTTTTTAAACACAAATAGAAAAAGAGATAGGAATCACCATTGGTTAGGTGTATGCATAAGAAAACTTATTTCAATCAATATGTCCATATCATTGTGTATCCAATTCAATGTTTATTATCTTCCATCCAAGTCTTAGCATGTAATAGTGCATTTAATCTCTGGAAATGGAAAGTCTTTATAAAAATTTCAAGATTATATCAAAGTAAATTCCAAAGGTCAAGTAAACTCATTTAATCAAAGTAGAACCTAATCTAGTCATAACATATACTTTGACCCTAAAATCTCTAATATTATCAAAATAAATCCTTATGAGGATCAACTACACATCTTTGTGAATCATCCCCTTATTTTTGGTAGTTATTTTTTAATCTTAATGTAGGAAATCAATTGATCTATTTTGTAGTATTAGAAAACTAATATAAAAAGTAAAACAACTAATCTACTGAAATCAAATGCAGAAAGTAAGAAAGACTAATCCTATAAAGTAGGAAATATATTTTATAATTCAAGAAATCTAACCTAGAAAGCAAAAAATCTACTCTAATCCTAAATTTACATCTTCACTTACCATCATTCTAAGGCATCTCCATTTGGAGTTTCCATGAAATAGTGTATATGCAATCAGAAATGCATCATGTCTATAAATCAATCCTAACTCAAAGAAGAAAGATCATATCATACACTTCTAATTGGGAATACATTTGTTAAGTAGGAGCATGATAAATATGGGGATCTATTATACCTGATTAGGGGATCTCTTACCATAATACACCATGCTAAGGAGAATTCTAAAGCCTCCAGTATAACACAATCACATAATAACCCTAAGGGGGTCCTAAGTTTTGATATTTCACCTATACTAATAAAAATTAAATTCAATCTAATCTAGTGCTCCCCAAAGCTTGTGGCATAAAGTGAGGATTAGAAATAAGAAAACTAAACATGAATAGAAGACATATGCTCACATTAATGTATGTGGAATCCTAATACATGGAATAGAAGCACAAATGTATATATATATATATCTACTCTTACAAGGGAGAATAAAGTTAAGAATACTTACCTTTGAAGATGAAGCCACCAAACCTCAACCTCTCCCTTGGCCAAGGTGCTTCACAAGAGGTTATTGTGGTATGTAAGGATGACAAATACAACTCAGCTCTAGGCTACACAACCTATCAATTCATCCTAAAGACTTCTCCATAAGACAAGATCCATATCTCCAAAGGAAGTATGAAACTCTATGCTTTACCTCTCAAGTATAATGGTCAATAAATATATGTTCATTTGATCTTACTTCTTGTTTCACTTAATCTTAAAAAATTATTGAAATGGAATTGTATTTATAGGTGGATTTGACCCTTGACCCTTCCAAAAATCGTAGCTGATAAGATTGAACCAGTCGACCTAGCACAATTTTGGAGAATAATTCACTAGGTCCCAAGCTAGGTTAGCCAAAGGTTAACTAATTCCTAAGTGAAAATATCCCAAAATTATACAGGTTTGACCTATTTGACTTAGCATAGCCAACTGATAAAATGGGATTTAGATGAGGAAAAGGAGGATAAAATTTAGCAAATGCCTAGAATGGGTACAACAAAGAAGAAAAACCTTAAGGGTAATGGTTTTAGGAGACAAGTATATAGATAACAAGTCTAAAAAGGGACAAAAATCTTGTGAAGCACCAATAGTCTACCCACCCCTTTCCTAGTGTACCCTTAAAGGCATCCACTTATAGAGATTGAGACTCGGTGGGTTCCTGCAAGATAAAAAGTGTCAATAATTGATAAAAGTTTAAAAATATTATGTGTATATATTCCCCACTCGAAGCTCATCATGTGTCACTAAATTGAAATAGGGGATGGTGCTTTAGGAAATATAACATGATAACACATAATTTTTATGCTAATTAAGATACAGTAAGGAGTGAATAAGATAAATAAAAAGATAAAATTGAAAAATGCATACCTTTACTTACCTCAGTGTTGTTATAAAAAGTAGACTGCAAGAGAAGTGAAGGTGTCCAATGTGAATAAGATTAGGTAAACCTATAGAAGTTAGTGCAAAAAATAGCTAAAAATAAAAAAAATAGAAAAGAGGCATATAGTAGTGGAAATTTTTTTCTACATCATCATTGTTCCATAACATTTTACAATTTGGAAAATGGATGAGTAAAAATAAAGAGGCAAAACAAAGAATCTGACAGATTAGATTTGAAAGATTAAGATTTTTGTAAAAAGTGATTTTGAATATGTTGAAATGAAAGTCATTTGGTATTTGGAAAATGTGCAATAACAATAAAATGACTAAGTATAAAGAACCAAAATGGATAAACAAGATGGTAAAAAAAAATTGTTTTTAAACCAAGTGAAAGATTAGGCACCAAATTAAAACAAGTAAAATCACACTAAATCACGTTGGGAATTGTGAAAATAATGTAATAAAGTGGAAAACATGAAAAAGAACACATGGTATAAAAATAAATCAATTAAGTCAATCAATCATATTAAGTCACATTGGGAAGCATAAGAGAAAAACAAAATTGGCAAATATTGGTCTTAAATTTATCACACTAAGTCAAGTTGGGAAGTATGAAAAATTCAAGAAATGATTGGATTCTTACATATAATTAGAAAATGAGAAGTTAAAATTGAAATATAAATATAGTGCATAAAACATACTAAATCAAGATGGTAAGCATGTCAATGACGTGTAACTTCATAATCGATCACATCTTATCTCATATTTGACACATGTAATTTTGATTGTGACTTGGATTATTGGAAAATTTTGTGAGGAAGGCCAGGTCCTATCTATGGTCTTACATTGAAAATCATAAATGGAACACCAATGAGGTGGAATTTAATGTGAAAATATGATAACAAAGGATGCTGGTAATAGGAATGTGAAATTATGGTAATTTGTGACGAAGGCTAGGTCCTATCCATGGTATTACAATACAACTCACAAATGGAATCCCAAGGGGAGTGATCAATGAAAAAAAAAATCAAGAGGAAATATAAGGAATTTAGGGAATGAAAAATTTAATGTAAAAATCATAACATAGGCATCTTATGAGAATACTTTAGGGGACAGGAGGCATACTAAGGACATGATAAGACATTGAGTGATTAGTGACCATCAATGTACAAAGGAAACACGTTTGTTATAGACACAAAGTTGTGTAGGAAAATAAGCATGCTACTAATATCTAATCATGAATTTAGATTAGTATAATAAAAGTAAAATGGACCTACCTTTCCATGACATGTTCCCTATTCCTCAGGACCCCTTACAGAGTCATCAATTTACTACAAAGATTTGATAATTACATGAGAAAGTAGGTAGCACTAAAAGATTTTTTTATTTTACTTTTCAAATCTACTAGCTTACCTCACCCTAATTGACCTTGGATATATCGTGAGGTCAACTATGGAGTTTGAGCTTCAACTAGAAGAAGGACATGTGCTTTGAATCATGTCTTTTAGTGTGATTTGACTTTTAAGAATTTTTAATGTTTTTACCTCTTATATCATTACCTTTTGTTAAATGATTTGTCTTTTAAATTTTTTTAAGGATTTTTAATATTCCTCCTCCATGTAGACTTGGAATGACCAAACATGAGAGATAGAATGATACAAACAAATGAGCTATAGGCTAAAGATAAAGGAAGCTAAGTAACCAAAGACAAGACTGACTAGGACTCTTAGGCCTAACAATGAACTAGCATGTGATCTCAAGTATCAACCATGTACATGCTTAGTTTGTGAAAAGGGAAGAAAAGGAAAGGGAGATTAAAAGTGAATAGGTGAAAAGAGATTATAATGAGATTAATTGTTTACTAACTAATCACATGGTAATAGGGAATGACTAAAAGGAATCAAGTTTCTATAACCAAGTCACAATGATAATTATCTATGAAAAATATAGATAAGAAATCAAACAATAAGGAAAATAAAAATAAGGGAGTTTTATAAAAGAAACTAAAGATCAAAAATACATAAATTGTGAATAATACATCTAGAAAAAAACATAAATGATAGTATAAGTAATATATAAAGTGCAAAATTAAGGTCACTATGTAAGATAAATAAGAATTTGACATAGTCTCAAATGATATAACAAATAGATAAAGATAGGATTTGAGCACACATCCAATCCAAATGAAAATGTAAAATTACCATGTATGTGCTCATAAATACTAATAAATTTGTCCACACATATTATCTAGAACATCAGATACATCTCTATAAAGTTGGATGCGAACTGATACTAATGTCTCATCAATCTTCAATGAAAACTAGGAAAATACTTCTTGTCTAATTTCCTCAATAAAAAAAGTAGGAATGCTCAATGGATCATGTTGAGGAGGGATATCAAGAAAAGGCTGCTCAGAATAATGCATGGGAGTAGACTCTATGGGAGATGTAAGAATCATCAGTGGGGAAGGATCCACAAGTGAGGGACTCACAAGTGGAGAAGGATCTATAGCTAAGGGAAGGTCCATGGGTGGAGAAAAATAAGGTGATGAAGAGACCAGAGGAGGTGATAGAACCACTGGAGGTGAAACCATGGGAGAAGAAAGGGAAGCCTTCTTATAGGAATAATCTATGAAAGGAATGCTATAAGGTCCAAGAATAGGTATAAGGTGATCTTTAAGGTGTTTCTAAAAGATGTGTCAATGATCAATGTGATGGGTGCCACATTGATACCAAAGATAATATACCTCTTTATACTTAGGAATATACTCAGGTAGTACCTTTGGGGGAGGTATGGCCTTGTTTGAGGATGAATAGGAAGAAAGATACAAAGTATCAATATATTATTTTAGCTTACAACAATGCATGGAAGAATAGTTATCTATGTCATGGAAGCAACAGATATGCCTATGAGTAGGCTTAGTATAAGTACTCATAAGATGAGGTATAACAAGAATGGAAGGATGGTGGGAAGGCTCATCAGCCTATTTGGTGGGTAACAGAGCCAGTTAAGGTAAAGGAATCAAACCAGCATCAAGAGAAGGGGATGGTGGGGAAATAATGACACTAAACTCAATGAAAGGGTCAATGGGATCATAAGTAGGGATATACTCAGTAACAAGAGAAAAAATGGGTTCAACTATAATATGACCAAAAATGGGATCAACTATAGTAGGAGTAGAAATGAACTCTAATTCAAGCTTGACTAAGGGAGGGGTGGAGTCTATAGAAGGTTAAATAAGGGTTACACACATCTCAGGGATAAGCAAACTATAGGTATTAGGGTACCTAGAAAATTAGTAAGGCCCAGTCATAGAACAATCCATGAGCATAATCATATAAGGTTCCTTGAAAACTAGGGATGTCTGCACCATCTCTACACTAAAATAAAGAGGAAAGATACTAAAATTAGGAACTATAAATGATGGAACACAAGAAGAATCACTAAAATACTAAAGTAAATAAGAATGATAATGGATAATCTCAGTATCACATGCTTAAACAAGACCACTTAAAAAAGGATCATCTAAGGAATAATCATCATTGTAGTCAGGGGTGTGAAGATCAATGATACACGTAAGGATGACTTTATCATATAATGAAGTGTGATGAATGGAATGTTGAGTCTTAGTCAAGATAATGAGAATATCATTATAAGGAGTTTTACGATAATGAGGCTATAATGAAGCAAGAATCTAAGAGATGAGATGAGGTGAGATATCAAAAGTTTTGATCTTTAGGTTGATCCCATTAGGCTCATCATCATAATAATCTAAGAGGTTAGAGGGATATTCCTAATTATTTCAATATGACTAATGTAACCTCGAGTGGAATTGATAGGAAAGTTTAATCATTGATATTCATAGAATGGAACACTAGGCAAAGCTTTAAGAGTAGGAATCTTGAAAACACCACAGTCTTGGAATTATTCAAAATTCCAAGGGTTAGTTTCACCTTAAATCCTATAGATGGTTCCATTATGAGGAAATATAACACATTGGTAAGCAGATGAAATAGTTTCTCTCATACAATGAGTCCATAGCCTATAAAATAGGATGTTATAATAAAGAAGTTAAATATCATCACCTTCACATGAATGGTGATAGGTGGGATGATAATGGGAAGACACACACAACCTAAATGAGGCATTTGCCTTCGATCATAGCCTTAGCATGTGATACATGTAGATTTGAGATTACATTCATAATATGTTAGGGTTTTGATAAAATCAAGAGAGGAAACATAGGTATCAAAACCCTCATCAATCAAGGCATGTTTGACTTGGATATCACCAATTTGGACACTAATGAATAGAGGAGGATCATCTGTACAAAGAATAATCTAATTGGAAATCATAGAAGTGATGGAAAATTTTAAGGAAAGAGAAGTATCCATTATTTTATCAACATGGATGGACATATCTTCACATTATTTCAGTATGTTATCTTTAGATCCAGATAAGGTTGCTTCACATCCTGCTAGGGGAGGATGAGGGATGTTCATTTTGAATAAGATTTGCATTATATATATTTTATGATGCAGAGAGTTACTCATAAGTTAATATAATGGAATTTGGAATGGGAGATTAGTGAGTTCCATGATGGTATCCCACTCATCATAACCCATAAGGATATTATTATAAATATGTGCATAGTGATTAATAAGGTCCTTAGAAGGAGGAGCTGAAGTGCATTAGAATTTGTGTTGATAAGAAGGAGAAGGTTTAGAACAAAGTTTTAAATTATGTTGTAAAGATGAATCAGTTAGTTTAGGTTGGTGTTGAGAATTGGTAGAAGAAGTGTTAATAGAAACTTGATTGGCATTGGTGTGAACTAAAGAAGATGATTGGATGGTAGAAATAGAATGGGAAGTATTATCCAAGGGAGGAGTTAGAAGTGTTTCATCAAAGGTTATAAATTCATCTTGCCCCAACTCTTTTAAGTGAGCTAGAGAAGAATCCTAGATAACATGAAATGTGCAAGACAATGGAGGAGTGTAGATAGGTTAAGGATCAATAAAAGTAACCACCCTTTGCATATTAGTCATATTAATCACATTCTCTTCAAGAGTAGGGTCAACAAGACTTTCGACACTGTTAGTGGAAGGGGTGGGCTTGTCTTGGGTATCTTTATTAGGTTGATGATTAAGAAGAGGGTCTTTATAGATAGCCAAATCATCATTAGCTTTATTCAAGGATTGATATTTATTATGAGTTTCATGGGCCTTAAAATCAACATAATAGGCTTGTTGACATTTTTGAATGATATAATCATGATCAAAATTAGGACCAAGAAGAAAATCAATAGCTAAATTATGAAGCTACCTACAGGTGTCATGAGAATTACCCCAACTAGAATGAAACCAACAAAGCTTGTTAGGACCATTACAGGATTTAATAGGATGAGTGGGATCAAGTTCTCATGGTAGAGGCCTAAGTAGATGCTTAAGTAATTTAGCTAATGATATGGGTTTATAAACATTGATTTTATTAGGTGAAGATAAATGAGGATTGGTATATTGTTGAGAAAAGGGAGTTGGTTCCAAATATTGGTTAGGAATAATAGCTTGAATAGTGTGAATGGTATCATAAGAGTCCATGGCACCATCATTGATAGTATTATGATTCTTTTTCTTAAGTAAGAGATGAGGACCCACAGAAGGTTGGAGTGGCACAAATTGATTCATAAGAAAATCTTGATGTTTAGCTTGGTCAATAGCTCCTCCAAAGTACATGGAGAGAGAGTGTGGACCTGATATTATAATTTAGAAAAAAGAGCATTGGTAAAGAGATGGAAATGGTTATCATTCGCCATGTTATGTTCACATTTGTTAGATAATGTTTTCCATCTTTTAATAAAATCTTGGGTAGTTTTGTTTTCAAGTTGATTACAATTTATGAAGTGGGCTAAAGTGTTTTTGGGAAGATCACTAGTTTGGAACTCTTTAATTAAATCATTCACTAAATCTTCCAAACTAGTAATAAAATGATTTTTAAGTTGGTTTTAACAATCTAAAACATCACCCATGAGGATTTTGGCTAAGAGCTTGGTAGCGTCAAAGGTATTCAATTTGACCCAATCCTTATAAAGATTTTTGAATGGTTTAAGATGAAGGGTAGGATCATTTGATCCATTATAATAAATGGTAGGGGTGATACCTCCTATATTAATATTATCAATTTGAGTGGCAAGAGGTTAATTTTGAATATGCTTAATGGTTTTGTTGACCAAAGAGGTTGAGGGATGAGATTGCCTTTAGAATGTTCAAGAGGAGGAGAGGGAACATTTTGATTATGTGTGCCCCAGGTCATTGGTTGTGGATGATTTTGAAGATGGAGAAGGTGATTTTTGTTTCTCATCATTTGATTTATATTATGAGCTTGAAAAGTATTCATTTGATTTAGTGTTTGTAATAGGATTTGGTGGGTTTGATTAGCATTTTTAGCATTATTTGAAGTATTAGATTTGGTATTACTAGCTTGGTTACCACTATGAGAGGAACTATGAGAATGTGAGGCACTAGTAGACAAATTTTCTTGTGTGGAAAAATATGGACTAATGAAGGGAAACAACTAGAAGCATGATTACCTTGGGTAGAAAATGATGCACTAGTATAAGGATTTAAGGATAGTGGATCTTAAAAGAGGCCCACTAGATGTAGAACCTACCATATTAGTGGAGATATTAGGCATGGAGGTAGAAGAATTTAAAGAAGAAGAGCTCATGGTATGAGAAGGGGTCATAATCAAGGGAAGAGGCTGAGAATAAAAGAAAGTGGTAGCCCCAAATCCATTTGAGAATGTGGGAGTAGGTGAATGAGTCTCTTTAGATTGACCACTAATCATGAGATGGTAAATGATAGAGGGAAATTTTCCTCTATGTTGAGGAAATTTGAAGATAAAGAAAAAAAATTCAAGGGTCTACTCTAATTTGGTTGATCTTATAGGGATAAGAGAGGATTATGTTGTGAAGAGGAATGAGGAGGGGTCCCATAGTTCATTGTGCAAGTGGCTATGTGAACATTACTCTCATTCAAGAGAGGATTCCTACTCTGTGTATAGGAGACCCTATGAGGATTGGTAACAATCATCATGTATATTGAATTCAGCTCGGTATTATCTTCAAATATAAAATTCATGATGAAGGAGAAATACTAAACCAGGCAAAAGAGATGAAAAATCAAGGAAATAGGAAGTGCAAAAAACTATACAAAATTGAATGGGTTGACCTAGCAAAGGAAATAGGGCTTGTAAACTATACAAGGTTGATTGGGTTGACCTAGCACAGTATACAGAGGTTGAAAGGTGTACAAGTTGACTGGGTTAACTTAGCATAGTAAATAAGGAAAAATTGATAGTCTATAAGAGACTGTGTTGATAGAAATGACTATGCACTAAAACAAAAATAATTTTTCAAGTATTTTGAAAATTAAGAACTGTTGCTAAACACACAAGCAATGAGATCAATGAGGTTGATCCAATTGAGGCACACAACACAAAACCTTGCATAAACATTAGCTAATGCAAATTTTTGCAATACAACACATAATTGAGCAAAGAGAAAGAAATCAACTTGGAAAGTAAAAGCTAATCAAGTGGTCAACCTGAATGTTGTTAGATTATTAGAATATGATTTTAGATATGATAGGAAGTTGGTTGTAAGCGAGGAACTAGAAAGTAATCTAAGGATAGTTTCAGGACATTTGGGTTGAAATGGATATGTATTGGTAATGATACAAACTTGGTATTGGGTCCTACCCCCTTACTTCACACACTATAGTGATAAGGGTGTTGGGTGCTTAGCCAAAATATACCATTAACCATGTGTTTATACTTGGTCATAAAACCAGGTTAGCTTCCCTCTTGGTGATGAAATCTGAGTAGGTTGGCCTTGGGTAGAAATTGTTAAAATGCTTATTAATATTTCATGATTTGGTCATGTGTGCATAAAAGATAAAATAGTAAAACTACATGGTAAATTTAAAACCACCTAATTGGATTATGTGATCTATTTTAGGCATGTAATCAAAATAAAATGAAAGTTTGAACTAATTACTAACATATAAGAGTTAATTCTAACTTTGAAACATAGTATAGTGTCAATTTAGTTGATAGTGTATGTAGATAATAAATAATAGGGTCGATAGGGTCACCCATGTACTATGGAACCAAAAATTCTGAAAGTGAACTATATTGATAGAGTTGACCTAGCTTTCTAAATTGCACACAGAATACAAAACTACGTCGACAAGGTTGACCTAGTTGACTGTACAAGGGTAGTTTTAAAGACTACAAATTTTGAAAAATAAAACTATAAGGAAAGAGAAAAATATATAAAGTTACCTTGATGGTTTGGAAGATGCAAAGAAGTGAGATTATTATTGAATAACCTTCCTAAATGCTTGAAAATCCTACTAACTATGTCGACTAGGTTAACCAAGCTTTGTAAAAACCTATTGTTAAGTGCCTGAAATGTATAGGGTCAACTGGGTCAACCTAGTAGTCTAAATTTGATGCCTAAAAGTGTACATGGTCAACTAGGTTGATGTAGTAGTCTGAATTGGATTTTGGAAAACTTGCACGAATAGAATATAGTTTTTTGATGTGACTGTGTGTCAAACTTGCACACAAAAGTTATTTTTATGTCAAAACAGTCAACATAGCATCATAAATATATGAAAAATAAAATGATGAAATGATGAAAATAAGTGAAACAAATCCTATAAGGGTTATATTGGCATTGGGTTCACCAAAATATATGTAATTAGAAATTCATCATGTCTATAAATCAATCCTAACTCAAAAAAGATAGTTCATATCATACACTTCTGATTGGGGATACATTTTTTAAATGAGAGCATGACCAATATGGGGATCCACTAGACCTGATTAGGGGATCTATTACCATAATACACCATGCTAAGGAGGTTTCCAAAGCCTCCATTCTAACACAATCATGCAATAATCCTAAGAGGGTCCTAATTTTTGATATTTCACCTATACTAATAAAAAGTAAAGTAAATCTAATCCAGTGCTCACTAAATATTATGTCACAAAAAGGTAGTTTGAAATAATAAAACTAAACATGCATAGAAGACATATACTCACATCAATGTATATGGAATCTTAATGCATGGAAAAGAAGCAAAAATGTATATCTATCTACTCTTACAAAGGAGAAATAAAGTTAGGAATACTTACCTTTGAAGATGAACCCACCAAGATTTAACCTCTCCCTTGGTCAAGGTGATTCATAACAGGTTGTGGTGGTATGTAAGAATGATAAATACATATCAACTCTAGGCTACGCAGCTTAAAAATGCATCCAAAAGACTTATCCACTAGACAAGATATGTATCTCCAAAGGAAGTATGAAACCCTAAGCTTTACTTCTCAACTAGAATGGTCAATAAGCATATGTTCATTCTCTCTTACTTATTATTTTATTTATTATTAATAAATGATGGAAATTAACTTGTATTTATAGGTGGATTTGACCCTTGATGCTTCCAAAAATCTCAGTCGATAGGGTTAACCCAGTCAACCTAGCACAATCTTGGAGAATAATTCACTAGGTCCTGAGCTAGGTTGGTCAAAGGCTAACCTAATTCCTAAGTGAAAATATCTTGAAACTATACAGGGTTGACCTAGTCAACCTAGCACAGTTGACTAACAAAATGGGATTTAGGTGAGGAAAAGGAAGATTAAATGTAACAAATACTTAGAATGGGTACAATATATAAGAATAATTTTAAGGTTAATGGTTTTATAAGATAAGTGTATAGATAGTCAGTGGTAAAAGGGACAACAAAACTATGAATCACCAATGGTTTGCCCACCCCTTTCCTAGTACACCCCTTAAGGTGTGCACTTAGAGATATTGAGACTCAGTGGGTTCTTGAAAGATACAAAGTGTTAGTAATTGATAAAAAATTTAAAATATTATGTGTAAACATAGTGCTTCAAAAACTATCCATTGACTAAAATGATCCAATCCATAAAGGAGTGAACTTATCATGTTGTCCTTTCTTTTCATGTGTTTTATCCCATAAAATCACTAAGTCTAAAATCTTAAAGTCTTTAATCTTGGATATTTTTTCAAACCATATTTTGATAATATCATGATGTTTATTGAATTTGTGCAGTGCTTCAATTTTTTCATCCTCCATCTGGTCTATGTCAAGTAGTCTAGATTGTATTCTTTCATCTTCCCCCATGTAACCTTGTTTGAACTGGTGCATTGGTATTTTAAGAATAATGAGAAAGATTGGTTGTTTCCCATACACTATAAGAAAAGGTGAAGTCTTAAAGGATTGATTATGCCTTGTTCTATCTACCCATAGTGCATATTTCAATAAGATATGTCATTCTCTTGGTTTATCTTGGGCTGATTTCTTAATGGCATCCATCATATTTTTGTTGGTAGACTTAGCTACTCCATTACCTTGTGGATAGTAGTTTGAAGAGAACTTGATGGTGATTTTATTATCATAATCCCATTCTCTAAACTCAATGGAATAAAATATTGGACCATTATTAGAAACTAAGGAAATGGGAGTGCCAAACTTAGTCAATGTGTTTTCTTTTGGAAACTCGATGACATCAATTGCTCTATAATTATTGGTAGTTATATCTTCTATCCATCTAGTACAATAGTCATTAGCTATGAGGATAAACTTATACCATGATAAAGAGTTTGGGTTTATCACCCCAATGAAATCAAATCCCTATTAGGCAAAGGGGCATCTTTCAATGGCTAGCTACAAAGGCATGGTTGCATTTACCTCCATTTTTTCCAAACACTTGACACTCATGGTAGGTCCTAACATGGTTATGTGAATATTTGAAGATTGTATTCCAATAGTATCCTATCCTCAAAAAAAATTTAGTTGTTGTGTTACTTGAGGTATTCCCATTGCATATATTCTAATGTAAATTATCCAAGATATCCACATCTTCCTCTTTTGAAATAGATCTCAGATAGATGCATTCATAATTATTTATATATAATATTCCCTTCTTAATAATATAATAAGTTAATTTGAGTCTAAGTTCTCATCTCTACTCTTTATTTTACTCCAAGGGGCATGTAATTGTAATCAAATAATAGATTATTTGAGTGTACCACTCACTACCAATCACTTGAGTCTTATTAATTTGTCTAATATTAATTTATGGATCTACCTCAATCATCAATTTGATGATATCCTAACCTCTCACCATCTTGGTTGCCCCAATTTCAAATTCAAACTCTTGGAGTTTGGCCATCTTTTTTCTGCTTATTTCACCCAATTCATTATGGCCAAGAGTAGCTTGATAGTTGGCTCTATAATGATGGTGAATGCATTGTTTCTCATAATATAATGCTTAAATTTCTTCACAGCTTTGATCAAGGTATATATGTGTTTGTCTATCATAGATTATTTCAACTCTACATCCTTTAGATTGGTGCTCATGAAGGCAATTGGTGATCATTTTCATCAACCTTTTATGTTAGTATATCAGCTATAGTATGTTGTGAAGTGAATGAATAAAGATAGAGATGTTTATTAAAGTTTGGGTTGATTAGAATTGGATATTGAGTAATGGATGTTTTGATGTCTTGAAAAGACATCTTATCCTCTATTATCTATTATATCTTAACATTTTATTTTAGCATGGTGTTCAATCATTTGATAATATTTGTAAATCCAAAAATGAATTTTTGCACAAAGTTTATCTTACCAAAGAAGGACATAAGCTCCTTCTTATTGTTAGGAAGTGTCAACTTGGAAATGTTTTGAAATTGATCTAGATAAATAAATATCCCATACTTAGTGATGGCATGGCATATAGTCTTCCCTTTAATAACTCTAAAGATTCTTTTCTCTGAATTAAGTAACACTCTATACCTTTTACATTTGTCAAACTCTTTTTGTAGATGATCTGCATGATCGGCTTTTCCTTTTGAATATACTATCAAGTCATCCATGTATATGATTATACATTTACCAATGAATCCCTAGAAAGTAAATTCCATGGCTCTTTGGAAGGTATCTCCTAAATTTATTAGTAAAAATGGCATCCTTTTATATGTATAAGTTCCTCACTTAGTGGTAAAAGTGGTCTTCATCCTGTCTTTTACTTTCACTAGAACTTGATTGTAGCATGAGAATCCATCCAGTAAGGACATCATCTTAGACCCACTTATCATCTGAATAACCTCATCCAATGAAGGAATGGGATAATTATATTTTTTTAATGCCTCATTTAGGTTCCTAAAGTCTACATAGAGTATGATTTCTCCATTCGTATTCCTAACTATTACTAGACTGGATACCCAGGTCGAATGTCTAATTGGAAAAACAATCTTAGCATCCAATAGCTTTTATACTTACATTTGAATTAAAGATTCCAAATTTGGATTTATTATCCTCTATCTATTATTGAAAGTATTATGATCTAGATTTAATGGAATAGTATGTGTGATGACCTTAGGATTAAAGACTTTCAAGTCTTCATATATTCGGGCTATCACTTCCTTGTACTCAGACAATAGTTTTTTCAATTTTTATTTCTCACTTTCAATGCAGTTGAATCTAATATTCACATACTAATGGGTGTTGACTAGTGCCCATATTCTCTTTGATGAAATTAGACTCAGTTGATTTAGACTAATTTTATTTCTAATCTTAGGTATTTACATCAAAAGTTCACTCGAAAGAAACCATTCCTAGAGGGATGTCATTCTCCTTTAGTTGTAGGACATGATCTTCTCCCATGTATTTAATGTGCATGGGATCCAAATATTTCTCATTTATCAACTAAGATTCGAAGGTCCTAGAACTACTCATGAATTAGATAATTTATTGATCATCCTTGAACACTTGGAAATTATCTATAACAAAGGGATAAAGAATCAGCTCCATAAAGAATCTCTATATTCTAGATTTCTAAATTAGTTTCAGATTAGCATTTTAAGTTGTCAATGATTCTATTGTCTAATTTTATTCTCTTAGGATGGATTTGATTTGAATCCTTAAAAGGGTTTGATGAGGTCCCATGCTCAATGTTTATGCTTCTCTAAGTAGGTAAGCTTACATTGATACTTGTTTTTTATTTAGGTAATAACCAGTTCTGAGTCACTAAAGATCTATAGCTACTTGACATTGTGCTTTAGTGAAAATTAAATACCAAATATTATATCTTCATACTTAGATCTATTATTGGTGAAATGAAACTACAACCTATAAGTAGTAAGGTACTTCTTATCATCTAGGTTTGTCAAGGATACGCTGACACCAGAACCTTATTTTGACCTAGTTCTATCAAAATAGAGAGTCTATAATTGAGAAAGACCTTAAAATTCTTGTTCATGAATCCCCTACTTGGTATTAAATATGTATAATACTACATGTGGATATGTGAATTCAACCTTATCATTATGTATGTTGTATTTGGTAATCAATTACTTCATCTTTGGTTCCTTGTCCACTTAAATCTAACTGGCTACTCTTTTCCAGAGAAACTAAAAGAGTTTAAAAAACTATCACCCAAGGTCAAATCTATAAATCATTATCGTAGTAAAAATCATTGATGCATTTCTCAAATAATATCTCAGTATATTATACACAAATAGATCATACAATGATAAATCATCTATATCTTCAAATATTCATCAAATATGATGAATGATCTTTACATATATAGGTAAAGAAGATCAACCCTAACTAAGATATCAAGCTAAGTGATCAATCATAACTATGAGATCAAGCTAAGACATTAAACCTATAACTAAGAGATAAATATTCCTAAAGGATAGAGATAACTATAAAATATCCCCATAATATATAAGAGATAAATATATAACATCTCATAATATCTAAAAAAAGATAAATGAAATATCCACATATAAGTGGGTGGTAATAACTAAAATGCGTACATGAATATGAGCTAAGATAAATAACCTAGTATAACACCCCCCTCAAGTGAAGCTAGGGTCTAAAAATAGAGTGGCATATCCATAGTCTGAGTCTTGACAACAAGGTCTAATCAAGTACTCATGTAAAATATATCTATGAAACAATCTCTCACAAAGTGGAGAAAGGGAGAAAACTCGTAGGAAAATAAAACTCCCCCTAGAAAAAGAGAAAAGAAGGAAAGAAATAGGTCTTGGAAATAAGTATTGATGAGGTATCCATACAAAAAAATGGTGTAGTGGAAGACAAGTATGCCATGGACACCAATCCATCTTGTCATAATACATATATATCGAGTCGATGTAACCACCAAGATAAAGTATGAACGGTGCTAAATACAAGGATCACTTAATATGAGCATTGCACTTTATAATAATAGGTATAATGATGAACTCATGAATTATTACATGAACACCCTCCTTCAATGTTGAATTGGGAGAAGATGGTAATGAAAGTCTCAAAATAAGTGGATTAAATATGGTGAAAAATGAGCATAAAGACTAGCGGGGATACTATACTAGTGTCACTACACAAAAAGTCACAAAAAATTCCATTGAGACATAAAAATCCTCATGGGTTCTGACAAACAAAGTGATTGAATAAGATACCGATATATAAATAATGAATCTAAAAAAATTGTCCTGATGGTGATGGGTGAGACTGGCAATGTAAATAGTAAACAAGGTGCAAATATTAAGGTACACACGCACAAAAGTAAACTAGGCTATAAAATCAAACCCCCCATGGCACTTTATAATTTAGTGTGAGTACTATATATCCAAAAAAATATTAAATAAAAATAGTGAAGACATTGTATACACAAGAATATCTCCAAACAAGGAGACTGATAACTTGTCGAAGGAGTCATCACAAATCATGAGAGTTGCTCCAAAAATAAGGGAGAAATATACACCAAAAACATAAGTGACATAAAAAAAATACTCAAATAATGCAAGATGTTACGTTCTACCAAAAAATGCATCTACAAATGTATAGATAAATGAGCATGAGTGCAATAAAACATTTTTTTCATGGGATTTGATCACCTGTCAGATTAGACCTCACCCTACGATCTTCAACAAGTATAAATCACATGCAAAATGAGATGTTAGTGTCAAATGATAATACATCCATGATAGAGTGTAATCAAGAGGGCAAAATCAACGAAGAAGAAAGTTTATTTGCTTGTGAGGGGGTTTGACCACTTTCCAAACTGAGCCTCACCCTCTAGTCTTTGATAAATGAGATCAAAAAAAGGTATATGGCCACGAAATAAACAAATACAATATCTCTTTATGTCTCTAAAATATAAATTATTATCTTTAATAAAAACTAAACAAAAAATCATCCAAAGATATTGTTTTATTAAAAAAAATTAAAAAGTCCCTTTAAAAATCTCTCCACAAAGATTTTTTTTAAGTAAATAGTACCAAATTCAATAAACCTAAAATAAAATTTAAAATTCATAATAAAATTTTAAATTTTAAAATATTTTAAAAATATGAAAACAAGGGACACAAAACCCAGAAATTATTTTGAGTGATCATTTACATTTTTCTTATAATTAAAGAAATAAAAATCATATTTTTCAGAATATTACTTCGTAGTAAAAATATAATAAATTTTACTATTCTTAATAAAATAAAATTAAAATAAAATGTTATGAAAATTAGAAAACAAGTTTCACAAAACCCAGAAAACCTTATGAGTGGTCTTTAATAGTTGCCTCATAATCTGAGAAAGAATGGTCATTTTTAATGGAAAATAAATTTATAAAAAACCTACAGATCTTGCCTATGATATCCAATTGGGATGAAATTGGAGGTGATTATGTCCTTATTAGATAATATATATGAATTTATGAGATTTTATTTACTCCTACAATCTCCAAAATTTAACTATAATAAAAAACAAAAAAAATGAAGTCCTCCCAAAAACTAGAATTTCTTGTGTACCTTTCTGATTCTCACAACCATCCAAAGAGGATGCAAGAGAAGATCATACTTAGTAAGAAAAGAGAATAACAAATGTTAAGAAAGGATAAGATAAATATCTAAGTAATTACTATTGGATACCACTCTGATACCATGAAATAGTTTTAAAAACTCTCATCCATGGTTAAATCTACATACCATTACTATAGTAAAAGTCATTGATGCATTGCTCATATAATATCTTAATATACTATACACAAATAGATCATACAATATGAAATCATCTATATATCTAAATCTTCATCAAATACAATGAATAAGCCTTACATATTTAGGTAAGGCAAATCAATCTTAACTAAGAGATCAAGCTAAGTGATCAATCATAGCTAAAAGATCAAACATAAGACTAAGAGTTAATTATCCCTAAAGGATAGAGACAACTATAGAATATATCCATAATATCTAAGAGATAAATATATAATATCTCATAATATTTAAAATAACATAAATAAAATATCCACACATAAGTGGGTAGGAATAACTAAATACCTACGTAAATATGAGATAAGGTAAATAACCTACTCTAACAATAATAATAGGTGTGAAAAATTGGTGGTCATGTATCTATTGATTATCTTAGACCAATCATGGCTTAAAAATAAAACATAATCTTCTATAATTTCAATGACTATAATATCTATATATTATTATACACATGGCTCTAATACCATATGGATGTGCACATTTGTTAATTCTCCAACACATGGAACAAAATATTTATCTAATTATATGGCCACCCTCTTTGATTTATCTAGAATCAAACCTAACTTCTTGTAGATAGTTGTCTACATCACATTGGATGATGCACCTGAGTCAACCAAATAGTTGTACACATTCTTTCTAAACATTTATACCATCAGTATAAATTAGCATACTTCAAGTTTATCTTTAAATATCATCACATTTGCATGCACATCTTTAGATTTTTCTGATGTAGAGGATCTTCCAGTTAGAGCTTGAGCAATAACTCCCTTTGTTTAGTGATCTAAGCTAGTTCATATAGGGTGATATTGGCTTTGATCTTCTTTATGTCCTTAATAATGTTGTACATAGCTCTTCTTTATAGTTATATACTCTATAAGTACTCATCTCTCCTAAGGGAAGTGGATTTTTATTAGCCCAAGAATCTAGTGGAGTAGTAACATTATTATTCAAAAGGTTTAACTAATAATAAGTTTCTTGCTCTTCAGATTGTAATAGTTCATCTGGAATGATTGGAATGCATGGATCTCATTTATATTATCCTCTATCTTATTCTCATCCTCTTCAAAAAATGAGGGGTCATAGATTTTGAAAACTATTTTTGTACTAGAATCTCCTAGATCAACAGAGGAAGATAGTTCTATTTTATGTACAAAACCTTCTTTCCTATCCATCCACTTTTCAAAGATATCTAAGACTGTGTAGAATTTGATGCAGTCTAACTCACTATGTTGTGTAGTGTTATGAACTTAGACCTAATTTGGAAGGGTTACTTCCATGAATTTGATCTTTGGCATCCTATTAGGTGTTTATTGTTTTATATTATTCCTAGACCTATTAAAAGGTATGTTGCACCTCTAGAATCCAAATCTTTGATTGGTATTATATCCTCTAGTGTTATCCATGCGTTTATGCATGTTCATAAACTTATTGCTTAATTTTTATACCATCCTTTGGATTGATTACATTTATGTTTTTGTGGAATTATAATTAGTACCATGTGTAGTAGTATTGACTGGTATCAGGGACTAGTTATGGTTTTGTTGGTTAGGCACTTAATTTTTTAGGAACCCAAGATGTTGATTGGGTAGAGCATGGGTTAAAGGCAACAAATTATACACATGGTTTTATTTTTGGGCCACAACATTCTGATTTACATTTAGAATTGGGATAAAATCCAAAAATATAAGACCAAGACTGAGTGGGGCCATTGAATGTAGCTTAAATTTCAATTTTTTATCTATACATATGGCTTTAGTGTAAGCCAAAGGTAGTGAGTCAATACCAACAACTCTACATAGAAAGATAATAGTCATATGGTCTAGGGAATTATTCTACATCTCAAGGGTCAATGCCTCATTAGGTTTATAGGTAGTCACAAGTCTACTATACATCTTATGGAATCTAGAATTGAAGGCTCGAATTGGCTCATTTAGATCTTTCCTCATGCTTATAGAGTGTTGATAAACATCACTTGCACTGATGACCAAGCCAAACTATGCCAAAAATGTGTTTTGACATTCTTATCAAGAAGTAATTGAACCTTATGGAACATTGAGAAACCAATCATAGGCTACACCTTGTAATGTGAAGGGAAATAATCTGCATGCCATGTCTTCATAGGTTACATTCAATATCCTAAAACAATTTTAAAGTCTTTAATATGTTCTTTAGTAATCCTTACTCTTAAGGGAGAAAAGGAAGATATTTGCCAGGGTTTTTAGGTAGGTCATGGACATTGATGGTAGAGCCAATTAGCTAGGTTAGAGTCACAATATGGGGTAGGGCCATTGGGAATAGTGAAAGATCGAGTTATCTACCTAGAGATAATGATTGATCTCAAGGTCCTTTCCTAATTCCCTTATCAAACCTAACTTTTTTATGAATTTTTAAAGGCATATAAAGTTAGTGTCTGTGATTGTAGATAATATTTTATGATTATATAGAACTTTAGTCTTGTATAATTGCTAAACTTAGACCTTGGTTTTTCCTCTCAATTTTATACATTTCCTACTTCTACAAGCCTTGTATTTGTTTTATCCTTATGCCTCTTGACCTATATCTCTTAATCTTATTGATCTTATATTGATGACCTAAGTCTTCTATCTTGACCAGAATGCTTAAAATACACTTATCTTCCATTCTCTACAAGTTTTAAACTTATACATGCTCTCTAGAAAATAATGTTTAGGTTAGATAGTAGTATAGATGCTATTATCATGTCTCGATATAAGTGTTCAGTATCTTAAAGTCATCTAATTTGCAAATAAAACATATCCTAATGGTCAACCTAAGTGATTTAATGTGATTTATCAATCTAAAGGGATTGATATAAATACAAGATCAACCATCATTCATTACTCACCTATGAATAACTAGAAATTAGATAAAAGAGCATTCAATTAAAAAAAGCTTCCATATTTATTCCTATTTCCATACTAGTCATAGGAACTACACATCTAAATGTCTAAATTACTAAAAGAGTAGCCCACAAAATAGATTTTCCAAGTTACAAGCTAGGTCATTATTGTAATTTATTTACACACATTATATGATTCACACACAAGCCAACATGTAGGGGAGAACTACATCAGTCTAAGGCACTCTTCAGAGTATTGGCTATATAAGTATCATCCTTTGATAGTGGGGTCAATTGGGTTAGCTCGACACCATGTGCCCATTAACCTATTTTTCTCCAAGGTCACATTGAAGATGGAAAAAGAGTATTTTTCCCTTTCACAAGTAGCAACTATCCATAACCTAGATTTGAATGCACTAGACTAAAAGAAAAGTATAACCCAAAATCATCCAGGTGATTGTATCCTATTTCAATAGATATTCCATACAAAACTCTAACATAGAACCTAGATAGTAACATCGATACAACCATCCCAGGCTGATGTTAATGTATAAAGAGCTAGAAGTCTTAGATCTAGAATCTACTTCCCACCTGCTTTCAGTCTATTCAAGATCTAAAATTTTATTAGCATCAAAATATGCTAATTACTTCATTTATTTGTCATTTATATATTTAGAATAGTTATAATTTATACATTTAGACTATCTTAGCATAATAAATTTAATGTATGCTTATATCTAAGTTTAATTAGCCTTCTATAGATCTGATTATCATCCTTGTGCCATTTCATTTCTATATACCCCTTTAATACAATCTAGATAACACCAACCTATTTCTCATTTTAGGGTTAAACATTTGGTGAACCTAAACTATGTGAATGAAAAAACATTTTGATATAGGGTTTCCAATCCTCTTAGGGTTTCAACTAGTTGTGGTTAATTTTTAAATCTGAAACTTTACCTTGTGGTTTTACCCTCATCTGGTCACAAGGGCTTTGTGTGTTTATGCTTACAAGTGGATTATTATTTGATTCATGTATTTCAGCTTCCAAATAGGTTCATCTCAAAATTACTTAGATGTATTTTCTACTCATATTTTTATATCTAAAAAAACTCTTTTTGTTTGCTAAAATTTGATACGATATTTTTTATTTTTATAATTTACTATTTTTAATTAATATTTGCATACAAGGAGAATGGTGTATTTATATTGAAATTAATTTATAGATTTCATCAAAACTAATATTTTATTTAAAAATATCTCTTTTCTTTGAAAAATATTCATTATTTATTGCAATTGTTGATTCTTTATTTGGAATATTCTAAGGCTTGCCTATGAAGCATTTAAAATTATTTGGCCTATTTATGATTCATATTAAATAAAAATTCAAATTACTCAAAGGTTTTTCATAAATATGTTGATATAGATAAAAACATCTTTCAGTTTGCCAAAATATTGTCTGAATTTTCCAAATTTAAAAATTTACTATTTTTAGTAAATTTGTATCTACAGGCTATACATCTAATTTTGTTTCCATATTTTATGGGTTCATCTCATTTCCCATTTTAACAAAAAAATCTCTCATATTTTCAAAAAACTCAACCAATAACTTGAAATTACTATATCCTTACTATCATGGTTGAGTACTCCTTAGAATTTGTAAGCCTTTCTTACCCTATCCTCATATCAATTTTCAAAACATTTCAAATGGATACAAAGAGGATCCTTCATCCTCCTAACCCTAAGGAGGGTTATAACTCTCATATCTCTAACTAGGTCTATGATATCACTTATCCAAGGGATAAGGTGGCCAAACCTATAGTTTCAAATGAAGATAATCAATCTTGAATACCTAGGATTTGTGCTTGTGAAAACCTAAAGGAAAAAATCAGTGCCATAACCAAACTAATTCACGAGTTACAAAATTAAAATCAGTCTGTAAATTCAAAGATTACTTTATTACAAAATTAGATTTCATATATAAAGAACCCATAATATGATACTATGAACCATGTGTATTTATCTTTGTATACCAATTATGTACCTAATAAAAAATAATATTGGAAGACAAAACCAAATTCACCTAATAACAATGATTCTACAAGTGAAAAAAAGCCTACGAAGAGGTCAAGTGAGATTCTAAGGGAGATTCTTAGAAATGATTTGATCAAATTACCTCCTATGCATCATATACAAAAATCCAAATAATACTATGCATATCATAGAATGCATGGTCAACGTACTTTTTTTTTTTTTCATTAAAAATAAAGATACAAAACATTATTCTCCCAAATCAAAGATCCTCCAAAAATGGGTACAAAAAGATCCTCCAAAATAAAAGGAGAAACCTTTACCAAATCCACCTCAAGATTAAAATGATACATCATTGAAGGTGGATGAGCCTTAACATGATGTGCGATTTTCCAATGTTCCACATTCTCTAAAAGACATACCATAAATTCTAAGGAATGATCCAAAGCAAAAAAATTTGAAAAAATAATCCCAAATGGTAATGTTACAGAATCATCAAAATACATATTTCTATAATGAGCAAGACAAGATGTGCAAAGTTTTTCCAATTTACATCCCACCTGTTACTAATGATGAAAACAAACAAGAAATATCCATTTCTAAGAAACAATATCCAACCTATGGTGTGGTTGGTTTTTCATACATAGATACTCAAATTGCCAAACCATTTATTCAAAAGTCATTTATTTAAAATAAAATACCACTATCCTTGATGTTACCCTCCAATATTGGTTATGTATTTGATCATAATTATGTTACACATTAGATTGGCCCTTATAATCATTGATGTAATCAAATTGATTCTATGTTCTTTAATGCTACATCTACCTAGACATGTCCCTTCTATATGCTAAATGGTTACATTCACAGAGTATACAGTTGTCTTATCCTTTTAAGGTGAGGTAACTAACAGTTCCTATCTTTCCCTCACCTCAAACAAGACATATTAGTGGGGGCATGTCATAGAGACATGTTCTCCACACTTGACACAATTTTGAGATTCAATGGGGGCATGTCATATGTACATGGTTTCCACACATTCATAGTTTTTAGATTACAGTGGGGGCATGTTTTGGAAGCATGTTCCCCACACATATTTAATATTCAACAACTCCAATTTAAAATTGAGTAATGTTTTGTAAACATGTCCTCCACATTGGTACTTATATCAGTTTTCATATTTATCCATGTATAGTGGGGTCATACTTTGGAAGCATGTTATCCATACTTACATAGTTATCCAAATTGGCCAAAGCACATAGTTATATGATTCATATTCATAGTTGTGATAGACTTTTATACACTGGTATTATTTTTATACATAGTTTCAACATGAGACATATATAAGGTACATATAATATGCAACATGTGCCTAATATTACAAAATCTAAATTAGTTTTAGATTCTAAAACTCTTTTATGGATTGTTACCATATCACAAAAAAATCCATACTAATACCCCATAGACTTTTATGTACTTTTATTAAGACAATCTACTACAATAGTTTTTTCACCTTTTGGTATGATTGAGGTGATCAAATCACATAATATTTACATGTTTTCAATTTAAACTTGATCATCCAGCCTCAACATGTTATAAGTATCATTGGGTTGCATAGTTGAGCTAACCTTAACTGCTGGTGGTAACTCACTTTTGTTCTAAAGTTAGGGGGTCTCTCTCTCTCTCTCTCTCTCTCTCTCTCTCTCTCTCTCTCTCTCTCTCTCTCTCTCTCTCTCTCTCTCTCTCTCTCTCTCTCTCTCTCTCTCTCTCCTTGGATATAAACATTTTAAATATTTTATATATATTTATCATAATCATAGTTTTCATAGCCTTACAATGATACATATTTTTCAAAACAACTTTCCAATAGGCAAGGCAATTACATCAACACATAGGTGTACTCCTAAACCTTGCTCTTTTAGTTTTAATATATTTCAATTACTTTAAACCTATATTATATGCACTAATTTTATACTATAACATGATCTTGGTTCCAGGTCAATCACGAACAAAGCACTCAAGTTGGGCACACATAAATACAAGGTGTACATAACACCTAGTTATGCATTCATTTCCTTTAAATAAGTAATTTCATTACCAAATTAAAGTGGGGTAAATGTAGATGATATTTTTTGAGTATATATCACCTTAGTCATATACACTTGGAAAACTTAGACCTTGGATGTTACTCTCAATTCTCTACATTTACCGCTTATGTAAGTCTCACATCTACTCTATCTTTGTGCCTCTTTCCCTATATCTCTTAGTCTGACCATTCTTATATTGATGACCTAGTTCTTCTATCTTGACCAAAATGATTAATATATACTTATATTTCATTTTTTTAAGTTTTAAACATATACCTACTCTCTTGCTCCTTGAACACTAATTTCTAGGTTAGACAGTAGCATCAATGTTATTATCTTATCCTAACACAAGTTTTTAGTGCCCTAAATTCATCCAATTTTCAAATAAAACATATCCTATTGGTCAACCTAAGTGATTTACTATGATTTATTACCCAAAATAGATTAATATAAATATAAGATCAACCCTCATTTATTCCTCACCTATGAATACCCTAGTAATCAGATTTAAAAATATTTAAAGAGCTTCCCTATTTATTTATATTTCCATACTAGTAATAGGGACCACATATATATAGGTCTAAAGTACTAAATGAGTAGCATAAGATCCTAATTTTCCAAGTTATAATCTAGGTCATTGTTATAATTACTTTACACACATTGTATGATTCACAAACAAGCCAACATGTAGGGGAGAACTACATCAATCTAAGGCCTTATTAGGAGTATTAGCTATGTAGGCAATGTCCTTTGATAATGGGGTCATTGGGGTTAGCTCAACACCATGTGTCCATTTACCCATTTTCTTAAAGTTCACATTGAAGATGTAAAGCTAGGGTTTTTCCATTTCATAAGTAGTGAATGTTCATGACCCAAATATGAATGCACCAAAGTGAAAGTGAAGAAGAACCCAAAAACATTCAAGTGGCCACATTTTGTTTTGGTATATATTTCATATAGGACATTATCATCAAACCCAAATAGTAGTATTGACACAACCATCCCATGTTGACATTACTATCTAGAGAGCTAAAGAGAGTAACAAGCTTGTAAAATGTTAGGACACTTTTTGTTCAAGCTTAAAATCTGATTTAATAACCTCTAAGATGAGGATGCTTGCCACTTGTATCTTCTTCTCTTGAGCTCTTTCAAGATTTGCTTTATCTATGGTTTCCACCTCTTTAATCAATAGACCTACACATACACAACTTAGTAAAATGTTACAAAACATTGAAACATTTGGGTCTTTTCAAGTTCTTCTTGCATCCACACTTTTTATTCAAGCTTAAAATTTGATTTAAAAACTATATTATCTTCCTTTCCTTCTTTATTTACTGACTCAAATATCTTTCCCTCATTTTCCTTGTTTAAAGTGTGTTCTAAGGCTATTATATTAGCCTCCAATTATGCTAAACTTACATATATAAACAAATCATCATATTTCAAACCATTTGTCCTTTCAATGGATTCTTTCTCCTGCAAATAATTGTCTTCACTATGAATAATTAGAATGTTTTCCTCGTCTTCTTGTTGAATGTTTTGCTTTTTCATTTTTACTTGCTCTAACTTATTCTCAAAATTTTTAAAAACAACATTCTTATTATAAACCAATCCACATTTTGGAGATTCAATGGGTTCTTCAAGAATATCATGCATACTTTCAATTATATTAGATGCAACTTCACAAAATAAATGTGTACCTTGTCTTTCACCTTCTAGTTGCTTTTCTTAATTTTCTTGAGGTTTTTCTTCCATGGCTAAAATTTTTATTTAATCATTATCTTTGCTTGATGGCTTGGATACCCATATTTGTTTTGGCATCTTATTATATGCTTTTCTCTATTTATGGACTTATTTTTATCATTCCTTCTCTTTTATTATTGCATGAACTATGAATATTTCCTTCTTATTATTTTGGCCTTGTTCTTGGCCATCTATTTCATATGCTTGGTTGAAGACCACCTTCTCCTTATGCTCTTTATAGTTCACATATTCATATTGATTATTATGGTTATATATCAATTGGTTCACTTTTATCTTTACAATGTTTGAAACCTCTAATTAGGCCTCTTATTCACTCTCTTACATATCTATATACAAACACTCAAAATTAACATTAGATTTAAAAATTTGAGACCATATAGCCCCTTATTTTCATTATTTCTCCATTGCTTCTCCATCTTCTTCAGGATAGAAAATTCTAATTTATTATTCATATTTGTCAAGGTGTTGATGCTTACTCATTTATATGTTCATCATAAGCTTATTTAATTCCTCCTTGAGTTTATTACATAGTAACTTCTTTGTCATTTCCTTGTCCTTTATAACAATTATTCTCATTTTCTCTATAAGCAATTTTATGGGCCATTTTAACTTTTTCTATCTTTACCCTATATCTTGGATCTTCTTCTATTCCTATGTATTTCATTAGGAAATATACCATTTCCAATCTCTCTCTTAACTCATTCATTTCTTTTTGCATATCCATATCACTCATCACTATATTTTCTTTTTGATTTTTGTTTTTTTTTTCCTAGTAGTCCTTCCATCTTTATTTTTATATCTCACCTTCCTCTTATGCATCACCCAAATATTTTCCACCTTGGTCTTTTAACACCTATATCCAAGTATTTTTCACCTTGGTTTCTCTCTCTTGAGTTTCACTGATCTCTCCTCTTTTCTTCTTCAAGACTTTCTAGGTTTATGACTACTTAAACCTCTTTCTTTCCTTATTTTTATCAACTATCTTTCAATCTTCTTAAGATTATTCAATTTTACATTCTCTCACTTTTATTTTCCTCTCTTAATATTTCCAAGAACCTTTTTTCTTCATTCATATATTTAAACAAGTTCATATAAACAAATTCATACCTTTTCATAAACAGAGTCTATGTTCTAAATACCAAATGATGTAAGTGGCATAATCCACTTGCCCAAACTTATACAAATGGCCCATTTACCCACTCTTTAATTCTCTATTTTTATTCAACTCTATCTTTCTATTGACCATTTTTAAGTCACTAAATAGATCTATTTCAAAATTAACAAATAGGTCTGTAACTTCTTTTCACTAGGTTTATCTACCTAATATCTTATCAATATTTTATATTAGTCTTAATACAAATGATTCATTAATTGAATCTCAATAGTGAATCTCTCTCTATTTTTATAATTGTCTGTTTCACTCTCAATCACCTTTAGCTGCATACAATCTTATTACTTTTTTAGATTATTCGTAATCAAGAAACTCACTTCTTTAACTCTACCTTAAAATTTTTTGGTTCACACATTTAAAAACTCGAAACTTAATCACCTTCATCACCAATAAAATTCATTACCCTTTCATTATTATTTGTGTAAATTATCTCTTTTAACAACATGAAACACCTTCTTATTCTATCTTAATCATAAACTCAAAATATTGTCCTATACATAATTTTCTTGTCCTGACTCTATATCTATTACCTCACTCAATGAAGTTTTATGATTAGACTTGATTATTAATTTAGTTCAAAATGTAATATTATATTATTCTCAATGGATTATAATTATATGATATTATTTTCAACTTCTCCATATGTATTATCAACTTGTATAAAACAAGGTTTCTTAAACACATGAAAGTACAGGCCTAGGACTGAGATTTCAAGTTATTTATTTATCCAAGAAAATATAGATCATTAAATCACCTTCCATAATTTAATAAACCCTTATTAAATATTAATACAAAGTTTTATTTCATTTTCATTGTTCAAATTCAAGTTATGAGGGTTTTTATTACTATTCCTAGACAAAGTTTTGTGCAAGCCTATATATGGCTAAAAGTTAATAATTAACTAAATTGATTAACATTGGATTGTTTAAACCTTTTAAATTATTTTAAATGTATTAAATAATTAAATATTACCTTTAAAAGTCTTATTTGTAACTCATACATCAAAATCATGTTCTTTTATTCCTTTCTAAAACTGATCATATGCAGAAATTTTGCCTTTTTATACACAATCTTGAAGATTTAGACTTTTAGAGCTAAATATTTCACATAAAACCATGAAATTTTGTATGTGAATTAAAAATACATGTATTAAAATGATTAAATAAATAAAAATCCTTGATTATATTGAAAAATTATTATAAAAAAATCTCAAATACAGACCTGTAATTCATGTAACTACAAACCTGAGAACCTCAAGATTAAAGAAATTTCTAGATTTGAAGATTATCAAAGATTGATTTTGATAGATTTAAGAATCATAATTATTATATTTACTCAAATTTTATCTTCTATATTCCATTTTCACAAAAATGTGTAAATACACTCCTATTATAACTGTGTTCTAAAATTTTGTGTACACACTTGATAGACTTGAATGATCAATGCTAAAGTAAGGAATTAAATCATAATAACTTATACATACACACTTATAATTTCAAAAAAAATTGAGAGTCATTATCAATACATATAATCCTAATGGTTATTTATTTACATATGCAAACACAACTTTGTTTTATTACAGACCTTCTACAACTTCATAACAAACCTTCAAAACATACCTCTTTCTTTTTCTTCTTAAGACCTTATATTCATCCCCCACATCTTCTCTACATACATATTCATTTATTATCTCCTATTTTACATATTTAATTTTACCTAAACATATTATATCATAATCTAGGCTTGTTGTTCCAATTTTGAAGGCAAGAATCCAAGATTATCTCAACAATATACTTTTTTTATCTTCTTCCAACATATGAGATAGGTATAGATAGTTGTTTGGGATGATTAACATTTACAATAGGTGAAAAGACATTTAAAATATGTAAATAAACCTATTATGACCATTATCTAAAGTTCACACCTTATAAAATTGGTCATAGTCCTTCAAACCTTTACAAATCAATTTGAATTTTCAAATTTCCCTTTCTTTGGCAGGAAAACCTTAAAAGTAAGTTATAAGTGAAAATTGTGAAACTATGACCACTTAGACACCCTATATTGACCAAACTAAAATTTATAAATAATATCAAGTCCTCTAAGGATCTTATTAAACCACTTTTAGACATATTTACAAGTAATTTAAAAAATGTTTATGATGTTCCTACATCAACTAGACATTGTTGAAGTATATATAATTGAAACAAATGGAACTATAGAAGAAACCATCTCACTTATATTTTGTATTTGTTTTTAGTCTTTTCTTATGTACACTTTGGTTATGTACTTCATGGATTTAGACACTTGTCCATTTCTTACTCACTGAAGCCTTTATATTTGCATCTCAATTTTATATGTTTTGTGGCTATGAGTTGATGTAATTATGCCACATGGAGCAACCTCAAGCATATAGGAACCTAGAGGCTTAAAATTACAAGTTTTTTATCCGCTTAGACTATGTATGTCTATGTAATTTTTTTATGTAATGTAATTTCAACACATGGCATGATCTTAAGTCCTTAGTGGCATAGAGACTTACAACCATGGAACAATTAAGCCATTGACTAAGTATTTTTTATTGAAGCTCTATAGAAATAGATTTTTTCCACTTTTTATCTTATCAAAGCTTAGAATCTCAGGGGTATTAAACTATGGGGACTCGAGACTCAGGACCATTAAACTTGTATAGCCTCAAAGGTATAATATTTTATAGTGCATGTTTTTATAAATTAGATATGTAAAGAATGTTATCTTTTTTATGAATGTGTGGGGCATTGACCTCAGGTCAGTTGTGTATGTTACATACTTATATAATTATAATACAAGAGTGGTTATAATTATTTTTAGTTACCAAAATATGGTTGTGTTAGTTCATCTTCTAAGCTAGATGCGATTGGTAAACCCCTTGGAATACTAGCTAAGGCAAGGTAACATGTGTATGTGTTGTGGAGTCTATGAATTTGGCAAGGTGATGTGAGGTGCATGGGATGTGAGTTTTAGAGTGCACAAAAGTTAGAGAGATAGCACAAAACTTATGTGGCACATGGGACTATGATTTATGAAGTGCATATTAATGAGTGTGTAGGGTTAGTACATATAAGTTTGTGATATGGTATGAGACTTGTGAAAATGATTTTGAGAAAAATTTAGGTAAAGAGTGCATAAAATTGGGTGAGAAATGTGTGCCATACATAATAGATCTAAATAAGGAGTAATCTCAACTGAATGGGAAATATGAATAGATCATTCACCCTTTCATGAAGAGTAATGGTCTCCATTATGTCAGTACATAGTTGTAAAAATTATGCCTAATATTACTGTGAAGTGAACCACTTAGCTTGATTAGCATATTTCCCAACCTTGACCATATAGAAAAGTGGATTGTGCCATGGCAGGTGCATGTGTCTATCACTTTGTTGATATGGTCCTTCGCTATGGGACATAAGTGTTTAGGATCTAAATCAAAAAGATGTTGTCTCTACCAACTCAAGAAGTAGCAAAGTGTAAGGATTGATAAGTTCCATGTTGAAGACTAGGAGCATGCCCAAGTATTGAGGTAGATCAAGAATAAAGGTGTTCTCACTAGTTGTGTACAAAAGTGTGTAAATACCATAGTGTAGAGGTTTGATATTCTAGTGTGTACCTTTAAAGTGCTTATTCTAAAGTTGCAACTACACTTTATCACCAACTTAGAATACATGAGGTTTTTCATGTGCATCATGGCATTCTTTGTACTTAGCTTGAGTGTTAGAGATAATCTACTAAACTTGATGGTGAATAAGTTGGATATGGTGTAGAAACATCTTAGTTTTATCCACTTCCCATTCTTGTGTGTGAGATTCATTGCTTAATGGTGCATGGTAAGAGATGTCCATAGGTATCAAAGGTTGAAACCCAAGACATGTCTGGAATGGACTATGGCTAATGGAGTTTTGAAGATCCCTAGTATAGACTTGTTGAATGTACAATATATTATCATCCTAGGTGTAAACATGTGCACAATTGTACATTCATATAAGATGATTAAGTGTGTGATTAACCACTTTAGTTTTCCCATCAATTTGAGTATGAAAATTCATTGACTAATCCAAATGTGTACCCATTAATTACTGTAATGATTTCTAAAAATGACTCACAAAACATGGATCATAGTAAGAGATGTTAGATGTTGGTAACCCAAAATGAACTCAAACATGGTTAAAGAATTCCTACGTAATGACAACTACATCAATGTCTTTTCTACATATAGCCATAATGCCCATCTTGGAAATCTGATCCACTACAATAAACATAGCATCATGTTGTCATCTCATCATAGGCAATCTAATCATGAAATCCATGATGATATATTCTCATGGTCTATATGTAACTAATAGAGATGTGTAAAGTCCTAACTTCCTATTTATGGGCTTGGTGATGTAACAAGGAATACAAGACTTGATGTGGTGCTTTATGTCTATATGCATATGTGGCTAGTAGAAGTGTGACTATAATGTATTTAGAGTCTTTATCATGTTTAATTGTCCTAAAGTCTTCACATAGTGCACCTCCAAGATGAGTCATTGGCAAGGTGAAATAAAGGGAAAATAGGGATATCCGATCTTGTAGAGAATCTAGTTAGACAAGTAGAACTCTTGCACTTGTTTACCTTATATAAGGTTGGTGTAAGTTGTTGTGAGATCCTAATCTAATGAGTAGAGGGATACCCAATCTATGAAGTTATAGTCATGCATGTCCAACACCATGATGATCATGTGAATCAGTGGTCAACTAAGGAAATTTATGACCTTATTATCCTTCCCTTTCTTGTGTTTGATCATGATATGGAACTATTGCATGTAAGTCATCCATTTTATATGGCACATATTTTCCATCTTGTTTTATGACTACAAGAATTGAAGTAGTTTATGGTTTGAATGAACAACTATTCCCTTCCCAACAATGTAGTGTCACCATTGCTTAATTGATTTTATTATATCATACAAATCCTTTTCATAGGTGGAGTACCTTTGCATCATTTCATTGAACATTGCAAAGTGATATGTGACCGTATGTCCATGATGCATGAACACTACATTGAGTGCATAGTTAGATGCATTAGTTTGAATTTTGAAGTTTTGAACAATGTTGAGTATTGTGATAACAAGCATTGTGTAGAGGAATTGCTTAAGTGACTCAAAATCACATTGTTATGTATGTGTCCAATTAGACTTGGCTTTGGCATGTCTGACTTAGCTGAGAGCCTAATATATGTGTGAGAAACCAAGGATGAACCTATGATATAAGTTAGCAAGTGTCAGAAAACTTGTCAATTCTATGAGATTATATGGAATAGTCCAATCTTGGATCACTTTAATATTCTTTGGATCTATTGTAATACTAGTGTAATCAATGATGTATCCTAGGTATTAGATCTATGTAATTCCAAATGCACACTTTGTTAAGTTAGCTTGAAAATTGTGTCGATGCAAAGTGTCTAATATGTATGAGATGTGTTGAATATGATCCTCCCAAGTCTTATTGAATATGAAAATGTCATCCAAGTATATAGTGACAAAGGAGTTGAGAAAAACCCTGAGTAGATCATTCATCAAATGCATGAAGGTGGTTGGTGTATTGGTGAGGCGGAAAGGCATGACCAACCATTTATACAATATTTCCCAATACTTGAATCTTGTCTTATAGATGTATTCACTATTAAATATAACTTGAAGGTAACATGACTTCAAGTTGATATTGGTGAAGTATTATGCACCTTAGAGCTACTCCAGAAGGTCATCAATATACTACATTAAATATTGATTCTTCACCAAGATTTTATTGAGTGCATGATAGTCTATGTAAAATCAATAATTTCCATCCTTCTTGGGTGTGGAGTATCTAACTCCCATAAGGTGAAGATATATGCCTGATATTGCCTTAATCAAGAATATTTTGAATCTCACATCAGACTTCATCATTCTCCCAAATTGATTTGCAATAGAGGGGATATTTAGAAGAGGGGATCCATGAACCAAATCAATGTGGTGCTTTATTTCTTAGTGTGTTGGAAGCCCTTCAAGTTCTATGAAGACTTCATTAATTTGCTCCAATAACTTATCAATTTAGTATTGCTTTGATGATGTGTGAGTGTTGTCCACTACTATGCCATGATTTGGTTTCAATTGTGCAAGTGTATTAGGGTGAACCATGAGTTACACAAAATTTTACACATACGAGATGAGCTTATGACATTACTTACTAGAGACCAAAATGACTTTGGTCATGGACGTTAACTCAAAAAGGTTTTAGAAATGATCTTGCATGTGAATAGTCTATTACTATGGTTTGACTTGATATGTAGTTTCACGGTCATATAAGTACGATCTATATACACATAATATTTTCAAAAATTTATCAATTAATAATGCTCTTTATCTTTCAGGAACCCATTGAGTCTCAATCTCTCTGAGTGCATACCTTAAGGGGTACATTAAGAAAGGGGTGGGTATACCATTGGTGCTTTACAAGATTTTTGTCCCTTTTGCCACTTGTTATTTACACACTTGTCTCTTGAAAACCATTCCCCTAAGCTTGTTCTTCTCTCTTGTATACTCCTCTAATAATTTGCCACTTTTAGTACCCCTTTTCCTAACCTAAAACCCCTTTTGATAGTTTACATGACTAGGTCAACTAGTTCAACCTTGTACTCTTATTGGTGAAACTCATTTAGGCTCTAGGTCAGCTCTTGGCTAACCTAGCCTGTGACCTAGTGAGTTTATATCAATAACAATACTAGGTCAATTGGGTTGACCCTGTCAGTTGAAACTTTTAGAAGGGATTAGGGTTAAATTTACCTATTTATACAAGATCATTTTTCCATTATTTAGAGAAGAGAAAGAATTAAGATCTATTTCACATATGCTTATCCACCATTCTACTTGGGGAGCAATTTTAGGGTTTCATACTTTTTTTAGAGATACAAATCATGTGTTAAGGAGAAGCCTTTTGGATGCATTTATAGGTTGTGTATCCTAGAGATGATTTATCCTTGTCATCCTTACCTATCACAACAACCTCTTGTGAATCACCTTGGCTAAGGAAGATATTGAGTCTCGATAGGTTTGTCATCAAAGGTAAGTATTCCTAATTTTGTTCCTCTTTTGTAAGAGTAGATAGATATGCATTTTTACTTATCTTTTATGCATTAGGATTCTATATATATTAACATGAGTATATGTCTTCTATGCATGTTTACTTTTGTTGTTTATTACCCCTACTTTGTGCCACAAACTTTGGTGAGCACTAGATTAGATTTCTTTGCTTTACTTGTTATTAGTATAGTGAATATGAAAACATAGGACTTAGTTAGGGTTATTGCATAGCTTTTCTTGATTGGAGGCTTCAGAACGCTCCTTAGTGATCTTATTGTAGTAAGAGATCCCCTAATTGAGTCTAGCAGATCCACATATTGGTCATGTTCTCAATTATCTAATATATCCCCAATCAAAAGTGTAAGTAGGATCTATCTTCTCTGAGCTAGGATTGATTTATAGATCTAATATATTTATGATTGCATATATTTTGGTGAACCTAATGTGAATCTAACCCTTGTAGGTTTTCTTTCATGTTTTTTTATTTTTTATCATTTTATTTATTATTTTTCTATATTTTTGATACTAGGTTGATAGGGTCGGTATAGTTTATAACTTCTGTGCACAATTTTAACACACAATCACATCAAAAATGACCCTATTTTTCTTATGTAGGTCTTCATCAGATATAGGTCACTATATTGAATAGGTCAACATAGTACTCTTATTCACTTCCAAATAGAAAACTAGGTTGATTAGATTGATAGAGCATCCCAAATAGCTTCCAGATAACATACTAGGTTGAGCAAGTTGGTATAGTCATCTTAACAAGTTTCAGTAAACACAAAATTGTAGAACTAGGTCAACCCAGTCAACATAATTACTAAAATTTGCAAGTAGTATTCAAGGCACTTAAAAATAATTTCACAATCCTCAGCATCTTCCAACCCACCAAGATTTCTTTCTCTCTCTCTCTTTCAATTAAATTCTTCCTAACAGTTTCATTTTTCAAAGTTTGTAGTCTTTAAAACTGCCATCATATAATAAACTAGGTCAACCTAGTCGACCTAGATCTATATTTCTTATTCTATCTAAAAGACTAGGTCAACCTAGTCAACTTAGTTATTAAGAACCCTTACTTCTATATTACAGTAGTGACACTATCGACTTTGTTATGTAATGTCTTCATACACTATCATTTGAATCAACTCTGTACTATGTTTCGAATTAGAAATTGATAACTATATGTTAGTAATTACTTCATAATTTCACTTTTAATTGTTTGCATGCTTAGAATAGGTCACATAGTCTAATTGGGTGGTTTTTAAATATACCATTTATTTTCACTATTTTTTTCTTTATTGTACACACTACCAAATTGTATAATTTCAAAATGCATTTAAACATTTGTCTACCTAAGGCCTAACTACTTAGATTTCATCACCAAGCAGGAAGTCAACTTGGTTTTTTGGTCAAGTATAAACACGTGGTTAATGGTATATATTTTCAAATCACCTGACACCCTTATCATTATAGGATTATGAAGTGAGGAGGTAGGCCCCAATACCAAGCCATTACCAATACAAATCCTTTTCAGCCTAAACGTCCTAAAACCATACATAGATTACTTTCTAGTTCCCTAATTTTATCCAACTTCCTTATCACACTTAAAATAATACTTTATAATATAATAACATTTAGGATGACCACTTAGTTATAATTTGATTTTCAATTGATTGCTTGCTTTTTTCTCATTGTATGTTGTAATGCAAAAACTTGCATTGGCCAGTGTTGGTTTAAGGTTTTATGTTGTGTGCAATAATTGGATCATTTTCATTGACCCAATTGATTATGTGTTTAATTATATTTCTTGATTTAAAGTACATTTCAATTTTTTCCCCTATTTTCACTACACTATCATTTTATTTGACATGTTCTCTTACAAACTATTTGTTTCCCTTGCCTATACTACTGAATCAACCTGATCAACCTAGTATTCATTTCTACCTCTCAAGATACAATACTAAGTCAACCCTATTGAATCTATGTCCTTATCAAGCTATTTTCTATCTCAGGTTACAATAATAGGTCGACCCTATCGACTTTGTATCCTTATTAACTTAATTTTTAGACCTTGTTTCTAATACTGGGTCAAATCAGTTGACTATGTACTCTTATATGTCCCTTCTTATCTCTTTGATTTGCATCAACTTTGCCTTACCTAATTTTTCTTCTTCATCATGAACTTCTTATTTGAAGACAACACTGAGTTGAATTCAATAGATATGATGAGTCTTACCAACCCTAATAGGTTCTCCCATAAGTAGCTTGTGGCTCCTATCCTAGATGAAATCAATGTTCATATAGCCACTCACACTACAAACTATGGAACCCCTCATCATTATTATTCACTTCACAATCCTCTTTTCTCACGTAAAGATCAACCCAAATTAGAGCATACACCAAAAATTCTCTTCTTCATCAATTAGTTTCCTCAACATCGAAGAAAGAATCCTTTTATTATTTATCATCTCATGATAAGTGGTCAAGTTGAGGAGCCTCATTTACCTTCTCCCACATTCTCACATGGATTTGGGGATACTATATTCTTTCTTCTCAACCTCTTCCCTCTATTTTAACCCCTTTCTCATACCATGACTTATTCTTATTTGACTTCCTCTACCTCCATGCCTCATATATCTACTAGCATGGTAGTTTCTACATCTAGTGGGCCTCTTCTAAGACCCACTCTTCTCTTTTATTACACTAGTGCATTGTTTTCTACCCATGGTAATCATGCCTCTAGTGCTATTCCTTCTCATCCCTCTACTAGTACATCTTTTGCCACACAAGAAAATTATGGCACTAGTGCCTCATTTACTAACATTTCTTCTCAAGCTCCTACTAACATTCATAGTGGTACCCAGGCCACTAATTCTAATTATAATACTTCAACCAATGCCAATAATACAACTCAAACCCATCAAATCCTATTACAAACTCTTAATCAAATAAACGCTTTTCAAGCTAATAGTTAAAATCAAATGATGCAAATGCAAAAATCACCTTATCCATATTCAAACCCACCCTCAATAGATGCCATGGGGCATGCATAACCAAAATGTTCCCCCACCTCCTCTTTGATATTCCCATGGTAGTCTTGTCCCTAAACCTCCTCTCGTTAATAAGATAATCAAGAATCATCTAAATGAGCCTCTTACATCTCAAATAGCTAATATCAATAAAGGAGGTATCACCCCTAACATTTCTTACAATGGATAAACTAATCCTACTCTTCATTTAAAAACATTTAGAAATCTATATAAAGACTAAGTCAAATTAAATACCTTTGCTGCTACCAATTTATTATCCAAAACTCTCACAGGTGATTCTTTAGATTGGTACAACCAACTTAAATCTCATTTTATTACTAGTTTGGAAGATTTAGTCAATGCTCGAGTCCAAGAGTTCCAAACTAGTTATATTTTTTAGAATACCTTGGCTCATTATATAAATTGTAAGCAACTTGAAATCAAAACTACATGAGATTTTTTAAAATTATGGAATACCTTATCCAATAAATGTGAATATAATATGGTAGATGACAACCTCTTTCATCTCTTTACCAATGCTCTTTTTTCCAAGTTGTAATATGGGATTTGAACTCTCTCTCCACATATTTTAGAAGAGGCCATTGACCAATTAAAGTGTCAAGATTTCCTTATACATTAATTCAATCCATCCCAACCTTCTATGTTACTTAAGAACAACAATAATCATGCTAATAATGATGATGTCACTAAATCTTATGATTCCATTCACACTATTCAAGTTGTTCCTAACCAAACTTCGAAACAAGCTTCCCCTCCTAACCACATCACCAATCCTCATTTATCTTCAGCCAAAAAAATTAATGTTCATAAACCTTTATCCCTGGTGAAATTATAAAAGCATCTACCAAGGCCTCTCCCACAAGAACTTGATCCCACTCATCTTATGAAATCTTGTTATGATCCTAATATTTTTTTTTAGTTTCATGCAAGTTGGGGTCATTCTCATAAGACCTATAGGCCAATTTATATTTTGGCTATGGATTTCCTTTTTGGTCCTAATTTTGACCATGATTCTATTATTTGTCAATGCCAACAAGCCTATAACATTTCCTTCAAAGCCCATGAAACACAAACTAAATCTCAAGATTTGAATTAGGCTAATGCTCATTTGACCATTTATAAATATCCTCTTCCAAATCACCAAGATAACCAAGATAAGCCTACCCCTTCTACCAATAATGTTGATAGTCTTATTTACCTAAATCCTAAAGATAATGTGGTTAATATGACTAATATGTGAAGGGCGGTTGCTTTCATTGATCCTCAACCTATCTACACACCTCCACTATCTCACATATTTCATGTTATCCAAGATTCTTCTCCAACTCACTTAAACAAGTTGGGGTAAGATGACCTTATATCTTTTAATGAACCAATTACAACACCTCCCTTGGATAACACTTCTCATATTATTTCTACCATCCCTCTATCTTCTTTACTTATTGTCAATGATACTCAAGCTTCTATCAAAACTTATTCTATCAATTCTCAAACCAAACCTGCATCAACTGCTCCATCTTCTCAACATAATCTACAAAATTATCCTCTTATTACACCTTATACCTCTTATCAACATAAATTCACATGTATTTTGACTCCTCCTTCTGAGGACCTCCTTCAACACTATGCACCTCTTTCCAACAATCTCTTTAAGGGTTATGATGAGTGGGATCTTATCATGAAACTCGTTGATCTCCCATCCCAAATCCCATTTATCAAACTTATGAAAACCTCTCCACATCATCATAATCATCTTATGCAACTTTTATTTGAAATGAAAATCCCTCATCCTCCACTATCAGGATGCAAAGCCACCTTATCCGAATTAAAAGATAGTATTTTACAATAGTGTGAAGAGATGTCCATACATGTTGATGAAACAATGGACACTTCTCTTTCCCTCAAATTCCCCATTAATTTTATGATCCTCAATTATATTCTAATTCATGCAGATGATCCCCTTTTATTTATTAGTTTTTAAAATGGTGATATCCAAGTCAAGTGTGTCTTGATTGATGATAGTTTTGGCACTTGTGTTGCCTCTCTCAGTTTTATCAAAACCTTTGGATATTTTGAATTCAATCTTAAATCTACATGCAACACATGTCAAGGCTATGATCGAAGGCAAATGCCTCCTTTAGGTTATGTGTGGCTCCCCATTACTATCCCACCTATCACCATTTATGTGAAGGTGATGATATTCAACTTTCTTCTATCTTATAACATTTTCCTTGGTAGGCCAGAGACTCGTCTCATGAGAGAAATTACCTCTTCTTCTTGCCAATGCATCAAATTTCCTCATAATGGATCCATCTATAGAATTCAAGGTGACACTAATCCTTAGAATTTTGAACAATTCTAAGACCATGGTGTATTCAAGATTCCTACCCTTGAACCCTTTCCAAGCATTTCATTTTGTGAATCTCAACACTTTAACTTTATTATCAATTCCATTAGAGGTTACAATAGTCACCCCAAACTAACTGGGAACATTCCCTCTAACCTCCTAGATTTTGATGATGATGAGCATGAAGAGATCAATCTTAAGATTAAAACTTTTGATCTCTCACCTCATCTCTTCTCTCAGTTTTTCACTTCTTTTCAACCTCATTCTCATCAACCACCTTATGATGGCATCCCTATTGTCTTAACTAAGACTCGGAATTCTATTCATCATACCACATTGAATGACAAAGCCATCCCTACCTATGCCATTGATCTTCATACACCTAATTATGATAGTGGTTATATCTTATATGATCCATTATTAGGTCTCATTTAGGCTCGAGATGCTAAGATTATTCGTTATCATTCTTCTTTGCTTTAGTATTTTAGTATATCTTAATGTATTCCATCCTCTATTTTTCCTAATTTTTAGTATTTTCCTCTTTATCACAAGGTAGAGATGGTGCAGACACCTCTAGTTGATGAAGAACCTCATAATATTATGCTTAGGGATCTTGTTATGAATGGTCCCTATCATTTTTCTAGATACCATTACCCCTTTAGCTTACTTATCCCTGAGATGCATATGACTATCCTTTAACCTTATGTGGACCCTACCCCTCCCTCAGCAGAGCCTAGTTTGGATCCCATTCCCACTCCCTCTATATTTAAGTCTCTTCTTATTTTTGATCATATTTCTCCTTTAGTCAAGCCTTGTCCAATCTATCCACCAGCCCCACCTTCTCTTGGTTATGGTTTACTCCCTTTATTATAGCTGGCTCCTTTGCCCACCAAATGGTTCTGTTAATCTTATTATGAAATTCATAAATTTGTTAGTCATTAGACTAGAAATTGTTCCCTATACCAAGCTCCCTCAGCTTTTGTTACACCTCCTCTTATGAGTACACCTACCAAGACTACTCACAAGCATATTTGTTTCTTTCACAGCATAGATAACCATTCATCTATATATTGTTACAAGTTGCGATAATATATTAATTACCTTACATCCCACCACTCCTCAGCCCTCAAATAAGGCCATACCTCCCTCAAAAGTGTTACTTGAGTATCTTCCTAAGTATGGAGAGGTATATTATCTCTAGAACCAATGTGGCACACATCACATTGATCATTGTTGCATCCTTTGGCAACATTTTAAGTATCACCTCCTAACCATTCATGCCCCTTCTACTGTTCTTCCCATAGGTGATTCTTGCAATAAGGCTCCCCCTTCTTCCCTCATGGTTCCATCTCCTATGGTTCTATCTCCACCTATGGTCCCTTATCCACCTACTATTCCTCTACCCATGAGTCCCTCACCTATGGACCTTCCCTCACCTGTGCATCCTTATGCCCCTATGAGTCCCTCATCCATGGTACCTTCCCCACCAGTGACCACTCCCATGAATTCTCCTAAGCATCCCCTGCATGATATCCCTAATCTGCATGATCCTTCAAGCATTCCTACATTTTTTATTGAGGAGATTCAACGTGAAGTATTTTCTCAACTTTTGTTAAAGATAAATGAGAATTTAGTTATAGTTTGAATTCAACTTCATTGAGTCTTATCAGATGTTATGGATAATGTGTGTGGACAAATATATCAGTACTTATGAACACGTGCATGGTGTTCTTAAATTTTTATTTGGATTGGATGTGTGCTCCAACTTTATATTTATCTATTTTATATCATTTGACATTGTGTCAAATTCTTATCTATCTTACATGGTGACTTTGGTTTCGCACTTTATATTGCTTATGATGTCATTATGTTCTCTTATGTATTTATTTTTCCTCATTGCATTCTTTTTTCTTATTAAATTCATTTTCTTATTATTACCTTGTTCTTTTTTATTATTTTTTGGTCTCTTATCTCTATACACACAGATAATAGTTATTGTGACTTGGTTATACAAACCTTAATCCCTTTAGTTATTCCTCATTTACCCTATGATTAGTTGGCAAACAATTCATCTCATTATAATCTCCTTTTACCAGTCCACTTTGGATCTCCCTTTATTCCCCTTTATTCCTTCTCAAAAACTAAGCATATACATGGTTGAGACTTGAGATAACATGCTAGTTCATCATTAAGCCTAAGTGCTTTAGTTAGTCTTGTCTTTGAATAATTAGATTCCTTTAACCAAAGCTTAAATCTCATTTATGTGTATCACTCTATCTCTCATGATTGGTCATTCCAAGTCTATATGGAGGAGGAATCTTAAAATACATAAAAATAATCAAAAGCCAAATCATTTAACAAGAGGTAATGATTAAAAAGGAAACATTTAAAATTCTCAAAAGTCAAATCACACTAAAAGATGTGAAACTAAGCACATCTCCTTTTTATAGTCAAAATTAAAAATCCACAATGGCCTCACAATAGAGTCAAGGTCCATTAGGGTGCGATATGCCAGTAGATTAGAAAAAGAGAGTAAAAAACTCTTTTAGTGCTACCTAATTTCTCACATAAATACCCAATCTTCACAGTAAACCAATGGCTCTATAAGGGGTCCTAAGGAATGGGGAACACATCATGGGAAGGTAGGTCCATTTTAATTTTCTTGTTCAAAACTACCTACATGAGTTGATCTTAGTAGCACACTTATTTGCCTACACAGCTTTGTGTCTATAAACAAACATGTATCCTCTATATATTGATGGTCACTAGTCACTTAAGGTATTTGCATGTCCTTAGTATGCCTCATGTATCCTAAGGTCTTCTCATAAGATGCCTACATTATGCTTTTTACATTCCCTTTTTCACTCCCTACTACCCTAAATATTTTCCCTTGAGAAATATTATTTGTTCACTGATCACTCCCCTAAGGATTCCATTTCTGAGTTGCATTGTAAGACTATGGATAGGACCTGACCTTCCTCACAAACTACTAGTTTTTCACATTACCATTCCAAACATCCCATTTTACCATATTTTCACATTATTTCCACCTCATTGGTGTTTCTTTTGTGAGTTGAAGTGTAAGACCATGGATAGGACCTGGCCTTTCTCACAAAAATTTCCAATATCCAAGTTACAACAAAAATTACATGTGTCAAATACGAGATAAGATGTGATTGATTATGATTTACACATCATTGACATGCTTCCCATCTTGATTTAGTATGTTTTATGCTTACTTCATTGTCTTTCACTTTTATCTTCTTATTTTTTGATTGCATGTAAGAATCCAACTATTTTTCTTGAGTTTTTCATACTTCCCATCTTGAATTAGTGTGATTAATTTAAGACCATTTTTGCTAATTTTGTTTTTCTGTTATACTTCCCAACATGATTTAGTATGATTGATTGAATTAATTGATTTGTTTTTATACCATTGTTATTTTACATGCTTACCATTTTTTTACATTGTTTTCATACTTCCGGACATGATTTAATGTGATTTTACTTGTATTAATTTGGTCCCAAATATTTTTCATGGTTTAAAAAAACAAACTTTTTCCCTCTTGCTTACCACTCTTTGTTTTCTCATACTTATTCATATTTTATTATTACACATTTCCCAACATGAAATAGTGTGTAGTGAATTTGTTTTTTATTAATTATACTTTTCCAAGTCCTTTTCACCTATTTCTTTTTAACCATGCATGTGTCCTACATAATGCTAGAAAAGAAAACACAACACATATATTTCCTATAGCATATACAACCAAATCAAAATACATGTGCTAGAAATAAATATATCCATGCATCCACAACCAAAACCATAATATAAATACATAAGATCAACATCCAACTATCAAAATAAGATGTGTGTGTGTGTGTGTGTGTGTGTGTGTGTGTGTGTGTGTGTGTGTGTGTGTGTGTGTGTGTGTGTGTGTGTGTGTGTGTGTGTGTGAAGTGCTTTTGATATAAAGTACAAAAATACATCACTCTAGATTTAAGGTTGGGCTTTATCATGTCTATCTCATGGCCTAGCCATGCTACCCATAGATGCCTCAAACAATACCTTCTCAATAATATGTTGTAAAGAGGATGTCTGAGATCTCAAGCCTGATACTTGTCCCTATAGGTTGGCCACTTGGGCCTGTACCTCTCCTAGTTGAATAGTGGTATCCAAATTCATGGCTCTCTCTTAAGCCAAGGCCTACCATGTCTATGCCTCTCCCACTCCCACCACTGTTGGTCATTTTAGCCCATCTTTGTGTGCTTTTAATTACCTCATGGCCTCCCCTGCTAATCTAAACTAGCTCACCTGAGTTAGGGTAGATGGTACCATAGGATCATCCAATGTGGTATGGTCATATGGCATTAGTACCCCATCCATAATATCATGGAGTGTTCCCCTCACCAAGGATCCACATTGGCCTCCTTCTTATCTATAGGATCAACAAAATTCAATCAAGATAGATATTATATCATAAATATATCTCAAAATCTATCTACCTATAATCTATCAATCAAATCTTATACAACTAGCATTTTATTTTCAAAGCTTAAATGAATTATAACCATTTATTACCTATGTTGGTATCACCAAGCACTGTCTCCCCCTCTGCTTGAATGATAATCATGATTTATAAATCAACTCATCCTCTGAGTAACTCATCTATAGGATGCCTCCCAATCAATACAAACCTTGGGGTCACCACATACCCATCTTAAGCCTCACCTTAGTGGTGTCACTATAGACCAGCTCTACCCTGGACCGACTAATGGGTCATCTTGGATGACCACCCTCTATGATCTTTCTCATCACTAAAATCTCTATTGATGATACAACTGAGGTGGTCATCGCTCCTCCTACTATGGTCACAGATGTGGTACTTATGACTCTCTTGCATCCATGTCCATGTCCTCTCTAGTTATTGGCCATTATGTTTGACCTATCCATAGTCTCTCACATTGTGGTCTGATCTCTAGTATCATAACTGGTGATCCTTCTCCTCCTCTCCCCCTCAGTTGTCTCACATGCCTAACCCAAAATGTGGGCACCACTATAGGATTTGTCAGGTGAGGGATTCCAAATTATTCTAATAATCATTCCATTAGATACAGCTCTACCTACCAAGTGTAGTGGTTCATGATCCATGCTCATGCCAACTCTAGTGCCATCATCCTCCATCTCATCCAAATTATCACAATGTGTGCATAAGGATACCACACAGTCTTTCCTCATGTGACTATCTATAGCACTGACATGTGGAGCATGGCCCATGTCACCTAATCCTCTCTCCATCTCAGCACCTGAGGCAATCAATCATTGACCACATGGGGCAACTTAGTTGGTCAGTATATCAAGAAATTCTCATATATCCAAGCACTCAGTAATACCATTATCCCCATGGTCTTCTACCCTCTAGATAGCATCCCATACATATCATGCATGAGATGAACCCAAATGATAGAAACCAAGTCATAGAGTGCCCCCTACTCCAATATCAACTGGTATAAGGCTATCACATATAGCGGTACCTTGCCATATGAATTGTGACATAGCACTCATGATATCACAAGCCTTATCACAACCTTCTAGATATCCAAAATTTGGGAAATATAAACATGAAATAGACTCACCCTCAATCTCATGTCAATCTTATCCAATCAAGTCACCCATCGAGCTAATGATCGTCTCTCCTCCTGATCATCTAGTATCCCAGTGATCACTAGCATCCCTCCTATAGGAAGTCTAAGTAATGCATAAACATCTTACAATGTGATACCAACCTCTAAGGTATCCCCATCCACCACCCACCTAAAATTATTGGTCAAGTGCTCCCAAGATCCTAGTAACATGACCACCAGATCAGCACTCAATGGTACTCTTCACATCTCCATGATGCCTCCTAAGCCTAGTGCAACTAATCTAGCTTGGTCTACCTCCATAGATGCTCTAATAGATCTAGTAGCCAAGATGCAACTACCAACTACAAAAATATCTAGCACCCTTGCAACCATCAAATAATAAAAGATGTATTAGACCTCCATTTCATTTATAATAAAAATACATTCTTTTAAAGTTTAATAAAAATGAACCTAATTTGCCTTAATATATTCATTTCTTATCAAAATTAACCTATTTTTAGCTTAATTAGCCATTCCAATACTCAGTTAGGCACCCTGGGCATTAAAAGTACTATTTCAGCCAATTTCCTAAATTTCAATACTATACCAGCCACTTAGTAACATACTAAGTCAAACCAATAATACTGCATCAACCATTTGGAATTAACAAACTAATTCAACCCTTTCATTTTCCCCCCTTAATAATAAGTCAAAAATTTGGCTTAATCAACTAAGTCGGCCAAGGGATACTAAGTCATCATATACCTACTAAGTCAGCCATATTACAACCTAATTTTCAACCTACTAGGTTGACTGGGTCGACCTAGTTCTTTCAAACTATCAACCCTTTGACTTCTTGTCATATATGCCTTCGACACTTATTTCTCCCATTCCTTTAAACCTACATCCCCATTTGACCTCTAGTTCCCTTAGTAACTTCTTGGGGTTCATTCCAGTTTCTAAAATTGATCTAATTTACAAATTTCTATAAAACATTTAATTTCTAATAAAATACTCAAAAAAAAATTGAAATTCTCAATTACCTACCTATGATGCCCCTTTTGCGAACTCTAGGCATCCTCCTCATCTTAGATATCATCTCCTCACCATCTTAGCTATTTCAAATTTCGTTAGGTATCTCAGAGCTCTATTTTTCTCTTAGAATAGTCAAACAATAGCAAATGAATTATTTTTCACCCTATTGAAAGTTACTATTCACAATTATTTACCCTTCAACTATTTATCATCAAATTCCTTATTTTGATCATATCTTTGTTTTTACTAACTCATTTTTTGAACCATAAAAATTTCTAAAATCATGACATCATAGAGAATCTTTTCCACTATTATATGCCTATATTGAAAAAAAATTGATTTTTCTCTCTTTTTTTCACTAATCTCTAGAGGTTTGCTTAATGTTTCTCACATTGGATGCCTTCACATCTCTTACAATATCCTTATTTATCTACAACACTAAGGTAAGTAAAGGTATGTATTTTTCAATTATGTCCTTTCATTTATCTTATTTTCTCCTTATTGCATTTTACTTAGGATTAGCGTTATGTGTTGTCATGTTTTATTCATGTAGCACCATCCCGTGTTACACTTACATGACACGTGATGAGCTTCGAGTGGGGCATATGTATGCACATAATATTTTCAAAATTTTATCAATTATTGAAGCTCTTTATCTTGCAGGAACATGTTTATTCTCAATCCCTTTGAGTGCATGCCTTAAGGGGTACACTGGGAAAGGGGTGGGTAAACCATTGGTGCTTCATAGGATTATTGTTCCTTTTGTCACTTGTTATTTACATACTTGTCTCCTGAAAACCATTACCCTAAGCTTGTTTTTATCTCTTGTATACTCCACTCATTTTTCACTTTTAGTACCCCTTTTCCTAAATTAAAACCCCTTTTGATAGTTTACATAACTAGGTCAACATTGTACTCTTATTGGTGAAACTCATTTAACGTCTAGATCAGCTCTTGGCCGACCTAGCCTATGACCTAGTGAGATTTTGTTAATAATGATACTAGGTCAACTAGGTTAACCATGTTGGTTAAAACTTTTGGAAGGGCTTAGGGTTAAATCTGCCTATATATACAAGATCATTTCACCATTATTTAAAGAAAAGAAGTAAGAGTTTTTATGCATCTACTTATCCACCATTCTACTTGAGGATCAAGCTTAGGGTTTCATAATTTATTTGGAGATATGGATCTTATCTTGTGGAGAAGTCTTTTGGATGCATTGATAAGTTATGTAGCCTAGAGCTGATTTATTCTTGTCATCCTTACATACCAAAACAACCTCTTGTGAAGCACCTTGGCCAAGGGAGAGATTGAGGCTCAACGGGTTCGTCTTCAAAGGTAAGTATTTCTAACCTTGTTCCTCCTTTGTAAAAGTAGATAGATATGCATTTATACTTCTCTTCCATACATTACGATTCTATATAAATTGATGTGAGTATATGTCTTCTATGCATGTTTACTTTTGTTGTTTATTACCCCCACTTTGTGCCACAAGATTTGGTGAGAAATAGATTAAATTTATTTGCTTTACTTGTTATTAGTATAGTGAATATGAAAACATAGGATTTAGTTAGGGTTATTGCATAGTTTTTCTTCATTGGAGGCTTTAGAACCCTTCCTAGTGATCTTATTGTAGTAAGAGATCCCTTAATTGGGTCTAGTGGATCCACATATTAGTCATGTTCCTGATTATCTAATGTATCCCAATTAGAAGTGTAAGTAGGATCTATTTTCTTCAAGCTAGGATTGATTTATAAATATAATGTATTTTTGATTGCATACATGGTCTCCCCAGTAAGATGTCATACCTCCAAAGTTGTGATGTTTTCCTCCATAGGCTTGCCTTTGTACTGAAAAGTGCATTGTCACTAGACATGTATATGTTTTCCCTACTGGAGCCACCCTAAAGAGTATGGATTTGGATGTGCAGTAGTGGCAATACCAATGCATTGAGTTTTAGATTACACAATGATGTTCTTCTAGCTGCCACTATCAATGGTGATGTAGAGAGGTTGACCCTTCACTTAGAACTTGGTGTGGAAGAGACATTCATGATTTTTAGAGATGTCAATCATAGTGGTGATAATGCTTAAATAAGAGCATTTGGATCAATGTCATCCATCGATGTGGGTCTTGATGTAGATTATGTGAGAATGGAATATTGCGCACAACATTCAAAATTGTCATGAGTGGATGAGAAATGGATATGGCACCAATTATCACCAGACTTCTTATTCTTGCCTTTGTATTATGTATAAGGCACTGGAGCCTTCTAGTGTTGAGTAGTCTTCTAGTGTTGTTCTCCTTTATGATAAGTGTGTTTGTTGCTTCTATGTAGAAGGATGTGATGTGGAGTTATGTGAAGGTTGGGCCTTGCATGTCATGTTGGATGAAGAGGTGACACATTGCTTCATCTTTGCCTTGGCTTCAATCTTTGCAGCATTATGATATGTTTACCCCAAAGTGTTAAAATTCAAGAACTCCATCTTCACATGGATATAAGGTGAACTTCTGTCAATTTACTTCATCAACTTATCTTGTTCACTCAAGTTCTCATATAGACACGTAAAGTAGTCACTGAAAAGTTGGTGTAGTTTTCCATGGACTGATCTTTATGCTGGCACAGTTTTTAAAACTTGATGTATTCATCTTCAAAGTAGTGTAGAGGATAGTATTCCTCCTTCGGTGCATCAAAAAAATTCTTCCAAGATTCAATTGGAATGCACTCATGTGCACATTGTGAATTGAATCTCTCCCACTAGTGAATGACTAGTATGGACATCTTCAGTACTGTGAAGGTGATCTTCTCAGCATTGGTGAAATAATTGACTTAGAAGTACACCTTGAGTTGTTGAATCAAAGCATCTAATGCTTTAGCATTGATCTTGCATTCAAATAGAGGAATCGATATTGACTTGAACTTTAAAGGGGGTTTGTTGCTAAAACCATTGTTGAGTGAACTATGGAGGTGTGGTAGAAGGCATCAAACTGAGATATACCATTAATTCATAAAAATGGACAAAAATTTTGATGCATTGTGCCTCCAGTGTGTTCATGATTAGAGTTCGTACCTCCAGTTACTTATGGGTGTCAACCATCTTATTTTTACTATGACATTGCTCCAAATATTCTAAAATAGAGACAATTAAAAAACCTTCCTTCTCCAGTTGTGCTCACATGTTTATAGGCATATAAAGGTATAGATATTTTTAACAGTGATACCAATGATCCAAACCATAGGGCCTAGGACTAAGCGTGTGGGGGACAACCAAGTTTTTATTATGTAGAGTGAATGGTCAAAGATAATTCATAAAGAAACAACTAATCACATTCAATGGAGTAGAAGTATTACTTGCAGGAAATGCAAATTTTACTCATTGATAGAGATTAGGGAAAACTAGTACAATGTGCTACAGTGCATGTTTTTATAGAGTAGATATGCAAATCATATTGTCTATGTTATGACTATGTGGGTAATAGACCTTAGGCTAGTTGTGTATGTTACATACTTATAGAATTAGAATACAAGAGCAGTTAAAACCATTGTTATTTACCAAGAATATAGTTGTGTTGGTTCATCTTCTAGGTTGAATGATGGTTGGTAAACCCTTTAGAGAACATGGTTGAGGCAAGGAAAAATGTGGATGTGTTTTGGAGTCCAATAATTGGTGAGGTGCATGGATATTTGAGGCATATGGGGCTACGAGTTGTAGAGTTCACAGAAGTTGGTGAACTGGCATGAAACTTATGTGGTGCATGGGATTGTGAGTTGTGAAGTGCACAGTAATGAGTGCACAATGTGGAGTGCATAAGTTTCAGTCCATAGAAGTCTGTGATATGGTGCGGGACTTGTGTGGATGACTTTGAGAAAACTACGAGCAAGAAGTACACAAGATTGGGTGAGAGGTGTGCACCTTATGCAATGGAGTGAATGAGGAGTAAGCTCAGTTATATGAGAGTTATGCATAGATCATCTGAGGTTCCATGTAATGAAAAAGAGCCATGTGGCATGCTCTCAGGGCTCTTAGACTTTGATCATTTATCATCTTCTTTGAAGCATGAAAGGCTTTGTATAACATGGTAATGACACCTATCTAGCTCTCATAACCCAAGATCTTTAAAGATTTAGAAAGTTTTTGTAAAGAGATATAGGTTTTTGATAACATAAAGATGCCACCTATCACTGTCTTTGATGAATAAATGCAAGTCCCCAATAGGAATAACTTTGACAAGTCCTCATCGATAATAATGTGAGTACATAAAACATAGGAAAATACAACAAAGGACATTAAAAATGTTAGTACAAATAAACCATGAAAAATATGAAAATCCAAGGTTTGAGATAAATTAAAGTAATCATTCAAGCTTTGATTTTCATAGTTTATACTCCATGCAGATGTAAACTTCAAGGACAACCTTAGACTTTTTTTCATGTGAAACTAGAGTCATGAATGTCTAAGGCTTAGAGGAACCAGAATAAAACTATTCAAGTCATAGTGGGTCCCCACTGAATTTCTGGAAAATGGGGTGTATGTGTTAGGGCACAATAACTTTATCATTCTCATGTTGTTAGATAGATTACTCTACCCCTGTTTATTATGCAATGATTATTATAAATTTTGTGGTTTCAAGTAAAAAGTTTGGTGGGCTCATTGGAAACTTTATAGTTGCAAATTGATATGGTTTTGTTGGAATTAACTCTAGACTTAAGGTAGCTAACCCTAATCTCCTCTAATGCAATCTTGGGATGGTATGATTCTTTCTAGTAGATTCTAATTATGAGATCATATGTTTACAAATATTTTTAGATATTTTAAATTAGTACCTTGCTTATCATATTGGTGTGAAAAGTTGTGGAAATTTGTAAGGCTGTGTGCAAGTTTTTTATTGGAATCCATTTCTTTTCCCCTTACATTAAATGAAGGTAGCTCTAAATAGTCTTAAACATTTGATTTATGACTTTACTCTAAGACTTGAAAAAAATTATAGTTATTTCAATATTTGTTGAATGGACAGGAGTCACTCTTCTTAAATGCAATTTTGTTACTTTGAAAACTTTATAGATTTATCATTTGTTGAAACCTAGTTATGTTTTTAGAGGAAAATGCCTTATGAAGAATGAGGTTGCAAATTCTTTTAGTAATCCTTATGTAAAGCATATAATTATTAAATTTATTATGGGAGAATGTGCTTAAGTACTTAACTTGGTGGGTCCTAATGAGCTCCGCTTCATGGATATGATAAGTATGTGAGATCAATCACATACAAGAACTCTTTAACTTGTCAAAATTATGTACAGGTGTACATGATTGAATGTTGGAATCCAAGTATTATAATCCTAAAAAGCATAAAAAAATTGGGTTGGTTTTTTGGGTTGTGACACTTATTTGGGATTCTTGTAGATACTCAATCCAAGAATTAAATGAACTACCCTTACCACTACTTTATTGCAATGATGATAAGGGGCCATGTGAGAGTTGTTCTCTCCTTCTTAACTCTTGTGTTCTTATAGGCTCTTCTTCCCCTCTTGTTGATGGCTGCCTAATACTTTGGGTGAAGATGTGGATGGATTTTTGAAAACATTCCATCCCAATGCCCACTAAACCTTGTAATGAGTACATAAATTATTAAACTTTCACATGCTCATATAAAGTGATTTCTTACCTCCTTGGATTTTTTTTGACCTTCCACTTCTTGCTTTCATGAAGAGAATTATCTCTTTAACATCTCCCGTAAAGAGGTTGGGCTCATTAATGATGTATAATTTTATTCTTGGGTTTCCCCCATGCTTGCCTCTTTCCCTTCTTGGAATTTCAATTGGTGATGTTGGTGGAGTATAATCTCCCCATTTCCTCTCTTTTTTTGTATCATGTGGATAGAATAGTAATGCACTTTCCTCCTTTTCATGACTTGTTGGTTTCCCTTTCTTTCGAAGTGCTTATTTGTCATCCTTGCGTAGACTCATGCTTCCTTCTTCTTGTCTTGACTACTAACCACTCTTTGAAAACATTGTAAAATCATCTTGGGGATTTATAAAAATGATGAAAGAAACATCTTTACCTTCTTGAGGTGGTCGTTGGTGTGTAGACAGCATGGAGTCTTCATCTTTGAAGTTTCTTTCGTTGGAGTCATGTTGGAGCATTCCCCTTTCTCTAGTTTACCATGCCCAAGGCCTTCATATTGAGGTCTTTCCTCAACCACAATGGGATCAATGATTCCTTGGCTATCCTTGCCAAGCCTTCTTCCATCATAACCCATTTTCATTAACAACTTAGAGTCAATACCATTAGTATGCTTCTCAAAATTATCAATGGATTCATTAATGTGAGAAAGGGAGGAACAACATGTGATGGAGTGATTATCATGTATACATCGCACATGGTTTGTGCATATTTGGTATAAATTGGTCTCATTTTTTAGATAAATTATTCTCTCCTTTCTACTCCTTCAACATCTTGTTGGAGTTTTTCCAACACTGCCTCTTTTATCAACAAATATTTCTGTAACTCTTCCATGATTCTCGTGAGAAACTCCCCATCGCATGATTATGTTACTTGCAACTTCTCAATATTTATTTCCAAGTGTTGCACATGCCTCCTCAGTGCTCCATTCTCTTCTTGCACTTGCAAGTGGTACTCTTGGAGTTCATCAAGTCTTCTTCTCAAGGATTTAGTCATGGTTGGTTTATGCAACAATATATTCCTACAACACTTTGTTAAAGATATTTGCATTTGATATTGCTCTACACGCAAACTCTTATGTATTAACAAGAACCTTCTACAAGTCACAAAGAACTTGTACCTCTGATACCAATGATCTATAATTTTCCAAGAGATAGAGCCTTAATATAAAATTACAACCAAAAATTTATTACTTGTGTTGTAGTTATTTGAATTCTTAAAATGGCAATGGATTATAGTGTGTTTAGCACACATTAGATTGATTTAGGTCACTTGCAAACTATACACAAGTAGAAGGGAATGGGAATAGACATACACATAAATGTTTTAACCTAGAAACCCCATTGTTGGGGGGAACCAACTGGCAACTACATATCTTCTTGATCTACCTTAATGAAATATCAATTACAAAGAGTTCATAAAGAATACAATTCTAACTCCCTAATGTCACATATCTTCCTTATGTTATGAGGAAGAAATACAAGTAACATGGAATAACATAGTCATGGTTGACTGATCACACACCACTACTCTCACCAATGTACTTCTACACTCTTTTGGATCTTCGATCCATGCTCACTAATGGAATACTAATCTTTGATGTAGAAGTCGGCTCACACCTCTCTTTTGCATCTAGAGATGTCTCTTCGAAGCCACGTGTTCTTGAAACGTCCCAAATGAAAAGACCATTCAAATCAACCCATTAAACTAAATTGTTAACTTCCTTGCATGAAACCACCACTTCCTATATACTAGTGGTTTCATAACCGCCCCCTACAAATATTGGCACATTTGTCACCATTCAATAAATACTCACATCTAATCCCTACAATTTGATTGAAATCAATTCCATGGTGTTTGTTGGAGTTCTAATGATGTTATTGGATCTTTACATATCAACTTTTGGTTGGGGTACACACGTCCCTTTTGTCGTATCTTTTTCATTTTTTAGCCATTATTTTATCGATAAATATGTCAATAAGAGTTCTAATTTAAATTCTATTTGTCTATAAATTCACAAGCATTCTATGTCATTTAGGCATTGAAGGAAATCTAGTGAACTCTTTATCTGTAGGAATTTATTTAGCAATTCCAAGTATTCTAGAGAAGAGCAAGCATTCATTAAAGCACTTGAGTTCATATTAGAAATATTTGCATGCTTGAATTATTGTAATTATTGAAGTGTGTTGATTTTTATATGCTTACCATTGAGAGGCCTAACAAATATCAAGATAGTTTGACTATTCATTGGTTTATCATAGGCTCCAAAACATATTTATTTTTCTTTGTAATTTTTAAGTATTAGCGAAGGCACAAGAATCCGGATGATGTTTTTGAAGACCTTAATCAGGTGAACATAATCATCAAAAAAGTTTGGACATATGTACAATTTTACTTGAAATGTCAATATGATGTAAACATCATTGAAGAGTACAAAAAACCGAATATATTTGACATTAATCTTGTAAATTAATTCAATGTTATATTTAAATGCACATTTTTATTATTTAGATATAATTAATTAATATTTTATACATAGCTTAGGGTTATTTGTATTGCAATTAAAAACAAAACAAATTATATATAGGGAAAGATGATGGATGGAACCCAAAGGAATGGGCAGAGACTTTGGAGTAAAACAAGGGAGGGGTTCTGAGTTCTGACATGGAGGCGGAGGCAGAGGCAAAGGCAGAGGCAGAGGCAGAGGCAGAGGCAGCAGCGCAGCCTACGCCTCCTATTGTTGTTCACCATCCACTTATGGCCGGCCATACACAAAAGACACGGTCACGTGGGAAAGCATTGAGCGAAGAGAATGCGCAGGCCCATAGGACCAGAACTCAAAGCGTCGTCAGATCACGATCACGTGCATGTTCCACGTGTTGCCCATTATTATATCGTCACTGAAACCTCTGTTGTTTTTCTTCTATTATAAAGGCGTACTGCACTGCACTGCCCTGCCCTGCCCTGCCACACCCACACCCCGTCTTCTATATCGTTTTACAAATACAATATTTCTACCCGAAACTTGTTCGATGATATTCCATTTTTTCCTTGTTCGAAAGAGTCAAACTTGTTATAACACATGGTTGCATATAATTATATACGATGCAATAGATCTACTTACTTACAATGCAAATAAACTTAATGAGACTTAAACCATTAAAATTATATTGAATTATTAATTGTAATAAATAATAAAAAATTATAAGAATATTTAATTCTGTATAAATTTGAAAATGGTTATTAAGATTAGATAGTGTAAAATAGAAATAAATAATAAGGTAAGTTGAACCTAAAAAAATTGAGGTGAATAAATAATGCTTCCAAAATTGTATAGATGTTTCTAGAAGAGTAAGGTCATTCTCAAAACCATGAGGTTGTTTCTAGGGGATAACAGATGGGTAAAAAAAAATTGATGACTTTGTTTGTTAGATCCAATGTGGATCTTTAAGAAATCAATCTCCTTCTTCAAAACCTTAATAGGGCAACTAACTTTATAAATGGATAAATAAAAGATTTATTTTAGACATCATGCTTAAGAGTAATAAGGGTTTTGAGCACCAATGAAAAAAATAGTATAACACAATAGGAAACAAGTAGAACACGTGAAAAACATGCCAATAAAATCTTTATTTACACCAATAATCAACAAACACATAAGTACCCTAAAATATTACTATTTTATGAGAAATAAGTACTCTCAAATTAAAATTTGATATCTATATAACACCTCACTTTGATGTGTAAGTGGATACATATCAAATTAAAACTAGCAGAATGTGGATACAAAATTGTGTGCTCTGCAAAGACATGTGCATGTCTTTAAGTGCCCAATCAATCAATAATATATAAAAATATAGAAAGAGAAAAAGTTAAATTAGTACATTTATTTTGTTGAAGGTGTGTTAGTTAAGTCCCCAACATCTGTGAATCTATGTGAAATGAAAATTACTTATAGATGTTCATGTCTTTGAATTTGTGTTAAATCATGTATGCATTGCTTAGTACAATTTTTTTGGACAAAAAATCAAGGCTAAATGAATTTGATGTAATAGAAAAGAGTAAGGTAAGGAAATGCATTAAATGTATCCCTCAATAAGAATATGTGTCATGTGTTGGATATGTTTAGGAATAAACATGTAATTGTTCTCATCTAGAAGAGTGAAAATAATATATAATTTTTGGAGTCCTAGAGAATGAAAATGAAATGGGTTGAATATATGCTTTCATTTTGAGATGCGGGATAAATCTATAAAGTACATATCTCAAAAAGAAAATGATTATGCACATCATATATGAAATAAGAAATAAAATATGTAAACGTTAACGTAGAAAGTATCATCATAGAAACATGTATGTTATAGGAAAATTTCACCACATGGACATGTGATTTAATCTATATAAGATTAAGTGTAATATGCCCCATATGGAAAAAAAAATGAGAAATATAAATGCATGTTTAATATGCCTCTCATAAAAAAAATTAATCAATGAAGCATGAAGGTAGTATTCTCCAAGTAGGAATCATGTAAGCACTATATAATCATAGGAATAATATGCCTCTCATTGGGAAAATGTAATCAATGAAATACAAAAATGAATGTCATAATTTTTTTTAAAAATGTGCAACAATATATATCAATGTCAAGTATAATGATGGAGCCTTTCCTCAAAAATGCATGATAAGAGTCATTAAAATGAAAGAAATCATCGAGAAAAAAATTACATGATATAAATCATGTAAAATAAGATGATATGTGTTTATAGGAATTGAATAAAAAATAAAATTATATGTGCATGATATAAATCATGACACCAAAACACACAACAAATACAAAGTAGACAAAGTAAATGAAGATGCACATCAAACACAAAATAAGCATGCCACACATAGAGTATACATAGACAAAAAAGGAAATCCTACTAAATATAGAGTAAGCATGCCACACACAAAGTATACAAAGACTATAAGAGAATGTGTCACACAAAACTAAAATTTATGAAATTAAAAAAAATCCCTAATGCATCAACCACTACTTAAATACAACATTATCAAGATGATTTAGTGTAACACAATTACTACTAAAAGGTTACCATAAATAAATCTGATGCAATACATAAATGTAAGGTAAGGAAATGTTTTGAATGTGTTTTTTGGTAGGAACAAGTGTAATGTGTTGGTTATGTCTAAAAATAAACATGTAATTGTCTTCATTTATAAGAGCAAAAACAATGTATAATATCTAAAATCCTAAAGACAAAATGAAATAGGTTGAATATAAGCTTCCTTTTTAAAATATGGGATAAAATTATGAAGCATATATCTTAAAATAAAAGTATTATGCAAATCACATGTAAGATATAAAATAAAATATGTAAATTTTACCACATAGATATATTATTGTGAAAATTGTATGTTATAAAAAAATTTCCCCACATGGACATGTGATGTAATCTAGATAATAATAAGTATAATATGTTCTTATGAATTAAGTATAAAATTTGTCACATAAATCCTTGAAGAAAAAATCAATAAATACTTTGTCTTTATGAAATATACATCATGCAAGCATACATCTAAGGTTACCATAATCACGTTTAAATATTATTTGTACAATTCAACTCATGACCATCAAGATTGATTGTTATTGACTCAAAATAAAATTATGTCCATTTTATTTCATGTTTCAATAAAGATTCTTTCAAGAGAGAGAGAGAGATAATTCCAAGATTTAAATCCAATCTAAAAGAGAGTGTTCACCTTTTTATAGATTACTATAATGAGAGAACAAAGGGAAAGAGGACCCCAACCATGGTGAATGATCTAGTTTACCCCAACCATATGGTAGTAGATCCATACAATATCGGTGCATAAATTTCTAATGACCAAATGAATGCAAGCATACAACTAACATTACCAACACACACACAATTGTTCTCATACAAGCATGCAACCAACACAATCAAAACACATAATCATCCTCCTATGGTCCTAAAACATCAATAATAATTTCACTTTTACTTCATGTTGGGTTAGTTAATCCAAAGTCACTTTATTTATGTTAGCGTGTTGTTAGAGTTAGTTAGTTTGTATGGGGTATATAAACCTTTTTGGTAGTTAATAATGTTAGTAGGTTAATTAAATAGATGTTAGTAAGTTAGTTGGGTTGGGTCCCATAGTAGAACCACCTCAAGAAAACTTTTATAAGATTTAGATTTGTAAATATTCCTAATAATCGATATTTTACCTTTTTGCACAAAACATTGTCAAATTATACAATGTAGTTTGTGACATTTACCTCGTGTGCATGGTAATAATAATGGTATTAGAGCTAGGTGAAGGATAAGAGAGAGAACAATGTGAAGGAGGAGAATCTATTTTTTCCCTAAGGTATGAAGGTTTTGTTTTTAATTATTAATATCCCAAAAAAAATTATACCTCCACAACTCCAAATCATATTTTGTACAACCTAACACTCAAATTATTAGCCATAAATTCATATTATATGGTCCACAGATAATTTGAAACCCTAGTTTAGTATTTTATGTCACTTAAAAATCCATTTGTACAACCCTAAACCAAATTTTAGTGTTAAAATTAAATTATGCATATTGTTATACGATATTCAAGATATTGTTAGTCATTAGTATGCCATTTGGATTGTTTATTGGCCTTTATATATGTTCTATAATCCAATTTGAAGCAGAAGTAAGGCATTTTAATCATTTTCAATGATTTTTGGTCTATAAAATCTAATTTCAATGCATAAGTATGGCTCAAAATTATTTTTGAACTAATTGTAGAAGTAGAAATATGACCCAAAAATTTATAAAAAAAAACATTTTTGGTATGTTGAAATAACAAATTGTATGATGTTTGATTCATCTTTCTACTTTTGAAAGGTTATCAAGCAATGTAGAAGGAATGTACAGACTGGTATAGATATGTGAAACAAATTTAGAATGCCATAATATGGCTTAGATAACCCATGGATGGTGTATAATTTGTTTTTAATTAATATTATCTTTGTTGTTTATAGAGTTAATGTGCCTGGCCCACATAAAGTGAAAGATGAGTGCAATTTTCACATTAATATTTTCACAGGTGAATTTTTGGGTGAGTGCATTTTACATGCAATTTTTTTCACAACTTAGAAATATAATTTATACGACATATATTTTATATAATTTTCAAAAGTGTTTGTAGATGAGTTGGTTGTGTTTATTTTGTAAGACAAATGCAAATGAGAGGTCTAAGGTTCAAAACCCACCAAAGCATTTTTTTTAGCAAACTTACTTTTTGACTCAAATTAATATGTAAAAAGAAATCATTTTATAATATTATTCTTGTTATGTACTTTGTAAAGTGTTTACAAAAAGAATGATGATGGAGACATAAGTGTGTAAGTGTAATTGTTTGTGACTTGCAGCTTTTTGCAAATTTTACAAATTTTATCACTAGAGAGTCTAGATATAATTTATGAGAAACATGTACTAAAATAATGATTTTGATGTATATGGGTACATTTTAGATGGAAATTGACACCTTAAAAATGAAAAAAATAATATCATATCATGCTTGTATTATTAGAGATATCACCAAAGCTTTTGAAGATAAATATTACGGGTCTATCATGATCCTTCTAATTGACAAAGTATAAGCATCAAAATGGAGGTTAGAGGATCCACTAAAGGTTGGAGGATCCACTGAAGGTTGGAGGATACTTTCCCTTATCCAGTTATTTATTTGCTTAGAGTTTGGGTAAAATTCTTGAATATCATTTTTGGTAGCAATAGTGTGTGTTTTTCAATTTGGTGATTCTTTCAATTCATTTTTAGTTTTCTTGAATTCATTGATATTTCTAATGAGAAGCAAACATTGTAGTTTGGATTTGGTTTTTCACTAAAAAGAATTCTCATCTCTCGTTTGATAGGGGGAATATAATGTATGGCCTTTAATTAGTCATCAGTGATTATATAAGTTGGCAGGTGATAGCACCATAGTATTGAACAAATGTACATCAACATCATTGGGTTTCAGGAGGATGTGCCATACACAATATTGGATATTCACTAGATGGGTTTCTATGTGAGACCTTATGTGGATTGATGTGATTGAACATGCTTGATTATGTTCTATTTTAGTAAGGTAAAAAATGGTCAGATGGGATGAACAGGCCTTGATCATGTTCATCATTCATGCCACAACTCGTGGGGTAGCAAGCTTCTTGGAAGTGACATTAGTTGATCATTATAATGATGTACATTATTCTAATTACAAGTCTGATAGATAATTTTTATGAATTCATAGTCATAGCTATAGATCATCTTATATACCCCTTTTTAGATCAAGGGGGGTTTGTTGGGTTGGGTGATCCAAAGTCACTTTATTTGTGTTAGTGTGTTGTTAGAGTTAGTTCATTTGTATGGGTCATATACACCCCTTTGGTAGTTAATAATTTTAGTATATTAATTAAATAAATTTTATTAAGTTAGTTGGGTTCAATGTTAGTTGGTTCTCATCGTAGAATCACCTCAAGAAAGATTTTATAAGTTTTAGCTTTGTAAATATTCCTAATAATCAAGATTTTACCTTTATGTGAAACATTGTCAAATAATAAAATGTAGTTTGTGACATTTACCTCTTGTGCATAGTCCTAACACTTTGGACATCAAATAAATAATTATAACCATGCACCAGACTTCCTACCTTCCCATAGAGTAAGAGATGCAATAGTTACCAATCATTCCAATAAATTTAATGATATTATCTTACTGAGAACATATATCTCATTCCTTTAAAATTACAATGTAATTAACATTAAAATGCATACACTAATAGTGGAACATAACACCATACTTATTACCCTAACATAAGAGCTAGAGGTGCAATTGTTCCCAAATAGTCCTCAACTGAGTCAATGATAACAATGCAACATACAATAAGGTGCATTTATCATGCAAGTGTAATGTATCAATTATATATATAATAAACACCCATATTAAGGTTATAAAGGTTCACTACAAATCCAAAATAAGGTACATACTTTCATTACTACATAAAACATATAGTAATGAACATCGTTCAAAATAAGATGTAACTCGTTAACACATACTTTGGTTTATTAAAGCATCCCCCTGAATCATTCATTTATTTCATTCAATAATTCAAGTTCACTAGCATGGCAAGTTACATGTCATATGTTAGGTGTGGAGCCTGGTTGTCTTCCAAGATCAAAGGTTAAAATTTTGATGTTATTTTAGTCGGGTTTGTATCCCATTCTTTGAATTCCTACTCCCATTATTAAAATTGCCTTGTTAAATTATAATTTTGTAGTCAATTTGGGTCATTAATTAAAGGTTTCTAGATCTGATGGTAGAGGTTATGTTTAAGCATTTTTACCCTAAAATGTATTGATATATGGTTGAGATGTATGAGTGTGAAAAAAATATAATGAAATATTGTACATAGAGAGGAGGTAGAAAAGGTGGAGAGGTGTAACAACGTTTGTTATAGGATTTTGTTTCTCCCTTGTATTGTTGAAAATAATATACTGGACAAGTTTGATGGATGTAGCCCATCTTGGGTGAACCGCGTTAAATTGATGCCTCTTGTTATGTGCATGTTTATGTTTATTTTATGAATGTTTAATTAATTAGTTTCATAGTATCTCTTGTATGCAATTTGGGGATAGATCTGGGTTTTAATTTATCCTAACATCATATTTCTAGATTTCACAACCACTAGCTTAACACCCATTGAGACTAAAAAACAATACCATTAACATAATGGTATAAATACACATACAAGTAATAATCATTATGTATAATCTATCATGAACTACCTCCCTATATTATAGTATTTATCCCTTGTACTTTACCACATAATAAATCATAATTATCACAAAGTAAAGTTAATGCCAACCTATAATAAAGGCCGAAATATTGGATATCTACCTATGGTAATTAGTAAGTCAACTAGTAGTATCTAACCTATTCATGTACTAGCTAAAACCTAATTTATATTTGATCATCACTCTAACTCTATATTAAAATAAGGCACTACTAATGTCCACCAACCCATTAAAGTTTATTAGTCATCTAGTAAAATCTATCCTTACTAATACCTATACCTAGCTACTAATCAACTAACCTTTGCACTATCTTATGCATAACATATCTAACTAATTACACAAAATTATCCTTAATGGTACACTACCTTGTGAGTCCTTCCACTAATGAGAATCAAATGTTGTTTTATGGTAACATGGATCTAAGGTAAAGAATACTACATCAAACTACAAAAAAAGGGAATAAATCAGATCCAATCTAAATGCAATAAAATAATTAGTAAATGCCTACAATGTGCTTAAGGGAAGATGAATGAAAATACCTAGAATGATTGATAATTGATAAAGGGGGTTTATACACACATACTTGATTTCATACTTACACATCTCCTAAAAAGTATTATAAATTATTAGAAACATGCCCTAAGATAATGAAAAAAATAATATAGAAAGATGACCAAGATTTGTTGGCATGACCAATATCAAACTTCTCTAATAGTGATGGTCTAGTGAAGATTATTCTGATAATGATAGTTTATCCTAAAAGTGGAAGGTATTTTTTGATAACAAATACACATTCTTATACATGAAGGTTTGCCAGCTAATTTATTAGTAATTTCCTATAATAAAAAGCCTCTTCTATATTTTTGAATAGATGCATGAGACTACTAGAATTATTTCCCATTTTTAAGCCCTAAATTGATCCAAGTCACCTTGAAAGGATATAAAATAATTTAGGTTTTGTATTAAGGAGACTACCTTAATCATTCCCTATTCAATGAAGAAATTGGAATCAATACTCATGAAATTCAAAAAGTATATCCATGTATATGATAATCCCAACCCTTGTCCTTATAAGATGAGATTAACTAATTAGATGATTATTTATTCTCTTTCACTATCTCCTATTTTAGTATAAATGTAACAATAACACTTTAGTATATAAAGAATGTAGTAAAGAATCAAGTTTAGGATAATTCTTGTAATTGTGTGAGAATGTGATGTAATTTTGATGCAATGCTAGCTTATGAAATTCCTTAGGGTTCCTTTTTATAAATAGACTTTTCAAATTCAAATTAGGGACCTATTGGAGTGCAAACTGACATATAAATAAGATATAAGAATTGAAAAAATAGGGGCCAAGCAATGGTAACTTAGACCCAAGGGACAAAGAGACCAAAAATTACAATGACTAGCATTGAAATATTTCGATATATATAAACAATAAATACCAAAATAGAGAAAGAAGCATAGGATCCAAAGATTTAGAAAATATAGAATAGATAAAAAATTAGAAGAATAGCTACAACACATGGCCACATGAAAAATAATAGAGAGTCACAAGCACGAATAAATGCTCCAATAAGAACCAAATTTGAACCAATGATCTATATGCACAAAAAAATACAAATGACATTGTAATTACAAGACTTGTACCAAAATTAGGTGGATACATATTACCCAAATTTTGTGTGTGTGTGTGTGTGTGTGTGTGTGTGTGTGTTTGCATGTATTTTATGGTAAAATAAACAAAATTCACCTAAGAGGGCTTGATTACATCTGAAGCCTATAAGTTATGCTCAATGTAAATATTAGCTATGAGAGTGACCTGAAAGTAAAATGGAAGAGAGAGATTACTTTATATCATATTCCAACTCTAGCAACCTATAAAACAAAAAAAACAAAAAAAAAACATGTATCATCATTATTTGCATCAAAGTGTTGAGTCCCACTAAGTATCCATGAATGATCCACAATGTTCTTATGTCAACATCTCAAATGTACTTGCAAGTAAACATGAATGTTTGAAAGTAGATCAATGTTTTGATAAATCTATAATAATTTAAACATTAAAATAATTTTAAAAATGAAAATAAATAGTATGAGAGATTACACCTAGACTTGGTATGCAAACCATGTTCTCATCTTAAAAAAATTGAATTATCATGGGTCACACTACCATAATAAAAGGTGAAATATCTAAAATACAGATCCTATTGACTTTACTAAGTGGAAAAATCTACTTCCCAACTAAAAAAGAAAACATATACTACCTCTCTATAACCTCTTGAAGTTTGTGTAACCTGTTGTACATCTATGTAACTTATTGAAATCATACAACCGTAAAATATAATAATTTGATTGTGTTCCCCCATTTGAGTGAAAGATGTACATGCATATCACTGATCTCAAAAGTATAATATCACATGCACAATGTGTAACATATATATATATATATATATATATATATATATATATATATATATATATATAAGGCTTATGTACAACACAGTTTGATATATAAGCATGAAAATATGTAATCATGAAATTTTAAAAATGTTATGTAACCTGATATTAATATGCCAAAGTAGAAACAATATATTAAAATGGATAAAATTAGGAACAAACAATATGCCCACTGTAAAAATATGCCCTAATATAAACAAGATATCTAATCTAAGCACACATAGTAATAAAGCCCAATGTGACTAAGATGTATGAAAGGACATATGATGAGATCCAACCTCGATATAAAAATGTATAATTTGTAGAAATATGAATGTATTGTACCTCCAACGAACAATGTATAGGTCATAAAGCATAACAATAATATTCCCCTATATATATAATCAATAAAAGTGCATTAAAGGCTTTCTTCTTATGTGGAAAATTTATAATAAATGAAGTGTTGGTGTATTATAATATATTCCCATTAATTGGAGATATAAAATAAATATAAATTAACACATAAGGGTTCTTACCAAAAATAAATATATGGTATATATATTGGGCCAATGTAGGCAAGGACATAAAGCACCTACATGATATGGAACATGTCTAATAAGTGGTTTGGGGGAATGTGGAAACCAAATAATAAAAAAGTGAAAATAAAAATCAAGCATGCACATGCAATTAAAAGTAACTAGATAAAATGTCAATAAAATAAACACACAAGAGGAAAAATAAAAAAGTGACAATCAAAGCCAAGAGTAAAATAAAATATACACGAAACATTTAAATAAATAAAACCTATTAACCAATCAGTAGGAAATAAAAGTCAAAAAAATACAAAATAAAATGAAAATAAAATTTCAACACAATGCCTAGAAAACCAAATATGAATCCATGATCATACATATATAGTGTAAGCATCACATCTACTATGTGAATCATTATACAATATGTAAATAAAGGATGAAGTATTGAAGCACAAAGTATGTTGTCAAATCTAACCAATTATGCCATCAAGTTCTAAATATTTATCAAAGGATATATATTTTAAAGCATATGACTTTCCAATATTGTAGACATGAAGTGAATCTAGTAATTTATCATTATAAAAAATTATGTCTACAATACAATGATATGTATTATTGAATTAAACTTTCCTTAGGTTCAAACTATGTAATGACTATTTATTTTTGATCATTTATGTTTTTATTTGATCTTGATGCACATTTTTCTTATGTACCCATTTGATTTCATATTGAGATTTTAATTTAGGATTCATGTAGGTATTGGTAGATTGACACTTATGGCTTGGTGTTCTAATTGGTGTATTTTCGATTTAAATATCACCATAATCGATAAGGTCTTGAATTTTTAAATCAAAATAAAGCCTCAACTTGTTGAATGACCTTTAATTTTATGATACTTACAATAAAAATCATGTGTCTTGATAGGTTGAAAATTAATCATGTTAGGGTGAAGTAAATCATTCAAAATTATATGTGAACTATCAACATATTTATTAAATCACCGAAATTCATTGCTATAAGTACCTATATATTTTTGTGATCATTTTATCTTATTGACTAATTTCTTAAAATTATTCATTTTAAGCACATGGTCATTGAGCCTTGAATTATTTTGGATGACAACATAATGTGAAACACATCTCATATGTAAGCACATGGGTGTATAAGAGCTCAACCTAGATGGCCTTAACCTCTTGAAAAATATCATTAAAATATGTCTATTAATTAAAAAACATTTTATCTTTGAGAGGTGGTAAAATACTTTTATTAAACATGTGTTTTTCTCCAAATCTGATGGTTTGTAAAGTAACCAATCCATACTAGCTCTTAATCGTAGAATGTTATCATGAATGTTCTCATCTTGACCTTCTTGGAGAAATGGGATATATTCAAAGGTAAGACATGGTAACTTATTGGCTACTAATCTTAACAATAAATCTTCTTACAATAAAATGAAGGAATACATGGATCCACTATACAAATTATGAAACCAATATAGTGCATAATCAATCAAGTTTCTTAAAAAAAAAAAAAAAGTAATAGTGTATCATGATGAGAATAGTTTCAGAGTATAAAATAATGTTTTGAGGTGCATTGATCAGAAATTTGGATCAAGCAAATCATCTAGTTTAGTCAATAAGACAATCGATTGTCAAACAAGGATATTCATGACACACTAAATCTTAGAAAAGAGATAGTTTGTGTTGTACAGGCTTACATAATATATTTTTTGATTAAAAAATAAATTGTTAGTACTTTCTATTCATCTCAAACTTTATGGCCTTCAAAAGTTAGAGGACTTTTCATGGTTATGAAACTACCAATATGCATGTAGTAGCTATTTTTCAAACCACCCTAATAGTTTTAGAATTACCATAGTGGTTTTTAAACCATTAGTGGCAGTTTCAAAATTGTTTTGCTAGTGATATGAAAATGAAAATGTAGATTTATGTGAAATTTAGAAATCTAACTATCAAAGAAGAAATTTGGCACATGTTAGTCTATTGTCGAAATGCCCTACCTTTGTCTATGCAAAATTTATACTACAGTTACTTCTAGATTCTAAATTTTCATGTGTAGATGCACTATCTGATTCCATATAGTCTTGTGTCTTCACTTTTTTAAATTCACGATTAGAATGTTTGATATGATCTCTTATTTATCTCCTTAACCTAGCTCACCACAAACTCATAAATGAAGAATAATAAAAAAAGGTTACAAATTTGGTATTCAAAAAGAAATTGCAGCTATATATCCTGCATGCTAGAAGCATATTGTCTAATTTAGTTCTCTTATGTTGTGTTAATGGAATCTTGAGCAACAGATTTTTCCTCCTCTTCCCTAGATGTCCAATGCAACTACATGAGCATTTTCCTAAACCCTCTTTTGGTATAGGTGGATGACGTTAAAAGACTTGAACAATGTCAAAGTATCAAGGTGGAAGACTTTATTGAAAGTGTAGCAATAGATTTGATTCAGTGAAGACTCTAACTTAAACTATGGAGAAGGATTACTCAACCCTTGAATGATGCTTGAAACTTAATAAAATGATTAAGAAATATTTGTATATATAGGGCTTTATAAGACATGACACACACTGTGTCTAACCATGAAAAAACATGATAAGTGAAATTGAAGACATGAGAAATTAGGGCAAGGTAGAAGGAACCACAAAAACACATAAGATGGATTTTTTGGGTCATTAAATCTACCTAAGACAAATTCAATGGATCATTGAAACCACCTAGGATAGATTCAATAGATCATCAAATCAGTCCTAAGAGAAATAGATACCTAAATTGTGTCAAACAACATAAAAATGCATGAACTGGGCACAAAGCTAACAATAGATAAATCTAGTAAATTTTAAAGACATTTGGAAGGCTACAAGGCTAGATAGAGGCTATTGTGGAATAGAAAATGTCTTAAAATTAGCCAAATATACACAAATGGGCCAAATATGACAAAATAAGGAAAAGACACTATGGAAAATGGTCTTGTGCCAAAATTAGGTGCTTACATAATGCCAATAATTTGATACAAATATGTGAGTGATTGCATATGTGTGTTAAAGTATAATAGTAAAAAAATGAAGCATGTACCTTGGATTATCTAAGTTTGATAGATATGATATAATACTGTGTCCCACTAGCCAACAAAAAAAAAAAAATTAAAAAAATCCTAAAAAATAATTAATAATTTTTTAAAAAATTGAAAAAATATATATGTACTACATATTTATATATAGTCGAAAATACATTTATTGATTAATTTCAATGACCCAAACTCAAGATATTTTGAGGAGAAGATTTAAGTGTATGTGGCCTCTTTATGCCAAAAAGTGGGACACATTATTATGTGTACTATAAGTCTACGTCTATATATGAATTAAATAATACTCAAGATAGGCTCTATTTACGCATTTTTATTTCTTTGGAAAATCTCACATAGCTGAAAATAATGGCCAATTACAACAAGTAATCAATATCATATCAATGTCATACAAAATGTAAAAATAAAAAAATATCCATTTATTAGCTAGCATAAAGAGGTCATATACACTTCTAATATCTCCTCAAAATATCTTGAATTTGAGTCATTGATATTAATCAAATAAATGTGTTTTAAATTATGTATACAAAGATGTAGTGCATATAGATTTTTTCAAATTTTTAAAAAATTATAAACTATTTTTTAGGAATTATTTTTTAAATTATTTATTGGCCGTTTAGTAGGACACAATATTATACTTTGACCAAGGAAAAAAATTTCTATTTTTATGTGAATCAAGTTATCGTAACTTGAAAATAAACTTTATTCTGATTATTTCAATTATAAATTTTTAAATAATTCATAGACATAGCTAGCACTTCCCAAAATATTATGACAGCCCAATCCACTTTTTGATTAAAGAAATAGATAATAGATCATTCTAGGTGTTCTCATTTCACTCAAATTTGATCGATCTTGAAATTAAAAAAATAAATTGCTCAATTTTATCCCATCTTGAAATCTCTTGAAAATATCTAGATATATGCCCCACCTTTTGAGGTGAAGGCTTGAAAAACTTGTACTTGCAATCAATCATATCAAAATAAAGATTTAAAAGTGTCATGCATCCCTACATTATACAATTAAAGCTTTGAAAATCCTTAAAATTTTGTATAAACACATATAACTATCATAAAATTTTATCATATAAATACTTACAAAAATTATATAAAGTATGTGTAACCATTGTAAAATGTCATCATGCAAAGTTAAATTGTAATATGTGCATCTTCATATGCACTATTATCATAAAGTTTTATCAAAAAATTATATCACACACAATAATCATATCTTACATAATCTACCCTTGATTCCATTCTCTATCTATTAAAATTTTATTTTTGTATACTTATACCAAAAATATATATTTACATTAATGAAAGAGTATATATATATCTCGCCCTAGGTGCATCTATATCTAATATCATAAGGATAGGCCATATCGTACTAATGTAAAAATACATAAGAGTATAGGTCCATGGGGAGGAATTTTCTATTATATTAAGTTTTACTAGTTCCTCAAAAGAACCAAAAGTGATCTAAATTGCCAATTTATGTGGTTGAACTAAATAGAAATAAAAAATAATATTATTCACCATCTATTACTTTAATTCAAAGATATATACTTTCTAGACAAAACATAATAGATGACAAAAAAATCGTAATCTAAATTGCCAATTTATGTGGTTGAACTAAATAAAAATAAAAAATAATATTATTCACCATCTATTACTTTAATTCAAAGATATATACTTTCTAGATAAAACATAATAGATGACAAAAAAATCTCTTTTTTCAACCTTAGCAACAATTTCAAATATAAATATTAAATATATTTGCTCGAAAACTTTAATGCTTGAACAATATGAAAATAAGCTATTATATCTAAATATGATATTGAGATCAATCCACTATAACTCGATGAAGATCTAAATCTTACTTATGACATTTTTAAAACCTCTAAATATTATAAAAAAAAAAAACTTTATTAAAAAATGAATTAAACTAAATATTTGTTTTGATCTTGTCATATGTAATGGTTTAAAGTATTGGCCAACCTTCATCGATTTACTTACATTCAAAAAAATAATAACAATATCTTGAAGACTATATTATCTCCTCAATTTTATTAATTACATTAAATAACATTCAAACAAATCATGAACCTGATTTTAATCATAAACTTGTTTAAACATAACATTAAAGACAAACATAAATGTTAATAAAAACTCTATTATTATTAATCAAAATACAATAAACATTATTTTCAAATAAAATAATCCCAAACCTTTCCCAAAAATCTCCAAAACAATTTGCATGCCCCTTCTAATGCTACTTATAAATATCAATCTTTAGAGTAACTTCACTTCCATGCTGACTATTTACATTAATAAATGTTCTCGTCAAATATCATTTAATCATAATCAATATAAAATTAATTAATAAAATAATTAAATATAATTTTGTTAAAGATAAAATATTAAATTTATTTTAAATGATAAAAATAAAATAAAGAATAAAAAGTAAAATAATTTAATTGAAAATTTTAAAAATGATAATTTATAAACAAGAAACATAGAAACTTGAATTAAATATTTACAATCTAATGTAAGTTAGTTTGAGAACAAAATTTTGATTCAAGGAAAGTCATAATTGACTTTCAAATTGATATAATTAATTGAAATTGATATAGTAAATAATTATATTTTGTTTCTACCAACACAGATGGTGAGTTCTCAATAACATAATACTCTCACATGTTTAAATGAACTCTATATGATTATAAAGATTGGATAAAAAACATGCAAAAAGAAAACTTAAGATATTGAAGGTGACATAATTAATTAGAATTGATATAGTAAATAATTATATGGTGCTTTCTTAATAATATAATAATCTCACATGTTTAAATGAACATTTTCTATATATAACAATAAACATTGAATATAAAACATACCAAAAAAAATCTTAAACTATTAAAAATGTTATGAAATTTTACACTTCCAATAATTAATTGGAATAGTTTCATATCATACAATTTTAATTTATATTATTTAAATCATAATAATACAATAAATACATAAATTTAATTTTCTAAATAAAAAATCTTAAATTTTAATTAGTGGGCTTACCCTTTGATGTAATTGTCCTGATTATTAAAAAATGGAAGTAAAGAATCCCATTGTTTAATAATATGGGTGCGTAAAATGCAAAGACACCTTTTTGATTAAAATTTATTCCCGTGAATGCAAGGATACGAAGGCTTTTGCCTTCAGATAAGGTTTTTTAACTTTTGCAAATGAAGCCCACGCGTGAATTCAAGGCATAAAAGGCTTTTCTTTTACAGGGGTAATTAAAAGCTTTTAAGCTTTTACTATGTGAAGTCATGGTAGGATATTTTTCAGCAAAGATAAATTTAAAGGTAAATTTTATGGCAGATGGTTTTGGATGAGGATGTAGTGAATAATTAAAATATTAATAATAGTAATTAAATGATTAATATAAAAATTTTGAAGAAGAAAATAAATATTTAAAAAATATATATAATTTAATTTGAAAACATTATTTTTATAATAAAAATAATTTTTAAAATTAAAACATTCAATTATATATCTAATAGGTATCACCTTATTTTATTTATAAATAAATAAAGAATCTTTTTATTTTCTTTATTTCTTAATTTTTTGATTCATTGATTTTTTCTTTTAATAATATATTTTGGCCATTCCCTACCCTAATATGTAATTTATGTGGATATTTAATTTGATTATAATAATAAATTCAATTTCATCTTCTTGTATTTCCATAGTTTTTGAATGATTAATGTTAATTCAACATTTATTTTGTATTTTTATTTTTTTTAATGGGTTTTGGATGAATTTATTTTGGTACATTATTTTTTTATTTTATTTATTATTTCTATTTTCCTTTCATCTTTTTCATTCTGGATGAATTTAATTTTATGTTAGAGAATAAGGAAGTCATCATATTTCAGAGGTTACTCTTAAACTACTAAGAATTTTTATTGTGATGTTCTGACTATAAGTGTAACATAATTGAACATTCTGTAGCATCAACAAAAGTCTATCAAACTGAAATCTATATCATAATCATCTATAAATCTAGAGACAAAACAATCGTTAAATAATTATCTTATGATCATGATTTTTAATTTATATGGCAAAAACTTCAGAACTATTTTAGAAAAGTAATCTAGTGGACCATGACTAGCTAAAAGTAAAGGTCAAATTAGTTTTAAAAGTAAATATTTAAAAAATATCATATTCTCACTTTTCGAATTATTGTTGAATTTATTTATTTATTTATTTATAACCAGAGATAAGATCTCTTCGATTGTTTTGATAATCCAAGAAAAACCTTAACTTCTTAAAATGTATGGTTGATATATGAATTTCCTATAAACTAATTATTAAAGTATATATAGATTTTATGAGTGAATCAAGTCATAAAACTTAAAAATAAGTTGAGGGTCGTTGGAAGAAATAAATTACAATTTTGGGGTTAAATAAGAGGCCCTTTATCTGTTAATCTCTTTGAACTATATATAGATTATTTATAAAATTACCTAGAATAAATTACCTACGTGTTAGCACCATCTTTTATAACTACACCATTAATCTATTTCTAAACGTTGACGATATTTTTGTCTTAATCAAACATCCTTAGGTATTTTTTTTAATCATAAAATATACTAGAATTTCATTATTGAACTATTTTTTAGGTGAGGTGGAAGCTTCTTACAGTTTAGAATATAATTACAATGATGTTAAATTAAGCATTAGGAGATAAAATATTTACAGTAAAAACATATATCTTAGAAAGCATTGAAAAAATAAATAAGCCAATTTTTTAAAAAAAAAATACATCATGTATAATTTTAAATATAATAAAACTCAACTTATTATTTACATAAAAGAAAGTATATTGTACGACTTACAAAAAATAAATACTATATTTTATATAAATACAAGTGGACTAAAATAGAATAAGATAGACTTCTCATCATTGTTTAATAATCATGTCTAATCTATCTATATATTAAAACAGTTAGGAAAGAACATTGTTAATAGTTAATCTTGAGGCATCATGATGATATAACTCTCTTAGAATACATAAATATTAAAAAAATTGAAAGTTAAACATTTAAAATCCGTTGTTATAATGAATAAATGAAAGATAAAATAAAACTATGTTGTAAAAAAATCACCATTCCCAAACTTAATATTTATCATACCCATAGAAGGTTATAATAAGTTTTAAGGACGAAGTGAATGTGAAATTGACAATTGAATCACATGAACTATTTATTGAAACTAAATGTAGATGATTTCTCTCGAGAACACAAGTGAAAAAAATAATATGTAATTTATGTAACTTTGAAATTTAAAAACTAACATTTATTTATATCATATTTATTATATAAGTTTATCATAATCATATAAAGTAATAATAAATTTTAAGAAAGAAAAAAAGTGAATTTGAAATTGTTAATTGAATCACATGAACTACTTAATAGATGATTGCTCTTGAAGGAAAAAAATTATGAAATTTATTGAACTTTGAAATTAAAAAATGAACATTTATTTATAATATATCTATTATATAATAAAATTAGATATACTTTTCTTAATATTTGTAATCATAATTTTAATTCATAAAATTTTAAATCAGGATAATCAAATAAAAGTATTGAGATATTATTTTTAAATTAAATATTTATAAAAGAATTTTTTAAATAAATAAATGGTTTAAGTTTTCATTAAATTCTTATTATATAAAAAAAACATCTTTTAATTTTATTATATTTAATATTTTAAATATTTAATTATTTATTATTTTGATTTATTAATTTATTTCTATGTAATTGAATTGAAAAGTTTAAAATGTTCTAAAATATTATCAGTTAATTCATATTAAAATTGTTTAATTGGAATCATTGTAAATTCTATAATTTATATAATTGTTATACAATTACTGTACTAAATATAATTTCAATAGAAAAAAAAATGTAACCAATTAAATAAAATCTTATATAAAATAAGGTCATTAAATATGTTAAAAACTAGTATTTTCAAAAACAAATATTGAAGTAGAGTTATAAATTTTCAATATTTACGTAAGAGTCTATAAAAGTTAATTGGCTAGAGAATAGAAAATTAACCTATCTTAGAAATATGCATAGATTTATACAGAGAATGTGACAATGTATTAAGGGAAAAAAATGATGTGTTACATGATAAATTAGAATTCTCCTTTCTGTCAGTAAACATGAATTAGTGTTGTAGACAATACAAATTTAATTGGCACAAACAATGCTCAATTGGCACCTCTGGGAATTGAAAAAGTAATGCTATCGATGCCGTAAGTGCGGAAATTATGCAGAAAGTTTGTAGGTTTTGAAAGCAATAATCAATCACCTCCTTTTAAACATGGCGCAACTCGGGCATCAATACACATCTCTGATACTGTAACATAACTATCATGAAGTAATGGATAACCGGTTGATGTCTGGGCAAGGAGGAGAAATTATCATTTTCCTCTTATCATAGATTTTAATGATATGGCCCATTTCTGTGGTATGGAAGGTTTTATAATCACAAGGTAGAAGAAGTTTTTTGAATTTAAGATTTGAAATATGAGTTTCCAAAAGTTTATAATCTAAATTTTAACATCTGTTTAAAATGAACTCAAATGTTTTCAATCAAGATCAGGCGGATGCCAGGTGTTTAAATCGAAGGAAATCCCTTATAAGTCACCCTATGTTTTTTTTCTGAGCAAGCTGAACAGTTTCCTGTATGCTTTAACCGCCATTATTGCAGCTTCTAAGTTTATATTGTACGTCAATGTTACGTGAAAAAAGGATGCGTAGGATGCAAATACCTTCATTTAACTAAAAAACAATAGTCAAGTACACGTTTCTATTAAAGCCTTAATAGACTGTAAAGTTTTACTTACATGTATACAGCGTTACAGACCAGCAAATCGTTAATTCCACTAACTGGGCTGAGCTCACTGCAAGATTGTACTTCGACTTGGCGTGTGTCTGTCTCTGATTGTAAGGCTCCATTAACTCTGTCACCATACAAAGTACAAAACACAAAGAGGTAATTGTCGTTTGAGTTATGAATTTTTTTAAGAAGGTAAGGTGATTCAGGTCCATGAATCCTGGAGATGAATCCAGCGGTCAAATCTGGTCAAACTTCCTAGAAATTAAGCTGAACAAGTAGGTCTGTTGCACTCTAACCCTAGCCTCCCTTCATAGCTGAAGAATACGATGCACAGTGTGTACCAACTGGATAAACAAATTACTTTCACATGATTTGATAAGCTACTGAGAGAATCATGTCTGTGTGTACTGCAGGTCTGCAGATCTTTCACGAAAACCAGTTTATATATTCTAGGCTACCAATATCTCACACTTCATGCCTAGGGTTTGTTGTAATTTGCAACTTAATTGATTTTACAAGACACATAAAATTGAAAATCACCAAATAACATGAAATGAACATCTGCACACCTTTAAAAAAACACAGAATTTTTTTTCTTCATTTTTTTTTTTTCATGCTCTCAATCATAAATGATTTTGTAAAATGGAAACATGTGCATCAGGCACCTAAACCTAAGGGTTAAAGCTGAAGCTAATTCTAGTTTTGAATCAGTCGGAAAAAAAAAATAATAATAAAGCACAAGCAACACCTCATTGGTATGATTTGTACAGAATTATGATCTGTGCCGACCTTGAAGATTGTGAGTTTGCAGAGTGTGTATGGACTGCACTAACTAGCTACCCGCTTCTTACAAAATTCATGTATGAATCATCAATATGGGGCTCGACCCTGCGCCCAGGCGTATGCATCGGGGGGTAGCTGGCAGTTGAGAAGATTGGGAGGCACGTTGAACATGGGCATGGGCATGGGCATGGTGGAGGAATCGGTCATATGCTGTTGGTGCTGGTGCTGGTTCTGGTGCTGTTGCTGTTGCTGTGCGTTGAGAGTGGGTGAAGACTGAGAAGGCAGAGGAGGAGGGCCCTCAATCTGCATCTGTGCTTCGTCGTCGTCGAGGGGAAGACGCTCGTAGGTTGCATTCATGAAGGTGGCCGCCATGACGAGCACGGGGCCTGAAGCAATTAGGGCTCCCACCACGCTGCCTCCCACAACTTGGCCCTGCCCGCCGGCCAAATAGATGGTCAACCCGGTAGCCCCGGGGGGCGCCGGCGGCGGCAGGAACGACCCGGACAAGGAAAGAATTTCGAAGCGCCCGTGCAGCGTCACAATTGCGCCGGGCGCAGCCGGCTGCCGCAGGGTCACGTTGGTCACAGTCCCGCTGCCGCTCAGGATGCACACCCCGCGCTGTCTCCGTCGTGCGAAGGTCGCCACGCTTTCGCCCACATCGCAGCCGTTGGCGATCTCCATTACGTGCGCCCTCAAAGCATTCGCACTGTCCCGCGTTATAATTATCGGAGGCTTGGGCTTGTTTTTCGATCCAGGAGGCCTCCCTCGTGCCTTTCGCCCGGCCTCATCATCGCCGCCCGAAGACTTGTTGTTATCAATAGTATTCTCTCTCTCTCTCTTCTTACCCTTGCCCAGCCCATTGTTTCCACTGTTCTCGTCTTCTGAAGCGTGCAAGTCCCTCGTCTGGAAGGGAGGTGGCAGCTGCAACGAATGCCCGTGACCGTGCGCGTGACCGAGGGCTGAAGGCGCTGCACCTGGATCCATCATTGACACATAGGTAATAATAATAATAATACCACCTCAATTAATTCTTAGCAAATCTCTCTCCTACCTTCAGCTGCTGCTGCAACGATGATCGGTCGCTCGCTCGCTTTCATCTCTCATCTCTTGTCACTTAATTTAATAGAGAAAAGCGTTTTCATTTTCACGGTAGAAGATTTCTATTGATGAAGATGATCAATGAGCCATTGTGATCGGATGGATGGATCCGATGGGCTCTGCGATTTAGAACGTGAGAAAGCTAAGGCAAGGCAAACGTTGGCATAGATTTGATCCAGGTCAAATATAGATATGAGGGAAAGAGAAAACATGCGGTTACCTGTGGGGTTAAGCAGGGGCCCGGATGGGTTAAGGAGAATGGGACAGCGTGCGCATGAGCAAGTGGGGGCATGGGGTCGGTGTGTGGGGCCTGGCTTGTCCCTTATCGACTTCTCCCGCCCCTCCTTCTAACTTTTTACTTAACCCCCTTTGGATGTGTTTAATTACGAGTCAATAATGCGGATGGCATCGTTTTTGCTGTCGGCTAATCTGCAGCATCACCCGCCTTGGGAAGAGATAAAAGTGGGTGCCAACTCTCACGAAAATGGCCCCGTTTTAGATGTTAACTAATCCCTAATACACTATTTTCCAATTTCCCAATGCCAAAGAAAGTTGTCCAAATTAAGTACCCTATCTAATCATCTCAGGTTTTATTTAATTTTAATCGAGGTCTTCATAACCTGCTTAGCTTGGTCAGCGTGAGTGGGTATCAACATGTTGCCTTCCTTGCATAGGTTGGCAGCATCTTTTAAATGTTTTTTAAGCCCATTTTTTTGCGTTTTTTAATGCCAACTTTGAAGTTCATGCTTCGTAAGCGCTTTAGCGTTGGATCGCGGGGATGTTGCATCGTGCGCTTGTGAATGAAGTACATTCATCAACATGCCCTTAAAATATTGAAATTTGACGCCCTAAGGTATTGGATCGACACTTCAAAACTTGATGATATGATATGATGATTTTAGAATACTTATTAGAGGGTATACTTATCTATAACTAGTTTATTATTATGTTATTAGTAGGGTCACTTTCATTTTGAAACTATCAAAAAATAAGGTTTTATTAAATTGTGAGGACCACCATATCAAAAATGTATTTAAGAATGTATATCATCATGCACATATATAATATGTAATGTTGCGAATTTATTTTTAATATACATACACAATGTATATATATATATATATATATTAGGTGGTACGTATATAACTAAAAAAATTAAAATTCACCAAAATTGTCAAATTAACAAAATTGATTACGCTAACTATTAATATTATAATTAATTTTTTTCAATATACATATTTGATATGTATGACTTTAACATTTGACATCATCGCTATTCACCACAAATTATTATAATGAAATTAAAAATAGATAACTTAATTATTATAATAGAATTTAAAATAGATTTGTAGATAAAGAGAAAGTACAAAAAACTCTTATCAAATTGAACCATCACCATTATGAAATATATATATATATATATATTTAAATTTATCATTTAAAAAAAATTATTATTATAGAGTTTATATTTATTTGATTAACAAACATTTAACAATTGAAGGGAGTTTCTTTTAAGGGTGCACATAAGCTATCTTTGTTAGATTAGATTAGTGCCAAAAAAAAATAGGAACAATAAATTTTTGAAGTACATTCAAATTATAATCACAAAATATCTAACATTAAATATAACTATAATAATATAAAACAAATTACATATCTTCAACTTATATTTAATAATAATTTAATTTCTTTTTATTTGAAAAAAATTAATAAAATTAATTAATTTTCTCAACAAATATATTATAATCTTTAAAATTAATAATATTGATAGAAGTGTTAGATTAAATAAACAACTATCAACCCTCGTTAAAATTAACATATTTAAAATAAAACTATCTTAAATTTTATATTTTATAAAAATCTCTTTTATAAAACACACTCACTCACTCTCTTACAAGTTTCTTTCATTTTATCAATGTCACTCTTCCAAATTTCAAAAGCCTTGATCTATAAGCAACATAGAATATTTGTTTTCATGATTATTGGTCTATTACAAGAATGAAGAATAACCAATGAAGGAAGATAAAAATATTCACCTTCCAATTGTTATAAGATCTCAACCATTGAGTTCAAACCTTAGAAACAAACAGAGGAATTAAGCTACATGTCAACTCTGATATCATGACATGTGTCGAAAGATCAAAATGTAACACGTCTTTCACTCAAAGCAATCATATGTAACCCACCCCAAACGCAAAGGGCAAAGGGCAACCACTCACAAATGTCAATAAATCAATTGCTATCCATATATAAATCATTGATGTTCTTGGATCCATGATTGGGAAATAAGATATAGGGTCTTCAAATCAAAGGTGACAGATAAGATTTTTGATCTTTTTGGATAAATGTGTAGTACTTGTTGGAACAATGTAGAATGTCCAATGTCCAAAAGTTATAGCCAGCGGATCCCATTTCAATCAATTTTAACTTATTCTATAAAAGTAGCAAGGTATTTCACATTAAGGTGTTTGAACAAAGTAGCGGGAAGAGGTTTAATTTAGGAATGGAGTCCGGACAAGGATGTTCTATGCCAAATCCACATCAACAAATGGTTGCGTGGACTTGAGAAAGAAAAGCAGGGGCATAAGTACAGGGGAAAAAAGAAGAGTTGGTACGTAACTTTAAGGAGTAAAATGGAGCGGGACAAAGCAGGAGGTTGAAAGTTGAAAGTTGAAAGTCGAAAGAAAAAAGAATAAACAGTAAAGAAAGTCAGGACTGAGGGGCTCGTGGAACGGCCCGGATCTCGGGCAGCACCAGCTGCCAGGGGGAGGGTGGGACCCAATCCAATCTCTTCCATGTTTCAACGAGTCAAACACCCCGTCCGAGAACAAGACTCGACGTGATCGTCCGTCCGTCCGTCTGTAAACTTTCTCCACCTGCCCTCTGCCCTCTCCTCGCCTGCAATTTTCATTTAAAATCGCTTGGCTTTCTTTCGGTCATATGAACGCCAAGTACGGTCACTTGTCCCGCCTAACCCGGGCTGTCTTGATGGCCGTTTTGTTTTTTTATTTGTTCAGTTGGGTCGTTTTGTCAGAAATTTCTTTATTTCGGGCGGAGGATTAGGAGTAGGACGTCGCAGTCTCGAACCCTGCTTCGCCTCCTTCATTCTACTTACCCACATTTTTCTTAAACGAACAACGTCGACGCTTCCCAGGTGTGACGTAGCCACAAACGTATTTTCTCTGTCTCTTTCTTACAGAGTAAATCAAATTTGGATTCCCCTAACGTCCTTTTGACATTCGCTTAAACCGCCTAGTAAGTAGTGTGTATATATCTTGTGTAGTAGTGTATATATACTTTGTATACATTTATATGAAAGGTATTCATCTTAAAAAAAAATTATCTTGGATTTTTCATTTTTTTATTAACAGATGATAAATGGCACTTTCTATTTACTTGTAAGAGGAAAGACACTGCGAGTGCACTGCATAATTTTTTATTAAATATTTATATTATATTGATATAATTTTTTATTTTAAATAAAAATAAATTTTATTTAAAGGATCATAAATTTGTCCTTCAAAAAATATTATGTTGATTATCTTCTTTTATTTTAGATATTAAGAGTGTTAAGTATCTTTCAATTTAGCAAAGCTTACATATTGATAGGAAAAGTTAGTTAGACTTTGTTGCATATAATTACTAGAGTTTCATAATCTTTTCGTTTTATATATTAAATTTATTCATACAATGTTTTCTTTTATAAGTAAAAATCTTCAATTTTTTTGATTATACATTTTAATTTGGAATGTATAAATTAAGGATAAGTTTGTATATCCAATTTTTTTTTTAAAAATAGATAATGCATCACTTTTTAAGGTTCTTGAAGAAGTACTTTACTTCTCTCTAAGATTATCTAATTTTGTCTTTTTTTTATCAAACAAATCTCCAACTCAAATATTTATTTATTAAATATTTTTTTTTTAAAGACCGGAATGATAAATTAGATTTAGGATTTAATAAGGGTTCAATCTTTTAAAACCACTAAACTAACACACTAACACAACCGTTCATAATTAATATACAAACGCCAATAAGATTTAACCAAGACAATGTTGAGTGTAACTAGTGCACTTACCAACTCATCTATATCTCTTTGGCAAAGTGAAACAATTATATCATAATTTTATTCTTCATACACTCCTCTTTTTATATTTATAACTAATTACTTTAAAAAATAATATTTAGATGTTTAACATAAAATATCTGATTGACTTAGCCAATGAGATGTAGGTAAATTGGTTAACTGACTTGGTTGTTTCAATCCCCACTTAGGTTCAAATCTCTAGAAAGACATATGAGATCGGTTGTAGCTGTGGTTTATATTCTTAGGACTATTAATAACTGTTAGTTATTCTTAAAATTATTAATTATTCTCGAAACTTAATTGTATCCAAGACCAATTCGTAACTCCAGTAAAAAAAAATATATATCCAAATAACTTTAACTTCAATTATAATTTTTTTTTAATAAATACACTAATTATATTACACATAAAAAGATATTTACAAAACATTAAAATTTAATGAATAAAAAAACTTTATATATATATATATATATATATATATATATATATATATATATATATATATATATATATATATATTCAATTTAACATAATCAAGATGAGGAGGTGTCCAATTTGACATCTATTATTATTATGTAGATGTTATAATTTTTCCATAGAAATGGCATTTGAAGTATTATGATGCATGAATATCCAAACTCATTAGCAATCCCTAATCAACAAAAAACAAGAGCAATGTATATATATATATATTTTTTCAATATTCAATTTAACATAATCAAGATGAGGAGGTGTCCAATTTAACATCTATTATTATTATGTAGATGTTATAATTTTTCCATAGAAATGGCATTTGAAGTATTATGATGCATGAATATCCAAACTCATTAGCAATCCCTAATCAACAAAAAACAAGAGCAATCTTAAATGGCAATAAGCAATATTATGAATATTTGATGCTAGATTAATTGTGGTGATCTGAAAAACACTTCAAGAGGTCTCTGCTATCTCTCAACGCATCAAACCATTAATATGAGTTACCGCATAGTCTTTTTTTTACAGTGATTTGAAACCTAATATAGAGTTGTAATTCAACCTGAAACTATAGAAAGAACTACAGATATTTGCGGTAACTTGAAACTTCTAGGAAACATGGAAAAATCCTTAGGAACTCATCCATTAAATTAGATCTTACCATATAGTTGCAGTTTTGTGTGAAAATATAAAAACTTCTACATGCTTTACAATAACTTTCAAATTTGCAATGAACATCTTATCAGCATTATAAAGTCACCAGCCAAAATAGATCATACCACACTAAATTATGGTTTTCTTAAAATTTTCAAAATATACTACAAGCTTTGTAGTAACTCATGATTTTTCAAGTAACATGTTGACAACATTACAAGCTTGTATATCAAATTAGAGTATAACACAAGGTTATGGTTTTTTGCATAAGCTCTTTTAACCTTGAAACATCCACATGGTTGATGTGCAGTAGGGTGTGACCTATTCAATATTAAATCCTGAATTTGCAATGGGCCATAGCAATGTTTTATGGAATTTATGACGTGTTGTGGGGCATGTGATATGTTATGGGCATTGGGAATGTGTTTTTCATATAATGGTTGTGGCGTATAGTTATGTGTTATAACCATTTAATGATTGTGGCTCATAATGATGTGTTATGGATATTTAATGATTGGGGTATTAGTATCTAGTTGAGAGTCAATGTAATTAGGTGGGTTGTATATCTATAGAAACACATCCATACACTTAGGCAAAGAGAGTTAGAGGTGGCTAGAGATATAGAAAAAATAAGGTAGATGTTGATAGGTTGTGGCAATGAGTTGATAGAATTAGATATGAAAATAAAAGAGTGTAGAGCATCTCATTGATGTTGTTGTAGGAATGTATTTTTTTAATGTCTATTACAAGATTATAAGATCATATTGATGTAATTTTGTCCATTAAAATCAATTATATAACTAATATTTTTTTTCCATCTGCAAGGTTGCAAGTTAATCATTTGTTTATGTTTGTTTTGTGGGTTGTGTGGTCTAATGTATTCCTTAATTAGATCCTCTAAGCACAAATACATCATATTATCTTCTCCTTATCATGAGGTCAACAAGAGTCTCAATAAACTATTGTGATGTTTGATTAAAGGTAACCCAAGAACATGGGATTCAGATATGTCATAAGCTAAGTTTTTTTATAATAATTCAATTAATAGAAGTCGTGGAAACACATCATTTTAGATCATTATGGGTTAAGTGCAAAAGGTGTTGCAGAATTGTATGACATCGAAGATGAGAAAAGGAAGAGTAATGAATAGAATACTTTTCTGAATATATGTACGGTTTACATCAACAAGTGCATGAGCATTTTAAAAGAAGCATTGAATAGTATAAGCATCATGAGATTTGAAAATAAGAGAAGTGAAATACCAAGTGGGGGACATAGTCTTAGCAAACCTAAGGAAAGAAACATTTGTTACGGGACTTATGACAAATCAAATTGGAATAAGATTGGACTATGAAAGTATTTCAAACATTTGCATCCAATGCATATTATATATATTTCCTTGATGGTATTAATATTTCACCCATTTTCAATGTGGTAGGTTTATACCCTTAATTTTTAGGGTAGAGAAATGAAGAAGACACAAGCAAAAAATATAAATAATTTTAATGGAGATATCAAATGCCTGAGAAAAAAGTGTGAAGAGATGGAAAAGTTGATCAATACAATAGCTGGTAAAATGAAGGGGAAAAGGGATTATATTGTAGATACTAAAGTACGATTTTATATAATATACTAGTATTGTACACATAACAAATATCAATCATGGCTCAACCCTTCAATTCATGACCTTCTCATTATCAAAGGCTTGTGTTCACCATCTCACTAATGCCAAATTGCTTATCCTATAATCTGAGCCTAACATTATTATGATACAAATCACCTACAGCATACAATCTCCATAAAACCTAATTTATATCCTACCTAGATAGTTATAGATCCTCGGTAACTTTTTACCTTACAGGACATTAGTATCTAGATTAGGACTCTAACATCAACACTAGTGTCCTAGCCTTCTGAATAATCAAATTACAAATCTCTCAAAATTAATTGGTTGGACTATTTTTATTCCTTAAACCTCCTATGTGATTATTTCAAAAGTTGTGGTATAAATACAAATCAAAAGTAATTAATTATCCATCAAGAAATACCTAGAAAACACCTCTCAAGTTCACACTATACTACTAAAAATCACTCACACAATAGAGATATATTATCTCATTCTTCCCTATTTATAAATAAAGCATAGGAGTAGTCTTATTACATGTTTGAAGCATTCAAAGAGAAACCCATGAATAATATTTGTCAAGTTACAAGTTAGATCACTACATGCCCTTGCATATAGCATATTGCACAATTATTCACATACAAGCCCACATAAAGGAAAAAACTACATCAGTTTGAGGCCCTCTTCAGAGTATATGACTATGTAGGTAGTGTTCATTGACATAGGGATCTTTGAGATCAACTTGACTTCATTTGAGCCCACATGCCAAGTTGGAGGACCTAAGGTTTTGAGTAAAATATTGATTCTAGGAACCTATGTGTGAAATCCAAGTTGATAACTTGTAAGGTGATAGTGAACCCTAACAGGTGCAGGTGGTTATTTTGTAAAATATTAAGTATCTTGAGTTAGATATAAGGGTTAAAACTAGGACATAATCATCAACATTAGTGTCCAAATCCTGATGATAGTGTCCAAGTTGATAGAGAGCTATTTTACAAAATTTGACAAATCAAATTGGAACACTGGTTTGTCTTATTCTACGCTTATACATGTTAGATCTATCTACACATCATTAAACAAGCTAAGTATTATTTCTTCTTCATATTACAACTTTTAGAATATTGTTTAGCATTATACTTTTATATATTAAGCATATTTGCATATTCAACATAATTATCAGACTATTATAGATCTAAATTAGTTTAATTGGTCTAATTTTAGAATAGCTTATTCCAATTTGATTAGGCTATTCCCTACTAACCCATCCCAAATGGTTAAACATATAAAAAATATGTGTTCAAGTGGAAGGGCTAAGAAGTTGAAGATGCGACTTGAATGAGTGCAGTGGAACTTGTTAAGTAAGAAGTGCCTCTCAAGGAGCTCATGAAAGTAACATGAGCATGAGCCCATGGTTGTTTTAAAAAACCTAGATTGTATGATGCAAGGGAATCCAAGTTCACAAAAAATCTTGCATCAACCAGAAATAAATTTAATCTTATGTGGAAAAATGCAGTGGTATATATATTTAGTGTTAGAATAATTATGGTGATCCAAAAACACTTCAAGAGGTTTGTGGTATCTTTCATATCATTAGACCATTAAAATAAGTTGTTGAATAGTCTTAATTTGTGGCACAACCCCTGAAAACTTGATATAAAGTTATAATTTAACCTGAAACTCTAAAAAGAATAACAAAACTTCATGGTAACTTATAATTTGTGGGAAATATGAAAAAACATTGGGAACACATCTGTCAAATAAGATTTTAATGCACAATTATAGTTTTAAGTGAAAATATAAATAACATTACATGCTTGTTAGTAATTTTTAGATTTGTAGGGACAATCTTATCAACACTAAAGTCATATGCTAAAACATATCACATCGTACTATTATTATTTTCTAATAAATTATAAAATGCATTACAAACTTCATAGTAACTCATTATTTTTTAGGTACCATATTGACAACATTTCAAGCCTATATATAAAATTATATTATGGCATGAGGTTATGGTTTTCTATAAAAACTCCTTCAACCTTAAAACATCACTATGGTTGATGTGTAGTAGGGTGTGACCTATTCAGTATTAAAAAGAATTCATGGTGGGAAATAACAATGTGTTATGGAAATTATGATGTGCTATGGGGCATGTGATGTGTTATGGATATTGAGAATGTGTTGTGTATTTAATTCTTATGGTGCATAATGATGTGTTATAATCATTTAATGATTGTGGCTCAAAGTGATGTGTTATGAAATTTTCATGATTATGGAATTAGTGATTAGTTGAGAGAATTAATATAATTATATGGATTGTATATCAATATAAACACATCCATATACATGGGTGAGGAGATCTAGAGACAACTAGAGTTCTAGAACAAATAAGCTAGATGTTGATAAGTTGTGGGAATGAGTTGAGAGAGTTAGATATGAAAATAAAAGAGTGCAGAGCATCTCATTGAGGTTGTTATAGGACTACCTTTTTAAAATGTATATAATGATACTATAAGGATGTATTTATGTAATTTTGTCCATTAAAATCAATTAAATAACTAATATTATTTTTGTTTCATTTTATTTCCCTATGATATGCAAGGTTGTAGTTTAGTCATTTGTTTATGTTTATTTCATGGATTGCATGTTTTAAGGTCATCCTTAATTATATCCCCTATGCATAATTACATCATATTATCTTCTCCTTCTCAGGAAATTTCAAACATGATT